>VYXB01024585.1:529685-817561 GCA_013397135.1 Pachyramphus minor
TTTTAGATATATCCCATTTCAGATTAATGAAAGCACCACCCACAATTGTTGAGCATATGAAGGATAAAATACATCCTGTTAACTTCAGTTTATATTTGAGGGTTTTTTTCCATCTTCGCTTTTTTTGTTTAGGCAATAAACTCTCCTGGAACAAAGGCTGTTATTTTTTGCCCGTACAGTTAGAGCTGCCTTCCTAGTTGTGCCTGGTGCTTTAACAGGACAAAAATGATTCATAAGCTCTGAAAATGCTGCTCTTCTCCACCCCTCCTTTCTCCATTTCAGTCGACAAAGATTCTGTTATGCTGAGGCGAAGCAGAACCTAATGCCACTTTCATTTTCTGGTTCTCTTAATTACATATTTTTGAAGAGGAAAAAGTATCCCAAAAAGGTGAAATGAACATTAAAACATGTAATGATTTCTAGAATTATTTAAATAGGATTTTTTTAAACTTTGAGATGATTCTAATCTAGAGATACTTAGCAGTAAGACATGGGCTTGCTAGTCAAGGATGTATCTGTTTCTTCTGGAAAGCAAGTATGTGCTTTGTCTCACTCCATTAAAAATAGTAATCCCAAGAATATATTGAAGGCTCTGAACTATTTTGGAAGTGGTTGTTGATGTAGAGGTCCGCAGTCACGCCCACCAGAGGGCATTTTATCACCAGTTTCTTGGGGAAAAAGTTTTTTTTCTTAAGTCATGAATAAAGTAGTAAATATTGGATGGGAAAGCACTGTATGAAACATTGTACAGATAGCTTTTTTGTTTATATATAAATACATATGCTTATTTCCTGGCTGTATTTATATGTAAATAAGTAATGATGTCAGCTTGAATGGTTGGGTTTCCCCTCTGCTTCCTAAATACTTTCTAATTTTACTGAGGGATAATCTGGAGAAAAAGGAATTCCTTAAAGCTCTCCCACAGCTGGTATAGCCATCGGTTACCAGGAAACTGCCCTCTCTACCACAGAAGCAGAGCAGATGCTCTGGATGATTGCAGTGTACCCTTGCTCCCCTTTTCCAGGGCACTCGGAAGCAGAGGCTGCTGTTCAGAAGCCCTACTCATTTAGGAGGCTGGAATTTGTGAATATACTTAATAGTGAAGCCCCTGGATCTAAAGGAAGCACTTGGCAGCCGGGGAAGTGTACATCTGCCAGATGGACCTGACGTCTTGTGTTTGGCAGCAGTTAATGCTAAGGCATGATATGCAAAATCCAAGAATGACAGCTAGGAAATGAATTTATATTTTTAAAACTGTGATTTTATTTTTTTTTTAATTTTTCCTCATCCATCTTCCATTATGAAGTAAATCTCTGCAGGAAGGAAAAAAAATCTGCTTCTGGAAATACCTTTTCTCGCTAGTTTTCAGTTTCCTTGTGAAGGTGACATTGGTGCTGATGGTTGGGCTGTCCCAGTTCAGATGTGTGACCTTCACCAGCCTGATACAGCACATAAAATGTGATTAATTCCCTTAAATTCCCTGTGGACAAATACATTCATTGCACCAGAGCCCCCATGATTTGTTTGCAGCCTCAGCAGAGGCCTGGGGTCACATGAAAGCAAACTCCAAACCTGGGCAGGGATCTGAACATCTGTGCTGGGACATGTACACAGAGCAGGGGTAAAAGTCTTCCCCCGCTATGCAGGACACTGTCTGCATGTGCATGGGAATGCTGTGAATGATTTGAGTAGAAATTTGGATATCCAGTGTAAATGCAGCTCTGGGACCTGTGGTTTGAGCCCCATGTTGTGTTTGTGGCTGTCTGGATGAAGATGGGAATTACTCAGGAATGTGTGTTGCTTGCCAAAAGTAGCTGTTGTCATTAGGATGGATAATGATGAAATCCAGAACTTTTTTTATTCTTCAGACTTTTATTGTTCTTTTATTGTTCAGGTCAAAAAGCTGCACCTTGCTAGGGTGAAGCATGCAGAGACCTCCACCTTAAATGAAGGGTGCAGAGAGACTTTGTGATTTCTTTGAGAATCTGGCCCTTATCCACAGAGATTGATAAGAGCTTGAGGTTGGGATGAAAGGAGGCAAAGATACAAGCCTATAGAGTAGCTCTTTGGAGCACAGTCTCTGGGCAGATGCTCACAATGGGAATGGATGCGCTGCTTGTCGTGTGTGCTCTCAGTGGGGAGGCAGAAGATGCTCTGGCATGCCCTTATTCCAAGGGATTTGTGGGAAGACAAGAGTGGGTGCAGTGCTGTGGTCTGAACACTCTTCGTTCTATGTAAAATAAGGTCAAGAACCTCAAGAAATGGTGGTTGGGGAACTGTGTAGAAACAATTGCTCAGACCTTAAAATAATTGCAATGAAAAAAGGAGATAGAGAATTAATCAAGACTGGCTCCTGCCTGATCAGCAGCAGGCAGTCTCCTAGTAAACTGCCTCAATGTTTTTTCAGCCTCTTTATTCTGATGATGTATCCTTTAGCCAGGAAATATTTTCTTTTTTCCAGCAGTATTAGTGTCTGTGCAAATAAATGACCTATAAAAGAATTTTATTAATTCTCTAGGACTGAAACTTTGAATAACATCCTTAGCTAGATAAATTTGCTTTCCAGAACTGTCCAGATGATTAGATAAAGACCTATGTCTTTACCACCTTGTCATCTCTGAATTTACTAGCTTAATACCTCCAAGGGTTGTAAAAGATATCTCGTGGTTAAGAGTTGAGGGAGTTGTGGGGTTTTATTAATATTTGAGGGCTTAAGTGTAAATGAGTGTTAAAAGGATTTTGGATACGATTCTATATTTCCTTTCCTCCGTTTTTAACTTTGCCTGGTGATGAGGTGGAATACATATAAATGTGGAGACCCAACTGTAAAGACTTGAGGGAGTGTTGTCATAGGGAGTGAGTTAGTCTACTAAGAACTTTGATAGGATAAAAAACCCCAAACCTGTTAGGATAGAAAAAAAGTAGATGGCAGCACTAAGCTGTTCTGAGGGAAGAGAGGATTTGAAGGTGAGAAGGATGAAAAGGCCTGTTAAATCTGCAATTATTGCAACACTGCAAAGCTCCCACAACACTATAGTAACTCACATTAGCAGAAGAACCTTGCAATCTGGTTTCCCTGCTGTTATGCTGGGAGTAGACACTACTGCTTCCTCTCATTTCATTAGCAGGGACCATATGAGGTCTCAGTGTAACTCTGAGCTAAAACAAGCTGATATCTAGGTTTCCTACAGAGTGCCTTAAGGATTTGACCTGACTGCTGTTTGTGTCTTGGTGTTAACTTATTAGCACTATTGTTATTGTATCAGAAGCTATTTCTTTGCTTTCAAAGGATATGCAAAAACATACTTAATTTCAATATATTTTCGTTGTGGCATCTAGGTCTGTGGCAAAGTCCTCTGAGTTATTTGCTCTGTTAGTAGGACCACATAGCCAACAGTGCTTTTTGACAGAGGTAGCCAATACCAGAATGAAATCTTATAAAAATGCTGATTATCCTGCATTTGAATTAGTATTTTAATGTGCTTCAGCAAAAGCCTTTCATATTAAAAACATCTGCTTGTCACCTTTTGCTTACTTTGCTGCTTCTCTCAGTCTGTTGTTGAACATTGATTTAAGGCAACTCTGGAGGAGGGGGGAAGAAATGGTTTCATTGGAGCCTGGTGACCGCCTTGCTTGAAGACCATTTTTGACTAGAGAAAGACTGTCTTTACATTTTGTGAACTCAAAAATAAAGCAAAAAGAAAAACAGTTCACTCTTTTGCTATTTTGTTACTGTTCTTATGCTTTGCGGCAGCCTGTCCACCAATATTCGGAGGAGTTGGCAGCATGTGCCTGGGGAAGAAACTTGGATACTTTGAGGACATTCAGCTTTGAACAGAATAGTGGAAAATCTGTGTGGTTTTAATTTTGATGCAAGCACAAAACGAGCTGTTTCCAGTGTTTTGTCTGACCAGTGCTCTCCTTAGGGACCCTGCTGATGGTGCAGAAGGTGAGCTTCCCCCAGAGCAGGGGGTGTGTGGAGAAGGGAACTCTGTAGGGAAATGCAAACTAGCAAGGAGCAGAAAGGGGGGAAAAAAGACCATCTCCTGCTGGGAGTTGTAGTGGGTTGACCCCGGCTGGATGGCAGGCGCCCACCAAAGCTGTTTTATCACTCCCCTCTGCAACAGGACAGGGGAGAGAAAATACAATCATGAGATAAGGACAGGGAGAGATCACTTGCCAAATACCATCGTGGGCAAAACAGACTCAACTTGGGGATATTAATTGAATTGATTACTAACAAAATCAGAGCAGAATAATAAGAAGCAAAAACAGATGTTAAAAACACCTCCCCCCTTCCCCCCCCTTTCCTTCTTTCTAGGTCTACCTCCTCCCCCACAGCGACTAGGGAGGGGGGTTATGGTCAGTTCATCACATGTCATTCCTGCCACTGCTCTGGGAGAGGAGTCAGAGTCCTTCCCCTGCTCCAGCATGGGGTTTCTCCTGTGGGAGACAGTTCTCCACAAACTTCTCCAACATGAGCCCATCCTACAGGCAACCGTTCTCCATGAACTGCTGCAGTGTGGTTCACCCTTCCACGGGATGCAGTCCTTCAGGCACAACTTGCTCCAACGTGGGGCTCCCACAGGGTCACAAACCCTACCAGGAAATGTGCTCCAGTGTGGGCTCCTCTCTCCATGAGTCTGCAGGTCCCTGCCCCAGCATGGATTTCCTATGGGGTCATAGCCTGCTTTGGTCATTCCCCTGCTCTGGCTGGAATGACTGCAGGTGGATCTCTGCATCCCTGGGGTCCTCCATGGACTGCAGGGGCACAGCTGCCTCACCATGGGCTGTACCACAGGCTGCAGGGGAATCTCAGCTCTGACACCTGGAACACCTTCTCCCCCTCCTCCACTGACCTTGGTGTTTGCAGAGCTGTTCCTCTCATGCATTCTCCCTCAACTCTGCTCTGGCAGCACTTTCGTCTGCGTAATAACTTTTTTTCCTTCTTAAATATGTTATGACAGAGGCATTACTATAATTCCTGATTGACTTGGCCTTGCCCAGCAGCAAGTCCATCTGGAGCCTACTGGCATTGGCTCTGCTGGACTTGGGGGAGCCTTTCAGCGGCTTCTCACAGAAGCCACCCCAGTAGGTCTTCCCACCCCCTCTACCAAAACCTGGTCATGCAAACCCAACATGGAAGTGAAGGTTGATTTGTGAGATTATTCAAGTGTTCTGTGGAAGAGAAGACTTGTAAAGCCTAACTGTGTGAGCAGGGACCAGAGCTGCAGTGCCTTCTCCAGAGACAGTCTCTCCCCTCGCCCATGGCTGTGGGCTCTAAGTCCCCTGTTGGAAGGTGGCAAGTGTTTTATACTGCTGGAGGGTGTGATGTGGAGAATCATGGAATTGCTCAGCTTTGAAGAGGCCCATAAGGATCATCCAGTCCGACTCCTGCTCCTCACAGGACTATCTGAAACTAAATCACATGGCTGAGTGTTGTCCAGATGCTCCTTGAACTCTGGCAGGTTTGGTGTGACAGCTTCCCTGGGGAGCCAGTTCCAGTGCCCAACCACCCTCTCAGTGAAGAACCTTTCCTTAATGTCCAATCTGAGCTTCTTTTTGATCGATTTGATCAATTGCAAATGGAAGATCAGTTGTGTGGGTGAATATTTTTTTGTAGCTAATGAGTAAAACCCTGAAAATAATATAAAAACCTACCAAGCAACAACAAAGAAAACAAAACAAAAAAAATTCCAAAAACCCTAATCTAAGAATTTCTTTCATAGGTTGGTTTGTAGGTTCTGCACTGAAAGTAGCTAATTTTTATGGTGTTGATTGCGTGTATTGTTTGTTATTATAAGCATTACAGGAATTTGGCAGGGTTTAAGACTACTAAAATAAGATGTTATTTTAGAAAACAATAAGTTTTACTTCTGGAGAATTGGATATGTTTTGAGGATGTAGTTTTTAATATTACAGTTTTTGTACCCTCTTGAGCAGCTATGGTGGTTTCTGACATGCATTAGGAAGGAAGAGCTTGTTCATCTTGTGGATCGTATTGGTCCAGTTGTGCCCTCAGACAGAAGATGAGAAATATGATAATGTGTTTTTAGTTTGAATTTAAGATTGTGTGATGTTCCTCTTTTAAAAAAATGTTTATTTAATTGGGTATTTTTCAGAAAAAAAAATTCACTGTTTTCAAGGGCTAAAGGTGTTGTAGCCAAATGAAGCTTAAAAACAGGCTGACCATGGAGCTGCCAGGCTTGTGGTCCATCTAATCAAGTACCTACATACTGCAGTTCCCAAGGCCAACCATTTATAAAAGGAAAAATGATGTTTTGGTTTGTAATTATCTTTGTCTTACAATACCTTTCAGGAATTATCCCAGAAGTTAAATACCTTGTACCAAGATTATTTTATCATACACTCTTAAATCTCCTGATGTTTTTAATCATATAAATGTGCCTGCTTTGGGGCAATTCTTGCTTTTTTTTGGCCTTGACAATTTCTGGCTTCAAGCTCTGCAGTCTGGTTAGACATTTTTGAGACTATCTTGTTTTTATCTGTTCAGTGACTTGTAGCTTTTATTGAATTCCCCTTTGTTATGAGACTAAGGAGAAAGAAACTGAAGTTATGACTTCTCTCTGCTAGTCATGATTTTACATTTTTATTTCATCTCTGAAGTCTGCTATCCAGTCTTCAGTCTGTCTTCAAATAAGCTTTTCTACATCCAAAATACCGTTGTTACAGTCCTCTCAGCCTTCTCTGAGTTCACAGTATTTCCTTTGGATTTCAATGCTTAGCACAGAGAGCAAGGAAGCAATGCTGTCGATTTGATAGTGGCACTTCAAAACTGCATTATTGCTCAGGCTAACACACTGAGGGTTTCTGAGCATTGTTTTGCCTTTGTCATTGAGCAGTTGTATCAGGGTTTTCCATGACATCTCCAGAATGGTGCCTGTATGAATTTAGCTGAAGCACTGAAAGTCTGGATTGCTCTCCTTGAGATGAAATTACTCAATCTACTCTGTTTATTTCAATGCAGGTTATCATCGATTTTTTTTTTTTTTAAGGATGGGTGTTTCCATTTTGCTTAACTCGGGGGCTCTTCTGAGTGGTTTTGCAGATTGAGACATTTTGGGGGAATCTCGATTGCATCTTATTCTGTCTTTGCAGCTAGGCTAATGTTAAATTTGGGGATGGATGTTCATTTTTCATGTGTATATCAGGGGTCCTGCAGTTACATAGTTCTCCTTTCTTTACCAAACCTTGCATCAGCAGGAGGTGGTGGTTTGCTGGAAGTCTACCTGTTCTCTTACAGTTCTCAGGAATAGACGCTAACTTTTGTCTCTTTCTGTTTTCACTCTCAAGAATAGATCATGAGGAGGAGGGGAAGAATGAGCAGTATGACTCAGTGTACAGCATGCCCTCTCTCTGTTTGACAAGCTGTGCAGTCCCTGAGGTTTCTGTCGGCTCAGGCCGGAGCAGAAGCACTTTAGTGCTGACAGGCTTGTGTTTGAGTCCTCCAGGTCTACACATCAGTATGTGCTGGATTTCCCCCAACTGAGAAATGCTCTTCTCTGCTTCCATGTCTCATTCCCATCCTGCCTGTTTTCTTGTGTTGTCTTTATAATGAGTCAAGTTGAATGTCTTAAAAAAACTTAATAAAAAAAAAAAGCCTCAAATCCAGCGTTGTTCCCTGGCTTTGGCTTCTGGCTGTCATTTCTTAGGTGTCTGAACAGTTGCCTCAAGCTTCTGCTTCTCTGTTCGTTTGTGCTGATTTAAGCTGAACAAGGCTGAATAATGAAATATATCTTAAACAAAGTTGGCTGACTAGCAAGGGGTTTTTTTCCTTTTTCTTTCTTTTTTTTTTTTTTTTTTTTTTTTTTTTTTTCACTTCATGGGAACTTAATTACTGCAGGGTAGGAAGGACTTAGGTGGCTGGTATTTTCTGTTTTTATTCGATTTTCATGAGAATTAGATCCAAACATAAGTACTGTGCATTTCCTTCACGCTGCAAATTCTAAGAAAATATCACTTTATAAACACTGAAACAAACAAATAAAAATGTATCCATTGCTTGTTTGCTTTGAAGTAATACTTGTATATAATCAAATGACTCCAGAAGCTGGCAGGCAGCTTTAAGAACAACATCAAATGTGATTAAAGCAAATACTCAGTTGGCAACCATTGGACCTTTATCACAGTTAAGGCTTCTCAGTGCTCCTGAAACACTGTGGGAATGAATAAATAACCATCTTCAGAAAATCTGAGGTGATCGTGTCTGTTTGGCCCTCGTCTTGCCATTCTGCTCAGTGACTTTCTGCATTTCTGCAGTGCCTTATGTCAGACTTTGCAAGGCTGTACGGATGGGGAAGCTGAATTGCAGAGAGGAGAAGGGATTTGCCTGAGGCTCTCAGATCAAATGTACTCCCAGTTCTGGTGGCAAAAATTGCGAATAGCACATTTCTCTCTAGGCTCAAGTAATCTGTTGTCCTATAGGCCAGCACTGTTTATATGTGCCTGGGCAGTCTTGGAGGTGACCTGCCCTCAGGGGTGGGTTGGTGGCTTTTGGCTGTAGTGGCAATAATAAAACCACATCTGCCCAACTGCCAACTGACCTTGTAAAGATAAATGTTACTTCTAGTATGCCTGTCCATCCTAGTCATCATAGAACCAGCGGAGACAATGCAGTGATATTTTATAATTTCCCTCCTCCCCAAGGGGAAAGGGGCCCTTCACCTCAAAAAGTTTGAGAAATCTTTTTTGTCATATGCTGCCTGTGGCTTCCAGCACTTGAATTTGCCAGTTTATTTTGTGAAATGCCTGTTCTTTATTTCAGTTGTGAACTGGTCTATAGGACCTGGTAGACTCCTTTAGTGATAGCCTCAGTCTGCTCTGATCCTGACACGGGGAGCTAGTGAACACAGTAGGCAGAGGAGTAGCAAAAAAAGTATGGAATGGAGCCCTAGCAGGCAAAGAAATGTTTTCAAAGCTGAGACTGAAGCAAGTTTTTCTGAGCTTGGCAAAGGAGGCCATGCTGAGGGATTCCTTGGAATTACCTGGGAATCAGCACAGGAGAGTTCATGTGAGCAAACCTTGGAGAAAAACCTTGCAATAGCTTCCTTGGAGGCTGAGGTTTGATAGGTGTTGTGAGTGGCTTAGACAAGGCAAAAAAGCCATCATGCTGAAGGGGAACGTGTGGTCTTTGGTTTGGCGATTATAGGATGTTAACATGGATTAGAGCCACAGAGTCTGAAATGGTTGGGTTATTTTAGGTAATTTTTGCTGGCCCTGAGTAGTTGAATTGGGGCAGGTATTCTTTACTTCTCCCTTCCTTAAACGAGTTGCCTCTTACAAGGTTGGGTACCAGGAGACAGTAGTGTTCTGGTTACCTGGAAGAATGTGGATAACTAATCTGCAATTTGCAGATTAACTAATTTGCAACTAATCAGTGCAAAGTCATACCTTTGGCACCAGTGCTGTGCAGTGAGTCTGTGCATTGGTGCAGAGATGAATGGAGCTGGTGGACTTGTGTGTTGGACCGTGGTCTGTCAGAAGCTGTATGGATGGATAGTCCTTATCCTTTTGCTGCTGTATTGCCTACAGGTGGGGTTTTTTTCTTGAATAGCAAGTCATGAGGTAGAAAAAGCCCTTTCCACTGTTCTTGGTGTCCAGTGCCCAGACACCAGCAGCAGCTGTCAGATACCTCTTTCTGAATAGCACAGAAAAGGCTGTGAGGTAGGACTGAAGCCTTTGGCACAAGGATGTCCTTAGAACATAGAGCTGGGGCTCAGGCCTGGCTCGGACCAGAAGGTAATACTGCTGCAGGGGTGAGGGATATAAACAGCAGGCATTGGAGCAAATAGAGTGTTGGGAATCTGAAGCACTGTCCAGAAGGGAAACATCCACGAAAGGAAAGTGGTATGTGCAGGAAGGAGACGATAGAGCTTTTCTTGTTTGCACTTAAAGGAGAATTAAGAGGATAATCTGCTGCAACAGCTGCCAGGTAGCTACTGTGCTGCTGGCTTAGTGATGCCCCAGTCTTTACCTAGCACCTGTGGCTGGCAGCTGCTGATAGAGGGCTGCAGCCATGGATGGGCCGAGTGGAGACACTACCTCCCTTTGGAAGAAGGAATAACTTGGCTTATGTAGAATAGGTGAACAAATAGAGCAAAATAATGCCTTTCTGCATGGTGTAGGTGACTTTCAGATAAAGACAGGTTGCAGTGTTGCTTATGCAATTCTGAAAACCTTCAAGAAAGGAAGAAGTAGCAACTAACCTTGCTTCTGAGATCTGTTAGGTGCTCAAGCCCTTGAGTTATTCAAATTGTTTTATTTCCATGTTTTAAAACCATTGAAGAAGGCAGTTATTGTCCAGGTGTCTTCCAGTTGCATTCTCACAGAGATTGACTCTGCTTCCAGCCTGAGAAGATGTTGCCAATTTCCTCCCTTTTTTAGTTACTTTCTTTAACTGCCTTATCTCCTACTTCTTGGCCTAATGGGTTTTCTCCCCATCAGTCAGGAACATACTTATGCAGGTGGTAGGACAAGTCTTTAAGCTTTGAATGGTGGTTGTAGCAGAAAACAATTGAAAATATTTCACCCTTTTGGGAGAAAATCCTGCTTCCTAACAAACTGGATGGGCCACCTTCTTTTTTTATTTCCTGTAACCAAGCCAACACTGCTATGGTCTGGTAGGACTATCTGTGACCCGAGAATCAAGAGGTCATGAGGTCCCATTTCCCTTTCTGGCTCTTTGTAGCCATTGATCTAGAGATGAGGAGTCTGCTGGGTTTGGAATTCAACTGGTGCTTGAGAACTAGACTGAGAGGTTGTCATAGAGCAGCTTTTCTTGAAATGACCTACTTCTTTCATTTGGCAGTGACACCTCACCCAACCAGCAAATCTGTGTGCCAAATTATGTGCTTATTTGGTAGCTCCAGAGTCCAGACCACAGTCTTTTCATAGCATAGGAGCCAAATCCAGGAGTTGGGCAGTTCCCCTGTAGTTACCTGCTTCCTGACCAATCATCTTGAAAAAGTGCACCCAACTTCTAATGTTAATAGTTTGTCTATGCAAGCTTTCACCTACAGCTCACCTAAGAGACAGAAGTTTGTGCTTTCAACGTGAGAAAGGTCAGGGTTTACACTGTCCTATAAAAGTTTGTGATTACGGACTGAACTAGTTGCTTTTGGTTTAAAAAAACAAAAAAACCAAACAAGCTGAAATCAGTAGTTCAGTAAAAGAAAGTATCCTTTAAAACAGTGTTTGACAGTACAAAAAAGCTTGTTGCACATTTAAAATAGAAAGTGCTGAATGCTTTCAGAAATGTTGTGTGTTACTGGCTTAGGCCACCTTCTGGCAAGTTCAGCAGTTAAGCAATATTCTAAGCAGTGATGGAATGCAGGGCAGCAATAGGGAAACTCCCAGTGATGGAGAGCTTGCTTAAAACTGTTTAAAGACTTAAACTGGTCAAATCTCTGACAAAAGTCAGAGAAAAATGTTGAAATATGTTACTTTACAGAAAGGGGTCTCCTTTTTGAATCCAGGTGGGCATCTTTAACTTAAGAAAATCAGGAACACAGGTAGATACCAAATCTGTTCTGCAAAGAGCTGTTAGTCCTACTGCAAAGATGCTTGAAATAAAATCTTCTCCAACACCATCAAGTAGCAGTGGTGGATCCTTCCCCATTAGGAAGTTCAGATGCAGCATCCATCAAGCAAGTTTCTTGAGATCTTTTACTACTTCTTTGTAGTTTCTAGGTCAGGGGGGAGCCAATGTTTGGTGTATCAGTTGGTTTGGGATTATTTTGTTATTGTGTTGAGTTTGTTTTGCTGTTGTTGTTTGTTTTTTTTTTTTTTAATAATAGCTTTGAGGAAAAGCATAATGGCAATGAGAGTTCAGCGAACTTCAGCAAAGTAGGCAAAGTAGTCTGCTAGGAAGTATCATAATTAAGAGCAAACTATATTTGTCAAAATAAATGAACAAAACACAGTTTATGGTCCATTAACTTGTTTGCTTACTTGCACATAACCAAATTCTTTTGGATTGGCAATTGGTCTCTCACTCATTAGTGAGCATTAATTAGATTCTATTGTGATATTTATTGGCAAATTTGAAAAAAGGGAAACAAAAGGAAACAAGAGTTACTGGGACAGGGACTAGCACACTGCTAAGCACTCTTTGGTTTGATCTGTATTTAAAGGCATTATTTAAGCTTTCTTTCATGACAGCGAACTGCAGCCCACCAGCATGGCAGCAAACTTACCGCTGTGTTGTCAGTCACAGCCCTCTTGCTCTGTGATGCAGGTTTGATTTGTCAGAATGTCAGAGGTATTTCAGACCCCCTTGTGCTGCCAAACCTGGGCCATGGTCTGGCCTTTGCGTCGCCCTGTCCTGCTGAGAGGTCAGAGGTGTAGCTCGGTGATTTCTGTGTTCCACCTTTTGGAGCTGCAGCCACCTCTCCTGTTACTCGTAGCTTTTCCAGAAACTACAGAGTGAAATTGGGGTGAGTCTTGCCAACTGCTTTACTGACTCTGTCTGTGAATACCATTAGTGAAAACTGACTGTAGAAGGAATTCTCATGTTGCTGTTGGGAGAGCTAACGGCTGTGTCTGAAGCATTCCCATGCTGCCAATGTAGGGGACAAGCTGAATCCCTGCAACAGAAGAGGCTTCTGCATGTTTTTGAAGGTGGCACAGGAGATGTTTTGGCAAATGCATTGATCCTTAGACACTGATTGTGTGGGGTGGGGTTCTTCCCCCTTTGGATCAAGGAGGTTTCTCTCTTGATTGCTGAATTTTGTATGAGTAAGGTACAGGAAGGAAACTGCATAATTCATTGAACTGTGTTTTAATCAGATGTGAGCACTTAGCACTTCCACATTGGTGTCTTCCTAGCTATCCCAGCAATTTTTTGGGGGGTAACAGTAAAACACAAATTATGTCACTGTTATCTCTTCTTGCTTCATCAATCAGGACTCAAATGAGAAAGTCAATACAGTGAAACTGAGCTGAAGAGCTTCACATGTTTTTATCAGAGAAGAGACCACAGTGGCAAAGACATTGATGAAGCGACATAGCAGAAGCTCCTTAATGTTTCTGACATCCATAATATTAAGGAAGTAGCCATTTTTTACTCATACTTGAATGTTATTTCTTCATTCTAGGTAGCAGGTAGAGAGCTTGCTCCTCTCTTTGTGAAGCACTTGTTGATCAGTATTTCCTGTTGGCAGAGACATCTGTAGCATCTGTTGTCAGAGGTGTATTCCTTTGTGTTGTCCTGGTAAGCTTGGCACAGAATTGGTGCTTTCTTGTATGCTCTTAATTAATCTCATCTGGAGTGTGCTTCTAATAAATTTATTCTAAGTTTTGTCATGAAACTGCTACTGGAAATGTGTTTGTCTTATACATTTAGTGATAGTCTTCTTTTGAAGGTGTTTCTTTATCCAGAGAACTACAATAAGCAAAACCAGATTGAAGGGGTTGGTTATACTTGGCCTCCAGTGTGCCATTAGTGACATACTACTGGCAAGTTTGGAAGATTACAGGTAGCTGTCTTTGACGCTCAACTCCTTATTTTCAGGGTTTTACAACCTCACTCTAAAATGCTGAAGTATTTCCAGTGGTTTCAGAAGAGGTGCAAGTTAATTTTAGAACTTGTGGTGAAGCAGATTGATTAGTAACTTGGGGTAGCTGGAGCACAGAGATGAGTCGTCGTAATTCACTCAAAGGGGAAATCATCTGTGTCTAACTGAACTCAAGACAATACCATATCTCAAGCCACTCTGTGATCATTGAAGTCTGCAGAGATGGATTTTTCCCTTTGTTGTCATGGGGAATCATATGGGTCAACTCCAGACTGGAACTTGCTTGTCCCTTCTGGTCTCTGGCTGAGCATTTTTTGGGCATGCTGGAAACATGGTTTATTTAGCAAGGCTTATCAGCAAAGCTGCATGCTGCGTTAACGTTAATATTCCTGCCTAAGAGAAGGATTCTTGCATTATTTCCATGTAGGTATTTTTATTTTGCTATGATTGATGGCCAGCCCTCAAGTATGTGTCTAATTGCCAGGTCGGTTAAGCTAGGCTTGTGAAGCGTCTTTGGTTACACAGTGCTGAGTGTTTGAATGCTGAGCTATCAGGTGCATGGCCAGCTGCTGAAATACAAACATTCAAATTGGTTACCTTCACACTGAATGCAGTTCAAAGAATCAGAATAGTTTGGGTTGGAAGGGACCTTTTAAAGGTCATCTAGTCCAATCCACGTGGCCATGGGCAAGGATATCTCCAACTAGATCATCTTTCTTAGAATTCTGTGCAATCGCACCTTCAATGTTTCCAAGGATGGGGCACGTTACATGTTTCTGGGCAACCCGTGCCTGTGTTTCACCACCTTCATTGTAAAAAATGTCTTCTTTATATCTAACCTAAATCAACGTCCTTAGTTTTAAGTCATTACCGCTTGTCCTATTGCAACAGCCCTGCTAAAAAGTTTATCCTCATCTTTGTTATAGGCCCCCTTCAAGTACTGAAAGGCCACAATAAGTTCTCCCTGGGGCCTTCTCTCAGCTGAACAACCCAACTCTACGCTTTTCCTAAAAGGAGAGGTGTGCCATCCCTCTAATCATCTTTGTGGCCTCCTCTGGACCGGCTGTAGCAGGTCCATGTCCTTCCTGTGCTGAGGACCCCAGAGCTGGGTGCAGCACTCCAGGCATGGTCTCAAGAAAGTGGAGTAGAGGGGCAGAATCAGTGTCAGTTCAGAATCATAA
Organism: Pachyramphus minor; assembly: GCA_013397135.1. NCBI lineage: Eukaryota > Metazoa > Chordata > Aves > Passeriformes > Tyrannidae > Pachyramphus > Pachyramphus minor. Next base: position 544,402 of record VYXB01024585.1, read on the forward strand.
GGATTCCTGAACATGGGCCCTTGCAATAAACTGGACAGAGGAGCAGCTGTGCTGTGAAATCACTGAGGCTGCCTGTCTTGGTCCAGTCGGTAAAGGGAAGAGCAAAGGTGAGAGTCTTTATGGTATGCACTAAGGTAGCATTGCCCTTTTGGTACCACTTGGACTCAGATGGGACTCAGATTTTTGTTTTTTTTATAAAAAACCTAAACATTGAAGAGGGACATAATTGCAAGAATATTATATTAGGATTATTCTAATAAAAGCCATCGGAGTTGGGATTCCTAAAACCCATTCACTAAGGGCACATCAATTCCTATCTTGATAAAAAAAACTCTGGGATTTTTTTAAGCTGACTGTATTCTATGTAAATTAAAGCCAAAACTGAGACCAAACTGATTTTGAGGAAATTATTAGACCACATAGAATTGAGCGTAGTGCTGCTGGTCTACTAAAATTATGCTTGCAACTTCTGTACCAGGAATATCAAGTTGGGGCTTTTTCCCACTCATTTAAATCTTGCTGTGTGCTTCGAGTTTATCAGCAGGAGTGCATGGCATGTTCTTGCCTTTCTACCCTCTACCCCCTCCCACAACTTTTTATTTCTACATGATTGTGCCCTATTGGATATAAAATAAACATACTGTCTCCAGAAGGCTCTGCAATGCAAAGAAGGATAGAGATCTGCTCTTCCCATGGTGACAGAATGCCTAAATAAATAGTTGCCAGTGTGAGCAAAGAAGCTGGAGCAATGGTAGTTTAACCACTAGAAATGTATTCGAAGAGCTATTGGTAGTAGAAGAAAATTAGCTAAAAATACATCTGCCCATTCCTAATGTTGCTTGGGGGGTAGAAAGGAAATATTTATCAATTTTCTATACCCTCCAGACCCCCTTCCCCCATTATTTGAAAATTCTTATTGAATGGCGTAAGGGGATTGTCAACAACTGGGTATGTGACTAAAAGTATTTCTTCCACCCAGTAAAACCAGTTTTATAATTGTGAAATACTGAAAATAGCTGCCTTCTTGCAGGAGGATGGAGAGTGCTGCAGAATGAGATCTTGCTTGCAGAAAAATGTGTGCCTTTGTTTTAAAGACAGCAGTAAAAGGATTTGTTTTGGGTGTTAAATATGTCAGCATTGTAAAGAGCCAGCAACCCACTTTGTTTTTAAATGTTTAAATAATTGTTCGTATGCTATGCTGCCTTAAATTATGATTAATTATACAAGTCATAACTTGGTAAGAACCAACCCATGAATGAAATACTGTATTCAAGGGTTTGTTTTTCTGCCCCTTTTTTTTTTTTTTTAAATTTGTGAGTTGGGTTTTTTTTAAAAAAAAAAAAAAAAGGCTGGCTAAGAGAGGCCAGCTGGCATTATTACAGAGTGATAGGGGAGAGCTGTGAGCATCGAGGAGGCACAGCATGACGGAAGGCAGCCAAAAGGATTAAGGTATCTTAGAACTTCTTTGCCGCAGGCTTAGTCTGATGGCAGAGGGAATGTGTAATTCCTGCTTTATTTTATTTGTGGCACGAGTGAGAAAAGGGGTTGGAGTTTTGATGACACAGTTTGAGGGATGGGGGCCACATAGCTGGTGTTGGGGGGTGTCATGGAAGTTCAAAGGGACAAAAGCTTTTTCCTAAAGCTGCCCTCCTGTGGGTCTGTTGGAGTAAAAGGATAGTGAATGGGGCCATGTGAGTGGCAGAGGTCTCNGAGAAAAGGGGTTGGAGTTTTGATGACACAGTTTGAGGGATGGGGGCCACATAGCTGGTGTTGGGGTGTCATGGAAGTTCAAAGGGACAAAAGGGGTCTCCTTTTTCCTAAAGCTGCCCTCCTGTGGGTCTGTTGGAGTAAAAGGATAGCGAATGGGGCCATGTGAGTGGCAGAGGTCTCAAGGGAGAATTTGGAGTAATAAGAGTGCACTGCTTCAGTATTAATCCTGAGTTGGCAGAATTCTGCAAATATTTTAAAGTATTTTCAGTGGACATTCAGAATCTACAGTTGCCTCCTATCTTAGACCTTTTATTTCTGCCCCCTTTTTTTTTTTTTTCCATAAGTGACAACACTAAAGCACTAGGTATTGATATCTTTGAAATTTGTTGTTGTGAAAATTCAGGCAGGAGACTTATTTGTTTGCATGGGAAGTCCAACCCACGTGATGCCAGTTTACTTCAGGATTTGGTTTTACATGCCAGAGACATCACTGATACCAATTTATATGTGTGGATATACAGATATGTATGTATTTGAATGCTTATGTAGACACCTACATGTATTTATGGATGTATATGGGTGTGTGTGTATATATATATGTTTACTGAAGGCCCACAAAATTAGTAATAAACTCTAGTTTAAAGTTTTGAGGGTTTTTTTTAAGAATCTAGGTGTGAAGTTGATGGTGTGACTTTAATACTTGCACTGACAGTATCTTTTAAATACTTCTCATATTCAGTTTTAAAACATAAGTACTTGTGCCTCTTATCTTCTGCGGCCACTGTTCTAGGAAAGAAAATCAACATTCTTTGTAGCTATTTTACTTTCAAGGTATTGAGCCCTTGTGCCCTAATCTCTCTCAGAAGGGATTGTAGGAAGTGAAGTGCTGACTTGCTGCCTGTATTTAAATCCTCTTTGAGAACTTTTAATCTTTTTTATTTCATATTTTCAAGTCAGTTTGTAGCATAAGGCTGATCAGAACTGCAGAGAGACTTGCCTTTTGGGAAGGCAAGCACAACCTGTTTTGTGATGATTGAGATCTGGACGGTGGCATACTTAGCCAGCCCTCAGGGTAGAGGTTGGCTGGACCTTAGGAACAGCTCTTAAATACACGCGTATTCACCTTGTATAGAGCTGCTCATACTTCTGGGAATACCTTGTTCCCAGTGGGTGTGCCAAAAGGCTTATTGCTGGCACCACACGGTATTGGGTTGACTAACATTATTGCCTTTGCTGAGCTAAGGCGCTAAATGCCTCCCAACCCTTCGGATGCTATTTACAAAAGTAATTTGAGGAAACTTGAGAGCTGACAGAGATGGGCACATCTCAAAATGGTGGCAGGTGAACAGGGTTGCAGAAAGGACAGTGTTGTTCTAATTTCTGACTTCAGGTTTTGCCTTACCACAGCCAAACTCTTTTGTAGGAAATCCTTCGCTTCTCCCATATTTCTTAATTACTCCTGAATTGGAGCCTTGAATACTTTATTAATTTCTAACATGTTTAATTTCTAGGCCTAATCAAGGTTTTTGAGTTGTGGATTACTGTTTGTTTTCTCAATTTGTTTCTGTTGTTATGTGGCAAAAGTATTTTTTTGTTCTTAGCATGTATGTACTTTATAGCTTCCTAATATCTAAACATTTTTTAGTGCAACTTGATGAGCCCACACCTTAGGAAGAAGTGGAAGAAAATTACAGCTGGCAAGGTTAAAGCTTAGTCTGAAGTGAGTGTTTGTAAGACAGATGTGAGGAGGGAGGCCATGTTGTCACTGTGGCACTGTTAAATCTCTCTCCCAAAACAATTGCATGTAAAGCTCCACCTATGTGGCTAATCATGTTTGCATTGTTGAATGTTTCCATAGCACAGCAGTGCCTGCATGCAGCTTTAGATTAGATTAGCTGCATACTGTGTTGAATAGATAGCATTTTGACTAACAGTGTGTCAAATGATACAGCCACTATAAAGTGACTGAAGAGGCATCTTCCCTCTGCCCTACCCAAACCTGCAGGCCTGCCTCCATGAGGCTATTTAAAATCATTACAGTAAAGAGCTTAGTAGGGCTGACCAGAAAAGGGGATCTGAAAATATTTTTGTCTGTTGAAGAGGGAGACTGTAGAAGACTTGTAGAACATCATTAGTTTTGAAAAGCAGCGGTACCTGACATTCATTTTGTGTCTTACAAAGGGACAAACATCACTGCTTCCCTTCCACAGCAATTTTGTGATCCAGTGCTGGATGTACTGTCCAGCATAGACTAATATTTGGAAGTAGGTTATTAAAGAGAAGAAATGTTTTACTTGCATAGATGCTTAGGTACTAATTAGAGATCTTTTTTTAAAATCTAAATAGCAGGGAAGGTGGTGCAGTATGAGCAAGGTGCACTTTTGTTCATGCGGCAGTTGCACGTGCTCCTGGGGCTGTGTCTCTCTCAGATGGCTGACATGGGGGTGTCACTGTGTGCACATCTGTCCTCAAAGCATCTTGGCAGTTTATGGATGCCTGTTGTTGTATAGAGGCAAAAATAAATATACAGTTGTGTCAGTGTGCAGTGCTTGAGAAAGTGAGTTTGTTTTCAAAGCACAAGCCTCTCTATGCTGCTTATTTTAGGTGGTGGGGGAAAACTGATTAAAATTAGTTTGGAGGAAAAGAAGCCTTCTAGACCACTTTAAAGCTCTACTGACTGCAGCTCGGATGGACAACTGCCACTGGTTTTCCTCTCAGTACATTCACAGTGTCATGACTCAGGCAAGCAGATACTCAATTATTAATGACTTATCTACAAAGAAAAATAATTAAAAACAAACCCAAAGCAATAGAGCACTTAATTAAGAGTTAGTGGTGGAGTTTCTGCTGTCTCTTAATGGAAAGCTTCCAAGAACAATTACCTTCTAGAAAGAGTACCTGCATCAGCCTGCCTCATTAAAAATGCTTCCTGCGTAAACCAGAAGTTGAATCATACTTTTAGGCAAGCAAATAAACTTATTGATTAGACACTAATTGGAGTTCTGCAGAGTGGAGGAGAGCCTGCATATATTTCAGAGACTTCATGTAGAAACTTGAATTGGTCTCGCATTGTAGATGATCCCAAGAGAAGTTCATAGGAGGCCTAAGGAAACTTCATCCCAGAGATGACATCTTGCTCTTCTATCTGTTATGGCATCTCTTGGTATCTTATTGGCTTATGAACTCCCTCGGGCACTTCAGCAATGTCATTGTTAATGTCCTTGCTGTAGTACCATAGATTTTGTTGTTGTTCATCCCTTTTCCTCGTCTTAAAAAAACAAACTCTAGCAAACTTCCCCCAAAATAGAAGGAAAATCTAAATGTCCTAAGTAGAACTAAGGTTTTCTGAAAATGCAAGTTAGCAGTATTTACTTCTAAGATATAAATCCCTCATGGAATTTAGCAGTGTATGCAGTGTGTGCAAGTGGGTCTGTTTATCTGTCCAAGAGGACACATCTAGGCTGGCTCCTGCCCTGCTTCCCTTTCCACCCCCAGCAGGACTCTGAAGCTCCTCCAATATGGAGAACACAGCCCTACCAAGTCTTAGTGCCGTAAAACTTGCATGAATGAAAAGCTGTCAGGGCCTCAGGAATGAAATGGTCTCTGTTTGTGGGGCCAGAGACCATGATCAGCTGCTTTAAAAAAGAATAATAATATAATTAAATAATGTCTGCTCACTGCAGCTGAATCAAATTTCCGAAGGTGTTTATTTCCTCACATCTCTCTGCCTGGTTTTGCATGTTGCTGTATGCTTGCTCCTTTCTTAGAATCATAGAGTGGTTCTAACACCCCTGCCATGGGCAGGAACACCTTCCACTAGACCAGACTATTCAGAGCCTCATCCAGCTGGGTCTTTCCTTCAGTGTCTTCCTCCATACCCTGCATTTCTGTGGTTTTTCTGTCCATGTTTGTGTTATAGACTGTCTTCACTTTTACAGTCCTATTCTGTTCCCCTTCCGTCCGTCAGTGTGCGTCAGTAGTTACTGAGGATGCACAAACAACAAGTATACTAAGTGTCTAAATGCAGTTTGGTAGCTGGAAATAAGGAGCAAAACCAGCAAGGATATGCCCAACAATGCCTTTGCAAACCAAAGGGGTGAGCGTTGTGTTAAATGGAGTCACAGCCCTTTCTCTTTGATTTTTTTTCTTGTCTAGAAGTACTGGCAGTTTCAGTGCTGGAGGGTTTTATTTCCCCTGTAGTGCTCTGTATGCTGTGTTAGCTGACAGTAACTAGCTGATCAGGTAAATGATCTCATGCTATTACTGTCTGTGGTGTTTTTGTTTTGCTTTCCCCCCTCAAGACATGATACACTGGAGGAGGGCTTTAATTTAATTACTTGGAAAGAAGAGTCGGTGAGTGGTCACTCAAGATCTTGCAGAGGGTTTTAACCTACAACTCGTTAGTGTGACTTGATAAAAACCCCAACTGGGAAGACAGCCTTTTACAATCAGTGCAATCATCTGCTTTAATTATGTTACTATGTTCCCCATATAGAAGAAAGGAGCCAAAATTAAATTTTATAAGTAGGCTGTTAATGAATCTTAAGTCACTCAATGTCTGCCTTTTCAGTTAAATTAGAGATAATAAATAGTTGAAAAGTTGGCAGCGTCTGTTCTAAAACTTGTCTCTGGCTCAACCCTGCTTTCTCAGGGAATGAGCAGAAAAATTCTTTAAGCTGCAAGTTTTCTGTTCTTCTGGTTTGCGTTGTGTGGGTGACAGAGGCTCGACAGTGGCAGGATGCCCTTTACATGGATGGGTAGAGAGATGTTGGTCTCCTGTTCTGCATCAGTGATGGACCCAAAATCAGTGGCAGAGAGAATTGAATCCGTACCTGCGAGATGATTTTGGCAGCAGTGGTGTCAGGGCATCTGTGTCCGCGTTGCCCTTCCGATTCCTTGTTCACTGCATTTGGTCAGTGAAGTTTTGTTTTCTCGGAAGGCTCAGCTTACCCCAGTCTTTTGGCATGGGCAGGGAATGGGTTGGCATAGTCAGCAAAGCAGGCACCTTTGGACAGGCTTTGTCAGAGAACATATTGCGTTGCCTTTCCATAAAAGAAGATATGTAGGTTTTTTTGCCTTTTTTTTTTTTTTTGCTTTTTACTCTAGTTTGTTTTGAAACTTACCTATTGATCTATCAAAACTTTTATGCTCTGAGTTTCTATAAGCCACCTCTTTGATGGGAAATCTGAACAGGGCTGGTCCTGCCAATATATGCATCTCATCAACAAAAATGTGGCCTCCCATTGAGAACAGCATGTTCTCCCTCACCTCAGGCAAAAGAATACCTTTTCACAGGTAACCTGCTTACTGTGTATTTGTTCATTATGTTAACCATGATTCCTGACATAACTAATTCCCTTGGAGTTACAGATAAAGGTCTGTTTGCACTGACCTGACAAAAAATATTTTGTTACAACTTTTATTTACATGAGCGTGGCATTTTTTTAGAAGATATTTTTAAGTAAACTTATTCTACAAGTGCAGCTGTAATACAGGCTTGAAAGAGGATTGTTGATTATTGCACCCTTACATGACAAATTTTGGTCCATTTAAGAACTTTAAGTGCATGATTGAAAGCAGTCCAGCTGAAAGCATGTGGTATGGCTGCTCCTTTTCTGATGTAGGATGTTTATCAGCAGGGGGTTGTTTGTGCATTTTTTTGTCTCAGTGATTCTGTTTCTAAATGTTAGAGGAAGCTTAAGGAAAACATCATCTAAATTTTTAACCTCGCTGAACAGCCAGCCTGCTCTGAAGCTCCTGATTAGTGCAGAATTTGATCACAAAGCATGATTGAGAGTAGCAGCTTGTCACTGTGTGTGATTAATGACAGCTCCACCTGCCATGGAGCTTCCTAAGTGGTAACAGCAATCCAAACTGGAGTGTCCTCTTCACTCACTCGCAATTTAGGTTGCAGATTCATTCCCTCATCTCCTCCCTTACCCCCCTGAGTAGTGTGAAGCCAAAAGAAATTATCAGAAATACCTGTAAAGATTCAGGATTACAACAGCAAATTGCTGGCTGGTGTGGGGAAATAGTGGCACAGAGCAGTGCAGGTGTGTTGGTTGTGGTTGAGGGTAAATAGAACACATAAATATGAATATGCTGTGCTGCGCCTGAGGGAGGTACTGCTGGTGCAAGATGCTCTGCAGAGTTAGTTCAGGTGCAATCACCATGTCGAGGCAGAGTGACCCACCAGCTATCCAGCCTGCTTGACTAGATTTTAACCATTTTTATTTTATTTTTTTTTTTTTTTTAAACATCTTCACCCCAGCACATCTATCTCCCTGCTAAGCTCCTGTTTGGCTTACACTGACAAAAACCTTCACAGCAGTAGGAGCAAACCTCTATATGTCCTACTTGGCTTTTGAGAGCAAATCAGTTAGGTGCTATACCTGGAGAAATAAAGGTACCTGGACTATATTCCTCACTACTGGATGGTTTCTGTGTGAATGAAGTCCTGCAGACACACCTAGTCTGATCTAACTAATATTACTATGGAGCAGAAGTCTTTATGTGGCTATGGTTTGCATAACAAGCACAGATTATAGGGTCCTACCTGGCGAAAGCACGTATTTCTCTGTAATTGAGAAAAGTTAAACTTCTACCAGAAATGAAACTGTGAAAGTATCACTAGTCATATGTAATGTGCTTCAAAATCGTATGTCAGAGCTTTCTCCCTTTCTCTGCTGCCTCAGGTAAACACTGTACATAAATGATGCCTACAGTTTTGTAACTGACAGTTCTCAAATAAAAATACTTAAAAAAAAAAAAGGTAATCTTCTTCTGGCACTCAGCCCCAGCTACCAGGTTTGCCCTGTTAAAGTACCTGATGATCACAGGGCAGTAATAAGTTCTAGTGGTAGGAAGCACAGACAGGCTGGGGGAGGTCTGTAGCAACACTGGAGGTCCAGAAGAGAATTTGAGAGGTGGCCTTGGTGGATTGCAAGGATGACTCAAGCACATTCTAGCATTGATCACCTTTCTTAAAATAAAAGCTGTTTGCATTCGAAGCAGTGAGGGTGGGATTTGTCTCCCCTTACTTCAGACATCTAAGTTTAAGCTCCTTGCCCCAGGGTGCTTGCACAGACAGGGAAAAGAAATAAATCGCCCTCTGAATGTGCCTGTTGTGAAACTGTAGGTGCCGATCTTAAGCTGGGGTTAGTGTCTCCTTTGGCCAGTTTGTGCTGATGGCCCTGTTGTTAACCTCTTGAAGTTTAGCAAGGCCAAGTGCAAGGTCTGGTGCATGGATTGGGGCCGTCACCAGTATAATGCAGACTGGGTGATGCACCTGGGTAGATGAAAAATTGGACATGACTCAGCAATGTGTGCTTGCAGCCCAGAAACCCCACTGTATCCTGAGCTTACATCAAAAGAAGCATGTCCAGCAGGTTGAGGAAGGGGATTCTGCCCCTCTTCTCTCATGAGACTCCACCTGGAGTGCTGTGTCCAGCTCTGGGGTCCCCAGACAAGACAGACACAGAGATGTTGGAACAGGTCCAAAGGAGGCCCATGGAAATGGTCAGAGGGCTGGAGCACCTTTCTTGTGAGAACAGGCTTATATACTTCAGGGTGTTCAGCGTGGAGAAGAGAAGGCTCTGGGGATACCCTATTGCAGCCTTTCAGTGCTTAAAGGATGCTTACAAGAAAGCTGGAGAAAGGCTTTTTATCAAGGACAGGGGGTAATGGCTTTAAAGGAAAGTAGGGCAGATTTAGATTGGACATAAGGAAAAAAAATTACAATTCAGTGAAAAAAAAAAAAGGAGGTTTAGAGAAAACCACTCTGGTGTCAGTCTGTGGTTGCACTGGAAGCAGGGCTCCTGCTGCATTTGGTACAAGTTCAGCATCCAACTTCTGGCTCTGGCAGCCTCTGTTTTGCTGCTTGCTTCTACCTTGCCTCCGCGGTGTTCTGGACTGGGTAAAAGCTTGACGCTTTATTTTAAGCAAAAATATCACTTTCCAGAGCTTCTGTTTTGAGTGCAATTTGAGAAAGTGTACGTAAATACTTTCTCTGGCTCATGCCTCTGTCTGCAATGTGAATTAACATCAGTGTTTTGTCTTCACAAAAATATTACCACATTATGTTGTTACGTGCCAGTATGACAACCTAATAGGACTGCTGTTTCCAACTTTTCCCCTCTCCTTATTGCGGGAAATGCTATCAATTTAGCTAATGAGAAACCCAAATACAGTAACTTGCAAATATTTGTGTTTTGGCAGGCTGGTATCTACAATGAATGTCTCTCCTAGTCCTTTGGTTTCAGGAGATGATACATACACTAGTTATTTCCATTTTATATCCTTACCACAGAGTCTAAAAAGCAGCGTCTCTTAAAATGCAACATAAAACGTAATGTCTGGAGAAATATTTGATCTGATTTGCCTTAAAAATGTGTGTTTGTGGCAAAGGAAATGCTGGGAGATGTTTGGACGATAGGAACTTCTGTGGTGCTTTTATTTATAGGTTGGCATCTCTAAGTATATGAGCACATCAGCTCATCCTTTGAGGTGTTAAGGAAGCATTTATGATCCTAATTAAATTTGAGGCCAGCAGGGAGACTGTGGCCTGGCCCAAAATCCCACAGACCTTGGGAAAAGAGGCAGTGAGAACCCAATCCTACTTAATCTGAGTTCTGTTCACTCCCAAGCTGATTGGAATCAGGACAAAGAACTTCTCAAGTGTGTATAGGAGCATGGCTTTGAGACACCATGGACATGGGTTGGTCCTGATAAAGTTCAGGTGATCCAGGCTGTTACCAAGGCAAGGTAACAGCATCATCTTGCCCATGGCAGTTCACTGTGGAAGTCTCTTGCTTGCAGCATGTTCAAGGGAATTGAGCTCAGAAGAAAGCATTTAAAGACTTAACTTATTCACTGCAAGCTGAGAGGATACAGCTGGGAACTTGTCTTGCTGACACGTGGTGACTTGCAACGGTGTGATGGATGACTTGATCAAGAATCTCAGTGATTGGAGAAATTAAGTTGTTCATACTGCAAGGCTAATAATATTTTTGTAAGTGGTGTGAAACTGGTGGTGGTTGTGGGCTTTTATTCCTTTCTGGATATTTTAGTTTGAGCAGTTGTGCAAAACAAACAGTATTTATTTAGTTGATACCAAAATACATTCTTGATCTGTAATTTTGATCTATCTCTTTCCTGATACATAATTCAGTTGCTGCCTTAAAGGCAGAAAGAGCTTTAAGTGTACTGTTGTTTACTTCCATCAAAGTAGAATTTTACCTGCTGACCTATGAAGGACTCTTAAGATAAAGTTAGTTTTGCTGTACACGAAATGCTATTCAACTTAGATAAATCTAAGCAGAATGAATATGTATGTTGTGAAGTCCCAGTGATGTGCAGAAAATGTAGCATAAGCATATGTTTAAGTTGCAAAATGAAAAATAAAACCCCTTGGTAAAATTGTGTAGCTGATAACTCAGAAACCAGATGCTTAAGTTGTTTAGAAGCTGAAAAAATAGTAGCTTTAGTTTCTAGAAAGTGGAAAACAAGTATTACCCTAACTGCTGTCAGAAAAGTGACTGTAAAAAGGTGACGTCTTGCTCAGCAGGTCTGTTTCTAGACTGTATTTCAGACTCTGTTTTCCTTATTTTCTTTTCTCCCTTCCTCCAGATGAATGCTGCTGCTCACGTTGGTTTTGCAGAGCTAGCACAGTGCTGATCGAGGGGGGCTGGCAGATGCAGCAATCGGAATTATCAACTGCTTTGCCAAATTCTGCATCCCTGACAGCTGTGTAGCCCTTTGGGGGACAGCAGGGATGTGCAGGTGTCCCCATGCATGGACTTGGCCTTCAGTCCCAGTGTTACTGGGACTGATGGGCAGTGAGGAGAGAGTCCAGGATAACTGGACTGAGTGTATTGTGGGAATGTTGAGAGAACATCTTTTATTTGTAAACTGAGACTTGAGTGAGAAACACAGTAGATGTGAAATATCACATAGCCTCTTAGTCCTTTTTTACCTCTTCTTCTCCTCCATGTCCACTCAAAGGAAATCTTATTTTCAGTCCACTTAGAAGAGAGCTGCTGGCTTGGAGTATGGGAAAGAGAATATGAAAAAAAAGCTAAAACTCTAGTTCCTTCTATATGGAATGTTCCATTTAGTGAAAATTGCCTTAAACCGATAAGGCTGCGGAACAAGTTCTCTGTGAATTCAGGCCATTTTGTGCCTTAAAGGCTTCCCCCTCAAGAATCAAAGAAAATAAGAATGAAAAGAAATCCAACCATCCAATTAAATATTGGAATTTTGAAAACCTAGGCATAGCAATTAAACAGAGCCCCTTCCTCCTTTTATTTTTTCCACCTATTCTAAACAAGCCCAAAGCACTTTGCAAGCTACAAATGGAGGTCATACAACACAACCCAGTCCCTGTGGTCATTAGCCAGAAAACTGAAATACAGATGTCTCTGGGGCAAAACCAAGTAGTTTTTAAGTAGGACACAACTTTAGGACAAGAAAAGAATGTCATCAAGCTGAGCTGAGATTTTCCAGGTAACTGAAGTAGTTGAGCCCTTAGGTTGTAATTTTAAGGGTCTGCAGACAGCTAGCAAAGGGACCACAGCCTTAAATATGTATTCATTGTTGCATTTACCTCTGTTCTCAATGCCCTTTTCACCCCATCTCCCCCTCTATACTTGAAGTTTAGTTTGAGGCATCCCATTTAAAAGTTGTTTTTTAGAAATTTTGTGGTTCTTCATTTAAAATGTCACAGGAAGGTTGAAGGACTTTCTCCTCAGCCAAAGCATAGGAAATTTTTTCTTTAGTTGGAATAATTTCACTGCTGTGGCAACTGGGGAAATAAAATAATCCCACAGAACTTGCCAAAATGGAAGCATAAACAGAGGCTTTAAAAGTCCACATTTCAAATGGAAAAGAGATCATGTTCTCAAGCTGTGATGGTGGATAGATGTTTACAGTACTTTTACAATAAATGCCCTAAAGTGTATTTAAAAAGTAAATGTAAATATTGGGTTTTGTTAATAATTAGTGGTTTTTTTTAAAAGACACTGTTTCGCTAGATTCTGTCATCTCACTTGTTTCATTAAATTACCAATATTCGGTTGTAGCAATTATGATTGGTTTTGTTTCTTAACTTTAACTTATGCCAGTGGTATCCTACAGGTTGCAGAAGAGCACCCAAAAACGTGACAGGGGCTGTTTCTAGTCAGTGTTGAACATGGGATTCTTAGCAGTCTTCCTGGTCTGTTAAAGATTTTTTTAAAAAACTGTTGATGATTCCACCATCTGGGGACACGTAATGATGTTCAGAAGTGTTCTCCCTAGTCTTTTTGTGTAGAACAGTGTTTCTGAAGCGTAGTACTGCAGAGGGGAACAGGAAATTGAAGGGACTTCTCGGCAAAAGTCCTTACAAAACTGGCTGCCTGAGACCCAGTTACAAAGTGATGGCTTTGTTTGTTGGGAAGCTTTATGAAAGATGCTCCCTCTCTCCAAAAATGACTGTAGGCAGGGTTCTTCATGACTTGCTCTCTACAGGTGCCACCTTCTTGTATTTCTCCCTTAGGCTATTGGTTTGATAAGCAACCAGAGCTAATTTTTGGGAGTTGGGGGTGGAAGGTGAAGGCAGTGTCTTTATAATGAGATGAGTGATACTTAGCTCATCTTACAGAATTAAAGTAACATATACTGCACTTCTTATAGTTGTGTGATGTTATTTCAACAAATGAAAGCCCCAAGCATAATGTCTCTGGGAGGGAACAAACGTATCAAAAGGGAATTAGTGCATGGTCTTCCTCCATAGTCCACTTCTGGATATGGTGCTGACCATAAATATCTGGCTGAGGCTGGTTTTAATATTAAATAAGATTCTGCATTTTAATGGAATGAGAGTGCAGCTGAGACAATAACTCATGAGTCTTAATCCATTGTTGCCTACAATAATTCATTAACTTTTCTGTCTGTCTGCCTTTGAAGATGTGAAATGGGTAAGTTCATAATCCCTTCCAAAGAAAACTGTGGGAAAGATTCTGTGACATTAAATCCCATGCGAGGAATGGGCCAGGGGAAGCACTTTTCCAAGGATGGTGCAGCAAGGCCCTTATTTTCCAAAGCAGGTGTAAGTGCCATGTCTTAGAAAAGAGAAAACGGCCAAGAACTGCGTGAGGTTCACTGTCCAGTAGAAAAGTGTGTAGGTTGTGGATAGAGAAATATCCTGGGATTGGCCTCCCAGGAAGGATGGAGCAGGCAGGCACACTGCCTGGAAGCTGCCTGGGAAGAGGGTGTTTCTCTGGAGTCCTTTCCTCTGGTCTTCTCACAGTGTCCTTTGCTGGCTCTCATTTGTTAACGTGGGTTTCAGACCTTCCCTCATCCCTCCTGCTGTGTCATTTCCTGCCCCCCCCCCTTTATTTTCTTTGCCTCCAAATCATCAAGACAAAATAAAACAGGATTTGCAAAATTATATGTCATCCACATAACACTTACTGCCATTTGTTTTTGTAGGGTCTACCTCTTTTTCTTCACCTGCTGCCATCTCTGCTGTTTTGATGTGCTTTGTAGAGCAGGCAGTGCCAGTTGTGCATTGCGGATAAAGCTGTGACAGTGGTTTGTCCCAAATGATTTTAATAGGAAAATAGTAAGTGCACAGTGCTAACTAAAATCTAAATACCCATAAAAGAACAGGAGGCAGTTCCTCTCAGGTGATGTTTGCCACTTCTCAATTCAACCTCTCCTACTCATCTGCAAGGTCATTGGGGAGGTCCTGAAATGCTGCCTTTAATTTGATAATTTAACTTTGTCCAGATGCTTGTTGTTTAGGTTGCTTGTTGCTGTGGCTGTTGAATGTGATCCTGCTGGGTCTGTGAACACTCCATCTGTCTGACATGAAGTCTGAGTGGAAACATAGGTAGGAAATGTACAGTAAGCCTGGCTGGTTACTGGGTATGGGGGTTTCTTCCCTCTAGGATCAGGTTTTATGCATAAGAATATTGCACCAACGTCACTGGAGCTCCTAAAGTCTGAGACTTCGACTTCAGTGTTTTAGATGAGCATTGTTTTAGGGCTGAATCTTTCTGATTAAAAAATGCTAATTTAACATATGTTTCTATTGATATATGTGATGGGGGAGAGAGCAACTTCTCACTGGAAGCACAAGTGGAAATGAATGCATTGCACTGAAGAGAATCATTTACTTTTTTAAGACATTTTTTTAAGACATTTTGACATAATTCTTTCAAAGACAGACTCTTTGTAATTTAATGTCTGGACTTTTTTTTTTACTTTTGGAAATGGGAGAACTGTTTTTTCCTCCAGCTATTTTCAGTGAGCCAGTTCCTCGAAATTTATAGAGAAAGGATAATATTTAGGTCATATGAAGAAGGTTGTTGGAAACTGCCTTCACATATACTGTAAATATCGTAGCAACAGTTATGAAAGAAGGAAAATAGTTGCTTCTTGCAATATTAAACATCAAGTAGCTCAGTTAACCTATTAATTAAAACTATATAAAATGCAGTGTAGTGCCACATTAGTCTGTGTGAACGAACACTAAGATTTTTTTATCGAAGAGGAAAAGTAACCATCCGAGTGGGAAGATTAAAGCTAGAATATTTTTTATTTAAATGGAATAAACTAGAAAGGAAAAATAATAGTTCTATTGTCCATCAGATCAGGCTCTGTAGCTTTCCAGTGGACAGCCAAATCTTTGGGGCTCAAGAGCATACCCATATCACAGTGCTGAGAGATTTGCAGGGATAAATAAAAATTGAAGACCTGTGGACATGAAAACCTTTCTGAATGTTATATATTTTCCTATAGCTAAAAAGAGTTTCTTTTAAAGCCTGAGAACAGTTTGACAGAAATTGTTAAGAATTAATAAACAATTTTTAAAAAATTGTTTACGCTAAAGTTGTGCAGAATCAAAAGAGAACATTAAAAACTGGCTTAGATGAGGGTTTGGTTGAGTACAGAGAGTCCCTCAGTGGCACCTGGTCAAATGAAGAAGTTAATGTCTTCTCTCTCACAGACTATCAAATGTTACACTTTGGCTCTTGGGTAAGTGCTTGTTAGTGACTGGGAGCTGCTAATATCACTTTTCAAGCGCCTGGAGAGACATTCTCTGGGGTGTTGTGACTGTGTTGGCTCAGGGAATGCTGAGTCACGCCAGAAGAGGCACTGGCATGGTCGTGTTTCCCCAACAAGGGGGCTGCGTGAGCTCCTGAATGTCTCTGAGGCCACCAGGGTGGAGGCACACTCTGCAGCCTTGGAGCTGGCTGGGCAGAGAACTTGGTGCAAGTGTCCCTGAAAGGAAGTGTATATTGGAGGTTCTCCTTGAATTTTGCCTGAATCTAGCCCTAAGTATGCTCCTGTAAAAAAGCAGGTGGTATTAAGGAATGTGACCACCAGCTCAGCTTTCAGGCCGCTCCTACACAGAGTGAAGATATTTTTTGCATCCTGAAGTTTGACACTATGATTTGTCTCTGGCAGTGGTATTCAATAGATAGAAGCGAGGATGGAGTGCTTGGGAAGTGATGTTCCTGGGGGATGGTCATGTTCAGAGAAATATAATGTGTGATGTGAGAGGTGGAAAGCAGCGGAGTCTTCCTCACCTTTTGTTACATATAATCATTATTTCACATTAGTATCATACAGAGGGATTGTTGAGACAGTATCAGGTCAGCACTCCTCCCACTGCTTTTTTTTTTTTTTTGGAGGGGCAGAAGGAAGAAGGTTTGGTACCCTACGGCTGATCTTCATCTTGCCTGACTTTGAGGCATGTGTGGTTCGGCACAGAGCTCCCTGGAAAACCTCTGCAGTTGGGAAGTGGATTTGGGTGTGTGGAGCAGATGAAGCAGACTTGAAGTCCTTTGAAAAGCAATTAAGTTTACCTTTCCCTTGCTATTCAAATGAGTGCAAGTGGTATGTTGATGGGTTGATTTTGGCCTGAAGTGCTATTTTGTAGGGGAAGATGCACATAAAACTCTGGGTTGATGTGGTGGGGTGTTTTGGTATATAGCACACTGCTAAGAGTGCTATAAGGTAAAAGCTTATGGGATTGAAAAATGGATGAATCATATCCTCACTAAAGCAGATGGGTGAGGAACTCTAAAACAAAATTCTGCCTTCTTTTAAATGATGAAATTGGGGAAACAATGCAAGAAAAAACAAGATTGTCTGAAAATCAAGCTCTGTTATCATAGAGTAAGTACCCAGTTGCAGCTTACCTTTCTGTTGCCACACTCAAACGTTGATGGGACTGTAAATGGCTCTCTGTTAAATGTATGCAAACTAGATTGTACAAAGCAATGATTTAAAACAACAACTGTCTTTCATCTTTGGTGAAGACAACAAATATTATAAAATCTAAATTGTCTGGAAAAAGTAGTTTATCTTTGAATCTTGACAGCATTCAACAGCTGAAATATATAAATGCACTCAATTCTAGCTTTGGAGCCCAGATTTAATGAGATGCTCAGAGGGAAATCTTTGGATGGGCTTATATAAATTGTAGAAATGGGCCACTGCATTGTCACAGATAACTATTTTTTTCCAACTTTTTGATTCATTTTTATAAGCAATCATTTTATCAGGCAACACTTGGATCTGCTTTTTACCTGTCCTTTTTTGAAAATAATTTTCAACAGTAACAAATAATCATAGGCTGGAAATGGAGTCCTGTCACTGATGTTACTGAATAACAATTGATGAACGTTGAGCAGTGCGTGAGCTGCTGGGCCCTGTACGGTGAAGGATGTTCCTACCTGCAGCTCAGCCCGTCTTCCAGAATGTAATTATTGTGCAGGAAGGATGGAGGGAGAAAAGGGGAAGGGTGTGGTTTAGGTTAAAGCAGAAAAAGTGCTTTTCTGTTGGTCTCTTATCCTAGGAAAAAAAAGGTGTACCTGATATTTGGGAGCAAGAGCTCACACTTCCTCACAACTAACTTTCCTCTAACACAGCAGTTGGTAGTTTTGCTGAGTAATGTGCCCTTCTCATTCACCACTCGATATAGCTCAGTGATGAGAGATGTTATCTGACCTCAGTATCTTGCATTTACTTAGGAAATGGCCCAGGATGTTGTTTGTTGGTTTTTTTTTTTTAAATAGACATTTTTACGTTAACCTGGAAAAAAAATCCGAAAAAATGTTTTGGCAAAGATTTCCTGGTAAGAATGGAAAACCATGGAAATGCTGAGGGTTGCATCAATCTTGCATCAATCAGGAGAAAGTTATTAAGTTTGATCTGGTGTCTGCTCACTAATTATAAACTGAAATTTCTGGAAGCAAAGGAATGCCCTTTTCATTTTCACTGTTGTTGACATCTTAAAATAAGTCTCAAACATATATGCTCTTAGTTTCTCCTCCAGTGTGAAGACCGAGCTATAGATACTGGAATCTCCTGCTTTTCTTTTCTTCAAAACACCAATAATTTTGGTATATATCAGAAGGATAGTTAGCAACCACACCCAACATTGTGAGTCCAGCTGTCCTACACAATGCTCAAGCTCCTGAAGGCCTTCCTTCCCCTGAATGGGCAAATTAAAAGCAGAGAGAAGGGAACCAGAAACTTACCACGTGCTTAAAGCTCCCTATATATCTTTCTGATGAGACTCTGTTGCCTTGCACTCTGGGTTATCTAAGCCTCCTTCTTTCCTCTGCCATCAAGGCCAGCATTCTTCAATGATCTGGTCTCAATTTGCCAAATAATGATTGCTTCTCGGATACCACAGGATTACTTTTTTTCAGCCTTTCTGTGTTTTTCTTCAATGGGTTAGCCACCCATCTAGATATTGGCATATGTTGCAGCCTTATCAATATGACAGATTTGAAATACTTTCATCTTTTCCTTGGAAACATCAGTTTTGATGGCTCTTGTTTATTCCTTGACTTCACGTATTTTAATACTTGATCCTTCCCAGAGGATTTGTTTCGAAGATATTCAAATGTCCAGCTGTAGTTTCAGATTTCGCTTTCATTGCCAGACAGTTAAGCTGGAAATAACTTTCAAGTCATTACCCTTACCCCTCCTCCAGTGACCAGATCAGGCCAGCCCAACGCCCCATCCAGCCTGGCCTCGAACACTTCCTGGGATGGGGCAGCCACAGCTTGTCTGGGTGGCTTGTTCCAGTGTTCCACTCAAGGTGTTACTGAGTGCAGTAGTGGCTAATTTTTCATACATTTTGGAGTGAGGTCAGTGGTAATAATGCCTTTCTGGTAGAAGGGGGAGGTGTTGGGGTTGGTTGGGTTTATGGGTGTGTTGGGATTCGGCAGTAGTAACTGTTTTCAAACCATTTGTTGGAATTTGAATTCGGTTTAACCATGCAGGATACATGCAGATAGTGATGTTTTACTTTTTTCTATGTTACTACACAAAAGGAGGTTTCAGTGAGAGTGTCACAGGGGGATTATCCTGCCCCGGTGGTTGAAGAAAAGAGAAGGAGCATTTTCCATTTGATAGGCTCCTGTTAAGCTGGAAGACTCTGGGTTAACTACAGGTTTGCTGCTTCCTTCTTCAGTGGTAAAGATGATGCTGGAGGAAACTTCTTTCTTACTGTTGGAAAGAGGCATGATGTCTCTTTAAGTCATCTTGAGCTGATATTTTGAGTATAATTTAATTTTCCTGTTTTTCCTCTGCGTGCTTTTCCAGATCTGGAAGAATTTGGGGATTTTTTTTTATCAGTCATCTCTTTATCCCACAGTTTCAACATTTTCTCCAAGTTGGTTTCCACTGGCAGCTTTCCTCTAAGCTGCTGTTATTGTATCTTTCATGCCATTGTCTGTGGTGTGAAATGTTAAGCAGCTTAGCACGACTGTTTAATTTCTCTGTTAAAGCTCGTGTTTTTCAATAGAGTTGGCTTGCTTAGCACCTCTCCACAAGTTTGTGGGTATCCTCCCTTTACACTTTTTTGGTGCAGGCTTTTACTTAGTCTGTAGGTGATAGCAGCTTTCTGGTTCAGGCCCCTGAACTTAAAGACATTTTCTTTCAGCTTCTTTAAAAAAAATCAGTTTAGTATTGTTAATTACATAATTCTTATTTTCAGACTGTTTCTTTTCCCTTTTCATTTTATTCCTATCAGCTGCTTATTTCTCTGAACTTATGTGTGAGAAGCTGAATGTGTAGTATCATCTTTCCTACAGAGAATATCTCTGATTTCTGCATCTTCAAAATTCATTTCCATTGTGGGAAGCGATTGGTGTACAGCCTAAAACATGTCAATTTTGAATTGTGTTGGATATGCATCTTGCAGTCCATAGAATCTTTTATTGATATTGATCTGAAATTGGCACTGTAATCGTATTTAGTCCTTGAACGTGGATTTCTCTCAGTACTTTGTGTTTTGCCTTTTTAAAGTTTGGGTTTTGTTCTTGCTTTGCATGAAAAGTAATCAGATCAGATGTCAGCTGCACTACACACTTTAATATCCTGGATAAGTTGAGCTACATTTTCATTCCAGTAGACAGGTTTTTAATCTGATCTATGGGTAGATATCTTACTAGTGGAATGAATATTCTACCAACAAGAAACCCCAGAGCGATTCCGTCAGTCTTTTGCCATCTTGACTATTTTTATTATTTTTCTATTTTTTTTTTCCCCCCAAGCATGCTTAAGAATTTTATACTGGTTATTGTCAGGACTTTCCAGTGTAAGCAGGTGTCATGGCTGAGGACACTGTCACAGTTTGCAGCAAGCTGTGGGTTGAGCAGTGCGGTTGTTGGTGTGTGACATCCAAAAATTGTCATTTTCCTGTATCACATGTGAAATGCAGAAGTTGGCTGTTAATTGGCTCCCAATCCTTCAGCAGCATTTCAGCATTAAAAATCCTAATTTAATGTTGGTCTTTCTGCAGGGAGGAAGAGCCATTTTCCCATCTTGGTTCATCATATCTTTGATGAATTCTTATATCTTTTAACTCACTCCTCAACATCAACATAAGCTGTGAATTTTGAGAACACTCATCTGTTTTCTCTTACTGGTGTAGCTTTTGACCTTGCTGATTTCTAGTATCCCAGAGAACTATAATTGTAGTGGAGTAGAGAACCATTCATTTTGGCAATTGCTGTTGCATTTGGAATATGTTACTGCCACTCCTCTGTGAGTTTCCCAGCTGCATGATGCTGTGCTGCTAGTAAAAGGGGAAATAGGAGCACTCCAGTATCCAGTTTTGTCAGCCAGCCTCTCCTGAGAAGTCATTGAAAGGGATTTGACTAACCCAGGCAAGGAGAGGCTTGCAAAGCACAGTAGAGATGAAACCATTACTTGACAGGTAACTATGATGAGTGGCAGAGCATAGTACCTGCCTCCAACTGCTCCTGAATGTCCATGGGCACAACTGACTTGTCAGAGCCTCCCTGTCAAGATAATTTCTCTGAAGGCTCAGTTTTTGTGGTACTCTTTTAGCATGGTTTGTTGTAGTGGCAGCCCTTGTATGGCTTGTTGACTTAACCGCCCTACTTGGGGGTACCTCTGTTGGCTTGTCAGGTCTCAGGTCGCTCATGAGGGTGACTGGGAAGATGAAACACAGCAGATTACTTGCTTTTCATGTGATCTTTGCTCTTCTTGACCTCTCTAGTTTGGGTTAGCCTATACTAGAGAAAGTTGCAGCTCCTGGTGTAGCTCGCAAGGTCCCTGTGATATTCTTGGGTCTCTTCTGCCATGTCCACATGCAGATCCTAAGGAATATACCATTGAATTTTTCTACTTAATTATTATTTATTTATTTTCTTTTAGATTCAGCTTTGTGTTCATGGCAGGCAAATACTCTTTCCTATTGCAGTTGTGAAATTTATCTGCCGAGGAAGTCCAAATGACACCTGACTTGCTGTCATGTAATATGGCATGCTGATCTGTAATCTTCACTCCTGTACCACATGTAGGTTTCTTGGCTTTCATCCTATGTCCGTAAATATGTATAAAGCTATATATATATATGTCATATATATGTATATTAAAAATCCAGACTGTCTCCTGAATGCAACAGGAGTATTACACGAATGTCTTTCATTTATGCGACTTGGAATTACAGTGGGGAAAAAAAGTGCAAGCATGTATTGCCAGCTTTTCTTGGGATGTTGGACAGCATTACATATTAGTGATAACACATGTAATCACAGGTGGAGATTCTGCTGCAGGGGATAATCTCTTGGTTTTTGTTACATTGAGTGCTTTTTCTTTTCTTGGCCTGTTTTTTCATAAGTCCCTTTTGTGAGGTAGGTTAAGCCTAGTTGTCCTTTTATCAAATCCCAGTTGGCGATTGCTATTAGCAAGAAGATAATGCAGGTGCAAGCTTGTGAGAACTAAAAAAAAAAAAAAAGGCAGCATGTACTGGTTTGTCCCTTGGGTTGTGAGGTTCAGTTTGAATAGCTGATTCCTGCTCTGTGCTGAGGTACTGATGACTTTGCCTCTGTGAGGAGCTGTAACGTGTTTTGTTGGGCTTGCGGTTCACTAAATTAAGTAACCTGAATAAGTTTCAAATGCAGAGATCTTCAGGTCTGTCAAACAGTAATGATGTACAGTTGTAACAAATGGAAGGCAGAAGCTGAGGTGCCACTGTAGGTATGAGGATTTTTGGTAGGAAATAAAGCTTGCTTACTTGTAGCTGCAATCAGTTAATTGATTAGAACTTGAGTTAATAAATCATCTTTGGATATCCATGAAGCGGTTACTGAGGTCCTTCCTGGCAGCGCTTCTGCAGACAAAGAAGGATTCTTAAAGCTGAATCCAACATTCCTTACAATCATTGAAGTGGGTGTTTTATATTTGGGAACTTCAGATCAGGTCCTACAGCACGAGAAACTATGAGATGATTTAGGAACTTGGCATGTGTTCTGCTCGTTCCCTGCCACCCACCCTACCACTCAGTTTGTGTTAATTATTTTACCGATAGAAATTATATTGACTTTATATGGGATTCTTGGTAGTAGCTACATGAGCTTCTAAGATCCCAGCAAGGCAGAATTCGAGGGGACTCTAATATTACAGCTGATGTAGGGAGGGGAAAAAAGTGGAATGGCTTTCTAGCACATGACCCGTGAAATTTTGATATTTCATCTGCAGAAAACTTAAATCTCCAGCGTTTACACATCTGATTCTGTGATTAGTCTTCAGGTTGACAAAAAGTATCATGTCCATGTTCCAGCACTGTTCCAAGTAAACAAGTTTTTAGGAAGCAGAGTATATCTGTTCTGGCTGAAGAATATACAAGAGGAGTTGTACTATGTCAGTTGTTCGGGTTAAGTTGTTCTTAACTGTCTCTTGGGGGAAAAAACCAAACCACAACAAAGTAATAAAACAGATGGAGAGCACTGTTTCTTCATATCTTTCTGTGACAGGCACCATTCTTCTAACAGAATTACCTGTATTAAATTATGGATGAGCTATATTGCAAAACTAACACAAACTTCTATGTTTTCCAGCCATTCTCCCCGTGTTTGTCCCAAATGGCATTCTTTTATAGATATTCGTGTAATTTCATCATGGTAAAGCAGAACTATATCCCTATACTGCAAAGCCCTTGATGATGGGACTTCAGTGAAATGAGTGGGGAGCAAGTAACTCTGGATCTATTCTCTGCAGCCCTCAGGCAAATATTGCAAGAAACTTCCTAGCACTTGCTAAACTGCCTGGGGAAAAAAAAAAAAAAGAAAAAAAAAAGGAAGGCTTTTCTGTGGGAATTCAGTTGTGTATTTTTCATGTGGAGATCATCTGGGAGTCCCACCTGAACATGAGACTGTCACTCTGGCTGCTGGGGAGATGCGATGTGTGCTTCCTTGGAGCAACCAGAACCTTTGTCCAGCAGGTTGGACATACCAAGGAAGAAAACGAGGTTGGTGCTAACTAGTTGTTGAGGGAGCTTTTGCTCAGCCCTCTGTGTGAGGAAGCTGGTTGTTGTAAACCAGTGTTCTGGGTGAAAAGCAGCTGGGTCAGGGGAGAGAACAACAGCGTCGTCTCAGAAGAGCTCTTAAGCATAGATATGTCCTTAGCTAATTAACTCCCTTCTCTAGCTAGTATGTCTTGCAAGAAGTAGGAATATTTGACAGCAATGTGAAATAGAGCAGCTGATCACAACAGCTGTGGAGTTTGACAGCTTGAGGGGTTTTGTTCCTCGCCCAATAGTGGCTGCATAAAGTTAGAGCACAAGTCTCATGAGGAGGAGCTGGGGTTGTTTAGCCTGGAGAAAGGAGGCTCAGGGGGGACCTTAGCACTCTCTACAATTACCTGAAAGGAGATTGTAGCCGGGTGGGGGTCAGTCTTTTCTCCCAGGTAACCAGCAGTAGGACAAGAGGAAATGGCCTCAGGTTACACCAGGGGATGTTTAGATTACTAGGAAAAATCTGTTCACAGAAAGGGTGGTCAGGAGTTGGAACAAGCTGACCAGGGAAGTGGTGGAATCACCATCCCTGGAAGTATTCAAAAAGATGTGTAGATATGGTGCTTAGGGACACCGTTTAGTGGTGAACCTGGCAGTGCTGGATTAATGGTTGGACTTGACGATCTTAGAGATTTTGTCCAAACTTAATGATTCTAAGTTGTAGTTAAAGCAGCATGAGCTGAAGCCTTCACTGTGACAGGTCATCCAGGTGCTTACCATTGCAGCCCTCTTTAGCCTCTGTATTTCTGACATTATTTTAAATGCTGAAATTTTAATTTTAGCTTGATTTTGTATGGTTGTATCTATATAGGTAAACTAAATAGAGCCAGGGCACAGGCTCAAGTGTAACTGCATTTGGATGATGTTTGCGTGCTCTTGGGCAGGGTTTTGGATAAAGGCTTTCTCTAAACCATGCCCAGGTGTGGGCATGTCTGGAGCCAGGCAGGACAGAAATGCATTCTGGAGGGGAATTTGGGCATATAGATGGGAGCCATGCTGTGTCAGAGAATTGACAGTGACCTACTAAATGCATTTTACTGATGTGATATATTTATTAAGGTGAAGAACCTTTTTGATCTTCTGTTTTGGTTTTTTTTGAATGCCTGAGGCTCACAAGCATGTGTCTGTTCATCCAGGTGTGCTGTGTGAGATAGCAGAGCCATTTCTGCCCCATGTGGGAGTGCAGTGGTGGGAAGCAGGCTTGCTTTCCTCCTTTCTGGGAGAGTTGGAGAGGGTTCTACGTTCATGCTCACATCCCATACCATGCTTTGATAGCCTGGTGGTTATAGCTGCCTCCTGGGGCTGATTTCAAATTTGGGGTGGGATTTCAGGTCTCAGGCAGTGGAGAGGTTTGAAGCACAGATGTCTGTGTTTAAGGCAAGTGCTTTAACTACTGAGCCGTTGAAGAGAAGGGAAATGATGCTTTCTAACTGCTTAGGGGGAAAAGGCAAGAAAGCTCCATTTTTTATTGCTCTCGGCAGAGAGGAAGGAAGATGAAACAAAAAGCAAACTCCGGTAGGGAGATCACTCCTGGGAAGCTGAAGTGAGGCTTCTACCTACCTGCAGAGGGCCAGATTTCATGACTGATTCCTCTCCATAGCATTTCCTGGGCTTACACTAGTCTCCTGCCCACCCAGCATCCCATCTTCTGCAGGTCCTGTCCTGATGTGCCTCCAGGTGCTGTGTGCCTGGCAGGGAGCAGAGCACCGCGGTGCCACAAGGCATGTTCCTCAGTGGTTCTCACCTTCTGCAAACACTGAATCACCTTTTGTGATCTAATCTGTGCTTAATAACTAAGAGTATTAAGTCTCATTCACACAGTGTTTTAAAGGTGGTGTATAACTACAGATCCATGTGATTTTTTTTTTTTTAAACATTCTTGATCCAAGAGATTAAATGTGACTGTAAATTTTTAAGCAGAACCAGTTGCTGAAATTCCCCATCAAAGAAAATCTTTTGGACTTGAACGAGTAAGACTTAGGGAGAGCGTTCTCCTGGGGAAGCTGATTCGTTAATACTTCAGTAATATCTTTTTCTTTCCTCTCCCCAAGCATCTCTGGACCTGAAACAACACAAATGATTCCTAGATCAAAAGAATGCTCGAGTCCCTTTTATCGGACAAATATCATAAATGGTAGGCTCTTAACTTTTCACTTGAGTAACAGCTCAGGCTTTAGCAATTCCTTTAATAAACTTAAAGTAGGTCATATTACCCACCACTGCATCCTTAAACCAGTATAAATCTTGGTTTTTCAGAGTTTTAATTACAGTGGCTGCTCCCATTAGGTGGTCTTGTTTCATGGCAGGATGCTAGACAGCTCTCTTGCTCTTAGTCATTTATGTGGACTGCGGGTATGCCTGTCAAACCATAATGAGCAATGAAAGAATGAAGAATGTTAATTTAACTGATGCTGCTTTTGCTGTTAACGTAAGTACCACCAGCTGCACCTCGTAAACATTTGCTGTTTGCCTTGCCTGTGCATCGCTGTTTAGTGAGGCCTTGTGTGATTGATAGAGGCAGAATCAGACTGATGGCTCGTGTGCCGCAACTTTTTCTGAGGCGCTACTTCTGTGAACGCTTTTTTGTTGCAAGAGACAGCTCCTAAATTTTAATTGCTTTTCAAACTAGCAATTGCTGCTCGTGTCAAATGCTGATAATTGTTTTATGACATAGTGGTATTATAATTTAAGAAGAGGTCAGGGTAGATAACGTGCGTATTACCTGCTGGAGGAGTGATGGTTGGGTGGAAGTGACATGTAGGAGATGCTCACTTGGGCGTGCGGGGGTTCTCAGTGCTCACACGGCAGCTTCTTAAACAATAAGCCCTAATAGGAAGGGACTGGCTGCAACAATAGCAGTGCTCGAAGTCACTTTATAATTAGAGAAATTACTGAATAATGCAAAACTCCACAAATGGCTTTTTTTCCGACCCATTAAGCGTTCACATAAACATTCAAAATAGAGCTGCATACCTCCTTTCACCTGTCAGTTACTGTGTGTGCTCAGCAGAAGCACACGTTTTGTTCCTCTCTGATGGGTCATTAAGAGGGTGATGGACCCCAAGAATTTAACACAGGCCACATGCACTCCAGCGCAGCTCATCCAGAAACATCTTTTCTTCCTGCTCTTGGTCCACTGATTAAGGTGCTCCTGTACCTCTTAGCATGAAGCTGCTGCTTATTGATGTCCTGTCCAACTTTTTCTTCTTTGCCTTGATGGTTTCGTGAAGTGTTTTTCATGTCTAGCATAGCTCCGTTCTCTCTGTGTCCTGATATACCCAGTTATTTTAGAGGTGATTTACTACATGTTTCTGTTTTTACGCCAAGTGGATGTCAGGGTGAAATGCTCTAAATCAAAATGACTACAGTCTTTAGATTTTAAATTATTTAGGGTTTAAACCAAGGAATACTCATATAAGTAATTGATTTATTTTTGTTCTGTGTTGCATCTAACTTATTTTCATAATATACTCCAGTTAGTAATAATTGAAATGTTATGAGTTGCAACTAAATACCTTAAATTTATACTCCTCGTTGCTAATCATAATAATAGGCTTTTATCTCTGTGCACTATTAGACTTTAAAGCTTTATATTCTCAAAGTAGCAAATAATGTACCTTTATTAAAATTTTAACAGATTAATTAATTCATAGCAAGCCATATTTTTTTCTGTACACCTACAATCACTGAAACTCTGAGCAGAGATGGGAGAGATGAAGAAAAAGTAGAACTGGTGTTTATGACTCATAGGACCTGATGGTTATGGCACCAGACCACAAGCCAGAGTCTGTCTCTGCTTCTGGAATGTTTGTGAAGGATGAGAGCTGTAGTCACCGTGGCTATAAGCTCATAAAATTTGCCAAAAGTGTGTATTGGATACTAATGTCTTCATTGGCTCGCAACCTACCCCATAACCTGTGTATCTAGGCTTTAGAGTTTTTCAGTTTTATTGATTTCAAAGAGAATTACATATACACAAACTTCTGGTGTCCATGCACTTAAATGCTGTAATGAGATTTTCCAAAAATGCTTGCACGTGCTTCTAGGGACCCAAACTGGTGGTTATATGGCTTCATGCCTGTAAGGCTATGATATTAGGCTATAATATCTTTTTCTCCCACTTCGTTCTCTTTTTTCACCCGTGACTGAGAAATTAACTTATCTTGGTCTTAAATTCAGTGAATCGGTCCCAGTAACGAAATACTTTCTGAGTAACAGCTGGCTGTGTTGAAACAAACAAAATAAAAATGTACTTCTGGACAGCCAAGCCTGAAAATCAGACTTCTTGGGAAAGATTACCAAAGGGAAAGATGAATGTATTAGCACTTAAGCAGTTATAAAAGTAATAATATAACTATATACTTAAATACACAAACATGCTTGAATTTACCTCAGATGGCAAGGAAATTTTCCATGGATATTTTTTGTATAATTTCAGATTGTTATCCATTTACTCATATCCTGAAGAGAATTCACTGATATAGAATTGTAGAATGGTTTGGGTTGAAAGGGACTTTAAAGATCATCTAACATATGTAAAATTTTCTTTAAACAATAGTCTGTTTAAGCCCTTATATTAAACCAAAGTTTTAATACTTTGTTTTTTAAATTAAATTTGAAATTATTACATTCTCATGTGACTGGGAAATATTTATTTTAATATAACTTAGTATGAATTTCATTACACTTTCTTAAGGGAAAAAAACATTTTAATCTCTTGTAAGCGTATTTCCATTTAGTGGACATCTAAAACTATTTAATTTGTAGTCTCTAAAGATAAAAGTATTTCTTCCATAACTCTAAGGATTGTTTTAATGGGCCTGAAAAAAAAAAAAAACATTAAAATTTCATATCAGCTCCAAAGGACAATGTTTCCATTTGGTGTCTAGTTTGGTTTTTTTGATTACTTTTTTTCCCCACTCTTACTATATTGTGAGCAAACCAAAGAAAAGACCATGTGGGTGTATTCAGATACTCTTTCCATTGTCCTAACGTGTAACTTCAGCAGATCTGTCCTCCCCCTCAGTGTTGATTCCTCACCCTCTTTGCATTGGCCAACACAAGCTTTGAGTGGATCTAGGGAAGTAAATCACAGTTCCTCAGTCTGTGTTGGCACAAAGCGGCTTTTCCAGTGCTTCTTTTAGCAGGAACCCTGAAAGCAACTACTGCTGAAGCCTTGTGCTGCGGTATCGGGGTCCTCTTGCCACAGAAGTGATTTGAAATTCACCTGAATACAGTTTATGGAAATGAAGAAGGGGCAAGAGACCAAGTGAGTTGTGAAGAGGTGATGTCCTTACCACCAGGTATTTCTTTCATCTAGTTTCAGAAGAGGCTGATGCTACATTGAGCACTGTAGTGATCTGTAATCTGGTGGTCTGCTAATCTCCAGACAGACACACAAATATGTGCTGATTTTTTTTTTTTTTTCCACCTCCAAGGAGGGAAGCTTTGCTTTAGAAGGGTAGGAAAACCTTGGGGCAGTAAGTCTAACTGGGTAGTGTTCACTTTGGTTTTATAGGCTGGAGATGAGAAAATGAACAAGGAGATATGCCAGCCTTCCAGCTCTTTCTGTATCTTATGGGGAGTCTAGATAAAAAGTAGTAGACCTGTCCACATGGAAGCCATAAAGTTGGGATCAAATGGGTGAAAGTCACAGCTTCAGTACTTCTGTCATGAGTTGGTAATGTTTTTTCCTCTTTTTCTCTGGCACTGGTGTAAGTTTTTCTTGAAAGAGTTCTACTGTGTGAAGAACAAGAGTGCTTCACTGGATGAAATATTCCATGTTTAAAATTGAATGGGCAGAGGAAATTAACTTCTGCTGAACGGAAAAAAAACCCCCAACAACTTCTGATCTTATATTAGAAATAGCCTAAGTCAAGTCGGGCTACATTGAACAATCAACAAGTAACACTTTGGTTTTCAACAATTTCACTTAATTCGTGCTAATTTTCATCAGGATTCCAGATAATATACTACTAACCATTATTTTCTCACCTAGTTTGCTCAGTGCTGACAGATAATAGATGATCTTATTACAAATACATTTGACACTGCATCCATGAAAATGTGAAAATTGGCGTCTCTTGTCATTATTTAAAATGTGTGCTCACTCACTCAAATGAGGTATAAGAGTCTGCTTTGGAGATAAAGTAGGCCAGATTGCTGGAAAGGCTGCTCTGGTGTCACCCAGGTTAATGTAGATGTATTATGTATTTATATAGCCTATAGGAGGATAACTTTTTAGCAAATGATTTGGACTGAATGTGCACTTGATCAGGACTCTCATTAATAACCCATGGCCGCACTGTTCTCATGGTAAGAAGTTACCCTGCCAATCATGGAGATTAATTCTGGGGCTGTCTACTGCAGTTTGGGAGAAAGAGTCCAAAGAAACAGGTGAGTCATATGAACAGAGATCCATATAGACTGAGCTATAGATTAAGATCCTGTGCTGTCCCTGACATTTTGATTAAAATGGCCTTTTTTTTCAGTCACAGTTCTGGAATTTGGAACAGTACTGTTTTCTCTGAAAACATGGGTGATTGCTCACACTACCTGCATCTCAGTGAGGGCCTAATGTCAAACTGCAACCTCTGTGCTTGAAATACCAGACATAAACTGACTTTTTCCCATTAGGTGGGAGGTCATACCCATATTTTTGTGAGAATTGCAGTAATGTAGTCAGAAGTTAGTAACTGATGGATTGACACACATAGTGGGATTTGATGTGAAGGAGGGGAGAATTGGTTAAACATGAGACAAGAAGCATTTTCTCTTATATTGGTAATTGGATTTCCCCATTGATAGGTCATGAGAGACCAATATACTTGAAGTTCTTTGAAGCACAGACAGCATCCTTGCACTGTTAGAAAATTCACTGTTTTGCACATCTCTGAATCTGAGTTACTGTAGAAGCGATGCAGCTCAGTGAAACAGTTCTGATAGACTTACTTCTCACCAGTGTGTTCATGTAGTGTGGTATTTAGGTTGTGTAGCTTGTAGAAATGGTCCAGAACCAGACAGTTGTCTGGACTAATCACGTGAAGGCAGTCAGTGTTTTGAGAGCCTCTGAATTATGCATATGACAAATGAGGACCATAAGAGAGGGCACTGAGGGACGAGCATTTGGATGAAGGTGATAGATGAGATGGGGAACTTGCTCTTGTAAAGTACATCACCAGAGAGCTGGTGCTGGGGAGAAGGCTTTTGTACTAATCCTGACATTACTGTTAGGCCGTGAGCTAAAAAATGAGGACATAAACAGCAGCATCCCTGGTGCTGGAGCACGGTCATTGTACGTACTCTCTGTAATCAGCATATTCTCTATGTCAATAAATGGGTGTGTGGTAGTCTTATTCAAAGCCTTTGATGACAGGCTGCAGGACACTGCCTGAGGCTGTAAGACAAATAACAATAGTCTTCTCCATGGGTGCTATCTGACTTGAAAAAAATGAGTACCTTCCTGCCTGTGCTGGTGGTGGTTTGTTAAGACAGGAGCAAGCTCTCTGCTCTTTGTATAGCTGCTGAATTTGCACGTGTTTTAGTCAGAGCTGTAAACAAGAGCGTCAAGGGAAGCACTACAGTTCTTCACCTCGAGTATTTATCTCTGCAGATATGGTCAAAGCATGATGAAGATGGTAGTAATTTAGTGATGTAAAATGACATCCTGCAATGCCTCAGTTCAAAGTAGTTGTGTGGAGACTGTCCTCTAAGCTTATTGAAGAAGCTTGCTACTTGGGACGTGCTGGAGGTAGCAGTGATGCGTCACCTACCAAGCATGCAACTGAAAATGTGATGGCCAGGATAATATAAATCCTCTAGGAAAATGATTTTCCTCCACTTATCTTATGTGTAAGCATCTGGGCAACTGCAAGCAGTGCTGACTCTCCTTGGGGAAGGTTAGTGCTCAGGCTTCCCACTGCTGGAAGTTTCTTGGCACCATATGTAAAAAGCCTAAACCCTATGTTTTTATATAACTTAATTCTTAAATTAAATCTAGTAGCTCAATTTTAACAGCATGATCTCCACATGAAATTGAATGAATTCTGTGATGGTCATATGTGCTAAATTCAACAATTTACATCAGGAGAACAAATTCTTGCTGTGAAGGAATTGCTTCTTTTTCTAATTATTCTTATGGAATTCAAAGTTTGATTGACTGGAACCTGCGCACCTCCCACACTTCCTCTTCTGTCTTTGCTTGCTTTCTTCTCTTTCCTCCAAAGGGGATCTTTTGTAGCTGATCTGTTTATTCTGCTGTTTCTTTGGAGATGACAAATTAAGCTACAGATCTTTTTTTAGTGCTGCAATTGGGAGGTGGAGAGAGGAGATTTAGAGCTCCATTATGCGGGTGTGCTGCTGGCAGTCAGCTTTGGCAGTTTGGTTCATTCCTTTGGAAAAGTGACCAAGATCTGTACCTCGAAGGTGTGAGAGTTTGAGTCTTGTCATTTTAACAGTGAATTGGGGTGTAATAAATGGGACAGCTGATAAAGGATTGACTAAGAAAAATGTAATTAATGCCAATCAACTCAAGCTCGTAGAAAATAGATCCTGTCAAGCTAAGCCGATGTCTATTAAGTGTTTGTAATGTGATTGCTAGTTTGGTATTTATGGCTTCTAAAAGGTATTTGACTTGGTGATGCCATTTTGATTAAGAAATTAGAACAATATAGAATCATAGATATAATTTGATTTGGAATGTGTGAAGGATGAGAACTGAGCTTGCCCAACTTCAGCAATTTACGATTTGGTGTCCTATTCTAAGCTAGTTGTTCTGGGCTTCCTCTGAATTCACTGGAGTGGAGGAGAGAGGGCCATTGCTCCACCCATGAGTTGACAGTGGGGGAATGTGAGCTTGTAGGACAGAGCTGTTGCCTGTGTCAAACACCTCTGTGTACATCCATAGAAGAATTTCAGGGACGCTGTGCTAAATCTGGGTCTGACCATACTGCAGACACTTCAGAACATTGTGTTCAGGTCTGTTGGCATTTCTAGGAGGTGGACAAGATTGTGAGATGTGGTGGAAGAGTGATGACGGTGGCTAAGAGTGGAAAAACATGCCTTTCAGCCACTGGAATGTCTTGCAATCATGCATTACTCTCATCCAGGAGAAAAAAAGAATTGATTAACTTTTCTGTGTGGGAAACTTTAAGAAAGGAAAGTCTTCAGTCTGTTGAACAAAAATATAACAAGATTTGTTGTCTAGAAATGAAAGCCAAGAAAATTTATGATAAATAATAAAACTCCCAAATCGGTTTTGACAGTGGGAATAATTAATCACTAAAATCTTTTGCCAGCACCCAGAAGGCATCACTAGAAATTTGGTAAATGTGACAGTGTTTTGCTTTTTTTTTTTTTATTCCTGAAAGAGGCAAGAGATTAAGTCCTGTGCCTTAGAGTGTGCAATAGAATCAGACTAAGGTCAAAAAAGGACTGTTAGAGTTATGTAGTCAATAAATAGTATGTTGGCCCTGTAAAGAGGATACGGTTTTCCCTGTTCTGGTCAAGTTGTCCAAAATAAGTCTGAGAGAAAAGAGAGCCTGCATGTGGGAAATCAGAGGTGATTTTTGTCTGTCCCTCTATATCAAAAGGGTAAATCCTTTAGGTAGACACTCAGAGCTTTGATAACCCTTTTTGGAATGCAGCATGTTGCTGGTTGTACTACAGACTGGAAGTGTTATCACTGTGGCTGTATTTTTACTACACCAGACTACTTTGTACCTAAATGCTGTATAAGCTGTTACCTTACCTTGACATATGGCAGCATTAGTTCAGATCATGAGAGAAACAGTTGGTTTTGCACTTTGGAGCACAGGCTGTTGTTTCCAAGCTAATGGTACTGTGCTCTCCCATCCTTTTTTCACAGCATCATACCCAACAGAATGAGGTTTTAGGTTTTTCTCCTCATTTCTGATGTCTCTGGTACATGTGAACCAAGTGCAGTTCCTGTTCTCTGCTCAGTTTCTTTGCATTGTGCAGGGCTTCATGTAGGACAAGCAGAGGCTCAGAAGACTCCTAAGAGCCAGGTACTTACTTTGCCACCACCCTGACTTTTTTTGCAGCAGCCTGATCCTATCCTGCTGCCCTCCAGCTGCCTAATAGCATTCCTCCCACACTACAAAAGGCAGGATCTGGCTGCCTTCACATCACCTGTAGTTGGTTATGTTACCTGACTCCCCAGCAGTCTGTGAGAGTATTACTAGAAGAGTAGGACTTTGTATTAAAAGCCATCAGGAAATGGCAAACCAACAGGTTTTGTTCTGCTTCTATTGACTTTTGATGAATATCTGGAAAAGACATTGAACTGCAGAAAGTCGGTTCATGGTGTTAAAGAAGTTGAGGTCGTTTCAGTCTCAAATGCTTCAGTGCTTTGAATGGTGGTCTCTCCAGCTGCTTCAGTGAAGCAGTGACACTGGGAAGATACGTTAGTCAAGCTGTCCTAAAACTTTCAGTCTTTTAATCTCGGTGCCTTCAAGCTATTTCAGGGGGTATCTTCGCTGGTGTTTGCTTCAATAAAAAAAGATATTTCAACATAGGTACCTACTTGCCTTCTACCTTTAAACTAAAAGTTTAGGGGGCTTTAAACTAAAGTTTCCAGTGGAGGGGAACCTGAATGTATCCCGCTCCCATCAGTTGGGTGGCAGTGCCAGCCAGAGATGCCCAGAGATGAGATTGCAGGTCAGTGGGAGAGCACCTGAAAAGCAGCATAAAGGAATTCCAACCAATAAGTCAACTTCATCAGGGGCCCAGCTTAAATGCCCCTGTGCAAATGCACATGGCATGGGGAATAAACAAAAGGAGTTAGAGACACACACACGCCTGCAGGGCTGCGATTTTTACTGCCATCATGTAGACGTGGTGGGATGGTTCCTGTGACTGGAGTGTTGGAATGGAAGGATGCAGGCTCTTTAGGAAGGATGGGAAATGGAGATGAGGAGGTGTCAGTGGTCATCTGGAGCGTATGGAGCTCTGCCTGGGGATTGATGGGAAGCTGACTGAGAGTTTATGGGACAGGATTAAAGGGAGAGTAGGGACAGGTGATTTTTATAGTGGGGTCCTCCTGCAGGCTGCCCCACCAGGAAGACTGAGTGGATGAGGCCCTCTATAGATAGGTAAGAGCAGCCTCACGTTCACAAGCCCTGATCCTCATGGGGGACTTCAGCTACCCCAATATCTGTTGGAGGGGCAATGCTGCATGGTATAAGCAATCTAGGAGGTTTCAAGAATGTGTTCAGGATCTGGTGGCCTTCTGTGATGGGGAGCATTGGTGGATAAGGGAAGTGCAACTGATGTAATCTACTTGGACTCGTGCAAGGCATTTGACACTGTCCAAGATGACATTTTTGTCTTTAAACTGAGGAGACATGGATTTGATGGCTGGAACACTCAGGGGGTGAAAAAACTGGCTGGATGGTCACACTGAAAAAGTTGTTGTTAATGGGTCAGTGTCCAAGTGGATAAGTGGCATTCCTCGGGGGCAGTTTTGGGGCCAACACTTTTTAACATCTTTGTTGACAACATGTAGAGCAGGATTGAGTGCACCCCCAGGAATTTTGCCCATGACACCGAGCTGTGTGATGCAGTTAATGCACTGGAGGGAAGTGGTGACATACAGGGGGACCCTGACGGGCTTGAGAGGTGGGACTGTGGGAAGCTCATGAAGTTCAATGAGGTCAAGTACAAGGTCCTGCACCTGGGTTGGGGAAATCCCAAGCACGAATACAAGCTGGGTGGAGAATGGATTGAGAGCAGCCCTGAGGAGAAGGATTTGGGAGTGCTTGTGGATAAGAGGCTGGATGTGACCTGGCAGTATGCATTTGCAGCCCAGAAAGCCATGAAGGATCTTCTTAGGGCCCTGAAGATGATCGGAGGGCTGAAGCACCTCTCCAATGAAGACAGAATGGGTTAGGTGTGTATGCTTTAACGTCATTTATAGCATCAACTAAAGGCCATTCAAAGGAAAAAATGAGACTTGACAGACTATTAATTCTGTATATCTGATCTTCTAGGTCTATAAACTCATTACTAACCTGTAATTTCTGTACATCTTTAAGTGTTTTGAAAGCATTTTTTAAATAAAAATGAGTGTCTGTAAATTATCTTGGCAAACTTTGTCATAATTGCTCATTGCATTTGAGTTTGCAAAAATAGTATTGTTTATGATTTGGTATTTTTAATGGCATATTTCACTGTTTCCATTTAAACTTCGAAGTGACATCTTTGTTTTTCCCTTTTAAAGAGCAGCATAATCCAGATGTCTGTCAAAAGAGTTGTTGATGTAGCATTTTATGAGTAATCCTTCTGTTTGAGGTTTTTGTTTTGTCAGAACTGTTTGCCAAGCTCTTATAAAGCTCCCCATGAATATTATTGATGTATACTTCCTTTTAAAGAAGTGATTATCCAGCCAGGAATACAAACTGAACAGCCAGTTCTTAACCACAAATGTTTTCTCAAAAGTTATGTGATGTCATAGGAGGAGTTAATTTGTTAATGTAGTGGAACCAGGGGGTACTGAACTAATATTATTCTCCTGTTCCCTTTCTGCAGCTTAACCCCTTGACACACAGGTCAGCATTTGAGTTTGGGGGATGTAAAGTATTACACAGAGTAACCTCAGGTCTGTCTAAATCTTTGATGTTCATAGTTCCCAGCCTTCTCTCTGAGAGATGAGTGTGATTGTGGAAACACTAACTAAAGCATACCAAGTATTCTTAGGTATCCAGCAATTACCATTTCAAACCTGGAAGTGATAGACAGTACAGTGATGCTCTCATTTGTTGCTGTTAAAAAGTTCTGTATTAATATCTTGAACTTTATGTATGTGCTGATATCCTTCTGTGGTCATTTTTCTCAGGTAGTTCCTTAGTTTTGGTGGCTGTGGCTTAAATTCTTTGGACCTCAGTGAGGACCGGCAGCAATGCCAGGCTTTCCTGAAGCATTTCAGAATCCTTATGGTTTGCAAATGCTCTGGGATCTGCAGACCTTGCAGCGTTTTAGTTTGCAAATTAGTAGTTGGCTGGTTGTCAGTTGGGGAAAAGAGAGATCTGTAAATTCTGTAATAAATAATATATTAGGTAAACATAACAATAGTGTTCTGAAGACATCATGTTGTAGAGCAGTCACTCCTTCCCATAAAGTCAGGTGGGACTGTGAAAATGGATTCATCCTTCAGTGCCAGCCTTGCATTTTATTTTTTCTATCCCAGCCTGCAGCTCTTGGCTGCAGCTTTGCCCAACTTCAGAGTCTGCATAGCTTCTCGTGGGATCTGTAATTACTCCCTTCTCGGACCACTTGCTCAGTTTCTGGCAATATTAGAACAACAGGTCACACCAGGCGTTCTAGAGCTTTTCTTTGTACAGCTGCAATAGCCCCAGTCTAAACAAGCTGAAGATAACTGGGACAGCACACAGCTGTCCCTAACCTGCTCAGCACTCACACCTTTGGGGTGTGTCAGTCTGTACTTACCTCTCGTGCCCGTATGACTTCCCAGGTGTGCTGAGCTTGGTTTGTGCTTGTGTTTGCCACGACTTACAAGCCATGCTTATAAGCACCCTTCTGCTACATATGAAACTTCTACTTAGCCTGCCTAATAAGCATGTACACCTTACAGTGGAGTATTTTTCCCCCTCTGGTTTGCTTTTCTTTGCCTTGTTTATTTACAAAGAGAGTGTGCTCCTGCCCAGTGTTTTGTCCCCATTCTTCAGCCCCTGCCCCAAGCTGTGGTACTAGACATGAGGGAGGTTTTTGCAGGGCAGCACAGCTTGTAAAGGGTATTTAAAGCCCTTTGTGCTTCAGAGTTGATTTATAGCTTGTCTGCACAGGCAGGGTTTCATAGAATATTTTAGTGTTAAACTTTTTCTGATTAATTAGCCTACAACAACAGTCTGCACTTCCTTGGCTTTATCCTTCTTCCTTTCCAAATACTTTTTTCAACTACCAGTCAGACATGGGAAGGCACTGCATGATGCATTGCATCCTCACTGAGGTCCATGTTGTGCTCTTCTGCTGTAGGCTGTTGGGTGATCTGTGCTTTAGGGGAGCTCTGCGATAGTCCCTCATTGCAGTACTAAGTTGCCAGATGTTGCTGCCTGCTCCTTAACCTTACTTGTCTCCCTCATCCTCTCTTGCCTTTTGGAAGCCTCTTTTCTAATTTACTGCTTAAAGCTGAGCTTTCTGTTAGCTGCTTATGTTGTCACCATATCTCATTTTTTGCTAGTGCAGCTGAACTCTTCCAATTGATATGGCTATTCTCTCAAAAAGATCTAGACCTGCTTCTCACTGACTAGGTCTTTTGAGCCAAAGACACTTTTCATTATTCCAGCCCTTCATGAAGATTCACATGTTGATGAGGTAGATGAGCTGACACCAAGTTCTTACATCAGGGCCTGCAGATAGTTTTACCCTGAAGAATGACCTCTCTCCTTCAAGAAGCTTGCTACCGCAATGATGTGGTATCTGAAGTAGCTGTCTGGTTTTCATCAGGTTGCTTCAAGTCACTTAATTTAGGCACAGGACATGATATTTGACCTGTCCATATTGTGGTAGTTGGCCCACAAGGGAGAGATAATGTTGCTGTAAGGTACCTACTTGATACGGGGAACGAGGGCTTTGGGTTTGCTGTTGAAAGCTCCTTTCTGCCTTTTCCAGTTTCAATATTTTATTCCAGTGGTTCAGAACTGCCTGGCAGTTGTTGCTGTCCTTGCTCCCCCTCGATGGCAACTGCAGGAATGTTTTGGTACGGTTAAAATCCTTTCCTATAAACAGCTGAGATTTCCTAAAGGAAGAGAAGCAAACCTCACCCAAATTCTAGTAAATAATGGCAATTGCAGCATGTTAAAGACCATTCATTCTGTCTTTTTATTTCCCCATGTAATAATTTTTATACTTCTTGGAAACTGTGTGTCCAGGAGCAAGCAAACAGATTTTGAACTTTGGCCTGTCTTTGTGTGCCATTTTCATGGTGACAGATTGTTGCTTTTTGTGCTCCGTTTTTCCTTCTGATCCTTCTTTCTTCAGATGTCCCATATCCAGCTGTGAGTTCTGTTTTGCCTTTCCATATCACACTGCCGTCTAGAGCCTGCAATGCACTTTGTAAATATTCTTCTTGTCTTTCGTTATTGAGGTGGGAAAGAAAAAGGTTTCCTTCATGTAAAACTGTCATTGGCTTCTCAGGCTTCTTCCCTACTGAAACCCATTTTATTTTTTATTACTGTCAAAAGCTTTTTTTCTGTTTTGTGAAGTCCTGGAACAAGAGTCCTGAGATGGCTTTGAAAAGTGGATATTTCCCTAAGGAGATCTTCC
The DNA here is from genome assembly GCA_013397135.1 of Pachyramphus minor. NCBI lineage: Eukaryota > Metazoa > Chordata > Aves > Passeriformes > Tyrannidae > Pachyramphus > Pachyramphus minor. The sequence goes on from VYXB01024585.1 coordinate 583,241, forward strand.
AGAGCAGCTCTGGTCTCGTGTTGCCTTGGGAGATGGTGGGGTAACTATGATATGATGAGTCAGTATGCAAAACAGAAATGACTCCCCTGAGTTTTTTCTTTCCTTTCCATGAACTACTTCATGAAAACAGTGGTCTTTTCAAAAAGCAAGAAGCAAAACAAAAAAAACCCAGATTCTGTTTTTGTTTGAGCATTTTTAGGCAGTCTGCTATATTCTTTAGTTGTCTCGTGAACATCAGAAATACTCAGTTAAAATGTCTCAACAATGTATTCACGAAGTGCTAAATGGATAAATAGTTCAAGCAGCTATTTGACAATCCTCATTTGAAAATGAGTCTAGACCTGTAAAGAAAACAGGCTTAGGAGGAGCACCTGTTGCTGAAGACTGAGGTAAAAACATCATTGAGTACCTCAACATTCTTCATATCCTGGGTAACTAGGCTCCTATTTCCTCATGGAGATGGCCAAGACTTTCCCTAGTCTTCCTTGTTGTCACAAATGTACCTATAGAAGCATTTGTGGTTGTCCTTGATGTTCCTGGGCAGATTTAATTCTGTCAGGGCTTTTGCTTTTCTAACCTGATTTGGGATGTCATTCATCTGGCCCTGATCCCATCCCTTTAAACAATTTTTTTAGTGGGCTGATCTTCTGATCTTTATTTTCTTTCTTCCTTGGTGTGATGATGTGTTGTGTCTTTCAGCCAATTACAGGCTGGTTATTGCAGCGTCAGCCATTTGGTCAGCTGGTCAAGCCAAAGTTGCTGTATGCTTCATTTGCAGAAATACAGTAGAAATTTAGCAGTTTCATTAAACTCTTAGTGGAGCTTGTTGCCTGATGGATCCACAGAGTGACTTTGGATAAGCAATTTACTATGTGCTTCTTCATTACCATCCTCACCTCCACCACACCTCTTTGGGCTGTAGCTATTCAGCACTGAGCCACTTTTAGGCTTTCACAAGGGAAATTATTTGATCAGGCCATTTAAACATAGCAAAAATCACTCAAGTATTCTGAAATAACATACTAGCAGGATAAAGAGATACCTTCCAAGGGGATGTTTGGCATCGTAAATTTTCTACAGCTTACAGGTAGGATTAGTGCAGTGCTACTCTACCACTTCAAAATTATTATAATTACACAAAACATAAAGTTTTTATATAAAATGGAAAAAGCGTAAGCTGATAAAATGGTAGGGAAGCTCTGATTGCATTCCAGAGAGAAGTGCACTGTAAACTTCAGATTAGTTTGTATCAACTCAATTACATGTATGCTGCAATCTTGTCATTGTAAGAATCTTCTTGGTAGAAACTGAAACTCCAGTGCTAAAAACATGAAATCAATAGGTACTGTTATATCCACTTAAAAAAAATTGTATTGATTTGCAGATAACGACAGCAGTTCATTCTTGCAGGATTACATGCCACTTCCTGTCATAAAGATTACTTCAATATGTATTGCATCTGAGATGGAGAATGCAGGGATAAAACTGCTTTGCTTTAATGAATAGTCATTTTACTCTGGGCATTAAAATGAGATATATTCCTTTAAATTTATCTCCAGGGATTATTTTGATTTCATGGGCAAACCCTGTGTTACCAAAGACTCTAGAATGCTATTAAACTTTTAAATAGTCTTAGATTGCCTTGTTTTTGCAAGTACTTGAACTCATCCTCTCTTTGATAGCAACTAATTAAGTGAAATATCGTGCTCTTTCTGGTCTGTCCACATCCTTTATTAGAGGGTTAACACCATGTTATCTTGGGTATTAGATGTTCTTTGCTAAACCCTTAGTGTCTACCAGCCTCTAACTCTCCGTGCTTTGTAACAAATTTCTGTCACCTTCTGGAGTTAAATTCTTCATGCCAATCATGGTGGTCTCCAGTTTTACAGTTGGTTTTTTTCTGGTGCTGTGACTCAACTTGAAGCCTATTCTTATTAAGCATAGACAATTACATTTTCTTGTATTAAAATAACTCTTCTCAACTCTTTCTAGGTAATCTGGCTTCCCAGAAATCTTCTGCTAAATGCAAGGGTTTGCTGTCCTGTTTATTGACTGTTACATCTGAGGCTGATTTTGATACAGATTCTGGATATCACAGGGTAAGTGTGCAGATCTCTCTTCTTTTCGTGTTTTTCTTTTGTGGCGTCTTGTTTTCTTACACAAACACACTTTGGGCTGTGCTTTTCCTTTCACTGACAGCAGCAAGTGGCTTTTGTAGCACATGCAACTGAGCATCTGTGTTACAATAGAAAAGTATTGTTGTATGATAAATGCTAATGCTATAAACCTGATCAGGAGTATTTGAATTTGGTGGTGTAGCTCCAAGAAGGAGTTTTTTGTGTATATAGGCCTAGATTCATGGGGCTATATCTTATAAAATTGTAACAAGCTTTAAGAGGCTTGTTTGTGTGTAGTGAACTTTGAGGTTTAAGCTGGTAAATGTGCAAGTATTTTTATATTACAGATGAAACATTCTTCATAGTGTACATAGTTAAAATATCTGTGAAGTTTGCAAGATCGAGTTTAAATATTTGGAAAAGGGAGATTAAAGGTTACTTGGTTTCTTGGGGGCATGGTGAGGGGAAAGGAAGAACTGATTCCCTCTTTTATCCAATTCTACTCTGCACATTAGAGTAGAAACTTATACTTGACTTCATTGTTGAATGACTCTTGTGGAATTTTTTATCTCCCACCTACGGGAGAAAAGTGCAATTTAGTAAACAGATTTGATTTTTCTTTTTTTTACCCCTTTCCCAGTCTTTGATCCTCTGCGTTCCTTTACTTTTTCAACCTCCTATTTTTCTTGCTTAGTCCCTTTTCTAGCTTTTTTTTTTGCATTCCTCCATTTTTTTATCATGGAGCTAATCCTGTTCCTTTATGCTGTTTCTTGTCCTCCTGGTCTCCTTTAACCAGCTTTTTGGCTTTTCCCATCCAGGTACTTAAATTTTCGGGACAATTCAGGCTGGAAAACACCTGTGCAGTTGTCTAGTCCAACCTCCTGCTCAGAGCAAGGTCCCTTAAAGCAGGTTGCCCAAGGCCACACCCTGGGTTTTGAATATCTCTGAGGGTGCAGACTCCAAAACTTATATATTTGGACTCTTGTTACCATGTTTCACCATTTCATGAGGGGTATTTTCTTCATATATAATCTGAATTTTCATTGTTGCAGCTTTTCTTCTTGTCATACCTCTGCCCTTACAAGAGTAGCCTCACTTTGTCTTCTTTTGAACCTTCCCTTTGGGGAATTAGGAAACAGTGAGATCTGTGGGAGTCCCGTGTTGTAGCCACCAATATCCTCCACTGGACTTGTTCTAGTCTGTCAAAGCCACCTTGTTCTGGAGGGCTCACAAGTCCTGCATGAAGGGGAATTATTGTTTCTCTGGACCTGCTGGTTGTGCTCTGGCCGATGCAGCCCAGGATGAACTCACTTGAGCTTTGTTTCAAGGGCATTTTGCCGGCTCAGATTGTCCCTGCTGTCTGCTGAGACCACCAAGTCCCGTATTGTTTTATTCTGCATATTTTTAGTCTTTGTAATCTTTCTCATACAGTGTCATGCATTCCTTACTTCCAGGGTTTGCTCTTTCTTCACAGGATTCCATATTAAACACCTCAGTATCCCTAGTGCATCTTCATCGTAATGTTCCTGGCTATCTCTTCCCATAAATGTGTATGAGCTACACTTTGGAAATAGTGAAACACTCTTGTAAGTGGGTTAATTTCCATGAGCAACTAGCTTAAAGCTTTCGATGTAGCTTTGATAATTTAAAAACCTTTTTCAGTTCCTGTCATTAGTGTATTCACAATAGAACAGGAAATTGTGTGTATGCTTTGGTGTGTTCAAGTGTGCATGGGAGAATGTATTTAATCCTTTTTTTCTGTGCTGCCAGTACACAGCAATAAATACTGTATATTACAATAATACATATATGAAATTGTTGCTGGCAGTTGAGTCTGAATGATGAACAAGGCTTTTATTTTATATTCCTTCTTTATGTTTGGCGCTGCATGTGTGTGTGATGCTGCAAATTGCAGATGCCAACAACTGTAATTGTAGTTAAATCAAACGTTCTCCACATTTTTATTCTTTTTTTAGGGGCCCTCATGATGAGTAATGTATCTGCTTTTCCTATATTTTAATAGACCATGTATATTGGGAGATATGCCAGGGAACAGACACTGAGGAATACAATCTCAGCCTCAGCTTGACATGCTGATCAGGTGTTCCTGGGGGAAAGGAGACATACTCCTGTGCTCCTGCAAGCTTAGCTGACTGGTGCCTTAGGGGAAGGACCAAGAGGGCATCGGTAGTTCAGTGCTGAGATCATAATTACTAGTTCAGCGAAGGTGGCTGGAGCTCATGTGCAAATCCCCCTGTTAATATCTACCAAGGAGGTGAACAAAAGAAGGCATTGAGGAGGCAAGTAAGTGGAGCAGAGAGGGTTAAACACACTAAATCAGGGGAAAAAGTAGTTGAGCACAAAATAAGTAAGAGAAGCGAAAAGGAAAAGAAAATGTACAGAAAGGAGGATGAAGACTTTAACTTGTGACAAAATGTTTTGTTTTTAATTCAAAGAAGTGTTGTCCAACTCAGGAAAAAATAGCTACACTGGTGCAATTCATACAGTGATGAGTGACAGTTTAATTCACTTTCTGTGGTAGGGAATGTCTAGCAAATCTGGCTTGTGATAAGTTGCCACATCACCTAGTCACACCAGCATGAAATGCCTTGGGTAATCTTAGGCTGAATATCCAATTACTGGAGAGTGACTTGGGCACCCAAATATCACTGTTCAGGTGGCTGATTTTCCTCTAGTTTCACATCCATGAAAGGAGAGTCCCAGTGTGTTCATACATGACTCTTGGAGATGGTCCTGTGCAGGGCTAAGATTTGGACTTGATGATCCTTGTAGGTCCCTTCCAGCTCAGCACATTCTGTGATGCTCTGGTTCTGTTAGGCTGTGGTGTGCCCCTGGGTGCTTCTGCCGTGGTGGCTGTGATCCAATTATAACAAAAGAATTTAAAAAAATAGTAATTTGGAAATGAGAAGCCAGTTGTGTCCAGTCTTCCTCCTGAAGGCTTCTGTTATGTGTGAGAAGTTGTTTGAAAGGGACTTGAGTTCCCAGATGGATTTTGTCTCCTTCTGGGAATGTGCTGCATGTAGGAGTTACACACTTGTCTGTCTTACCCATTTTTGGATATTCCTAGCTCAGCTGTTCCCCTTAAAAGGCCTTTTAACTCACTTAGTTTTTCTGAAGGATATAAAAAGTATTTCTGCATGTTGACTGTAGCCCTGTATATCCTGACAATCACGTGTGGTTGCAATTTTTGTATTCCAGCTGAAGAGATACTTAACCCCAGTTTTTTTCTGGTTCAGACTGAATTAGTTTTCACCATATGCAGCACCTCTTATGACAGTGCGGGTGGTGGGGAGGAATTTGAAATGAAGAAGTTGAGAGCTGTTTCAGTGATGAAGTTATTTTAATAACCATGGGTCTCCCTGCACAGCAGACTGATTGGTTTTTGGAGTATTTCTTATGAGGAGAGAGGGTCAGGAAGGTGTGTAAACTCAAAGCGAGACCTCACATGACCATGTGTGTTTAGGAACTTGAACAGAGTGATTGCATTTGGCTTTTCATTTTTTTATGGTTTTCACATAGGTGAAAGCAAAGATTTGGATTTGTTTTATTTCATCCCTTTCAGGAGAAGGAGCAAGATGAATGAAGTAGGAAAAGTTAGTCACAGAAATCAAGGTCACACTTCCTGTGTGAATTTGTGATAACTTTTGGGATGCAGCAGAGAAACCAAATAGCACCTCACTTGTCTTTGGTATGATATTCAAAGAACAATTCACTTTGGGAAAGACCTTAGAGGGGTCATCTACAGAGGCATCTACACAGGTCTTTCAGGGCTGTGTCCCTGTTGAAGCAAGTCCTTTAGCACCCCCAAGGTTGAGGGCTCTGCAGCCTTCCCAGCCTTCTGCTGGTTAAACACCCACTCTGAATTTCTCTTCCTTAAATCTTACCAGATTTTCCCTTGATGTGGCTTATGCCTGTTGCTTCTCTTACTGCATGCCCTAGGAAGATTCTGACTTACCATCTACTCCAGACCTTTAACCATGCCTAATCATAACAAGCTGGAGATCTGTGTTTATAAATATCAATGTTTGCCAGGCACTTTTGCGTCAGGCAGTATTTTTTATGTTTGGGTCCATTTAACAGCACCTTGGTTGGAGTTTTGGGTTTTTCTTAAATGGGGCTATGATTTTACTGTGGAGCACGGATGGAGTGGGGCACAGACACCACTCACACTAATATCTTGGTTGGTGCCAAATAAAAGTACCTATGTTTCTTTCTGCCTATAGATAATAAATGTCAAATAGACCTGAATTGAGTCGCTGAGCTTGGAACTAGGTATGGTTCCTATTCCTATCTCTACTACAGCTGTCGTAGTAATAGTTGTGCCTCAGCTTCCATGTCATTAAAATAGAGATTATATACTTTTATTCACAAGAGTGCTATGAGTCCTACAGTAACTGTTAAATGCTTTTAGTTACTTGGGAGAAAACTACTATAACAAAGGTTAAAATATGTATTATTATGGTATAAACTATATGTTCGTAGGTGCACGGGTTTTATGTTAACTCCATAGTCTTTGTAGGCTGCTTTTAAATCAAAGTGTTATTCTGTAATGCGTTGTGTTACTGTACAAATTAGATGCTTTTATCCAAATTACTTGTTGGAAATAGAAGGTGACATGCACAAGGGTTGCTAGGATGGCCTCATTTTTCACATTCAAGATTTCGAAGTAGAAACAAAGCTTAGAAATCTGAGATTCTTTTAAAAATTAAGTCCTTTCATAGAAGTAGTTAAGTATTCTTTTTGTCAGCTTTAATAATAATGAGTTTTTTGGTTCTGGGATGAGCGATAATTGCAAATGGCAAAAAGTCATCAGAACGTTGTTACTCAGATTGCAGATTTTATTAATCGTAAAAGAAATGATTCACCTAGAAAGGCTGTTTTATAAGTGCTCATTTACATGAAGATTTGCTGCCTAATTTATTTTGTTTAAAAAAAAAAAAATTACAACCAGGAACCCCCACAAACTTTGTCCTGTCCTTCAAATCCTTGATTATTTTGTCCTTTTGTCCTTCCCATCCAGTTTACTTATAATATCATCTGTGCTCCTGCTTATCAGTGGGACCAATTTTACTTTTGCTTCCTCTTTCTCGCAAATGTATCTGATGCCTTTTGGATTTATTTCATAGCTGAGTACTGTGCATCTTCCCTGCATGAATTTCCTCCACATTTAAAAAGGATGTTTATCTTTTATGAATGACTTCTTGGGTAGATGAGTTGTTTGGCCCTTTACATGTTTCTGATCTCATGAGGTGTTGGGATTTGCAGATGGAAATTAAATTTTCATCCGTTTTCTCCCACTCCTTTTATGTTGTTTTCAACAGGAGTCTTGATATAGTAAAAAAATTGAGCATATCCTTCACTGTAAGAATACAATTAGTCAGTGAGCCTGCCCTGTGAGCTTAAAACAGGGTACATACTAAAGTATCTCTTTAATTGGGGTTTTGGATGGTAAACTCTTTGGGGTAATGTTGAAGCCTTTACATGTTCCTGCTAGAGAATTCATATAGAGAGCATTGCTATAGCATGAATATTCAACAGCTGCCTGCCCCTTAATCCTTATGCTGAAATATTAATACAGCAGTGATTCTTCACCTAATCGTGCCGAGATCAGGTGCATGTAAGTAATCCTACTGACAGTATCCTGCATGCACCCAAGGCTTTTTGCAGGATCATGCCTTTCTGGACTATGCAGAAGACCAGTTGCTGGCAGTAAATCCAGAACTGCTGTTGTTAAAATGATGGTGTGCTCTCACACAGAAGGTCTGGGCCCTGCTCCTGCCTGGCTGTGTGCCATTGGGTCACCCTCTCAACCTGCAGAAGGACATGAACTCCAAGGGGGGCATAAACCTGCTGTTCCTCATAGCAAAAGTGAGCTCAGACATGCGGATAGAGAAGTACTTCACTGTAATGCCCATTGTGACAAAGGTCTCTTTGAAGTTTTCTGGTACCAATTGAGATCCTTCGGCTGTTGTTTTCATTCCTTGGGCTTTGTCAGCATCAGGTTGCAGTCGAGTTGGTGGCAAAACCTCTTCAGAAGCACAGAATTCCTGCACTCTGCCATGCTCTGGGCTGTAACTTAAAAACAGGATTTCACAATTGATATGGCAGACTCCTCAGTCTGTTTTCTAAACTGATATTTAAAGTATGCCCCACCAATTCTGGTCTCAGAGCTGGTTGTTGAAAATATAATGTACTTCAACACAGAATTATGTAGGCTAAAGTGAAGATGGGTATGGTAGTGGAGCATATTCTTCTGTTTCATGTATATTTGAAGCTGGAAAAGCTTCTGCTGAAGTCAGACAACATGGGCTTGTCAAATTGTTCACGAACGAAAAGATTGCTCTTGGATGGAATTAATTTGCAATATCTCATTTACTATCTTAGTTTTGTCATGAATTTCCCCTAGTCGGCAGTCTGAAATGCCAAGTGAAAAAGTGTTTCAGTGAGAGATAATATAATATATTAAGAAAATGTTATTGATCACAGTATGCTTTTACTGGAAGATGACTTTTTCTGACCGGAACACAAGGGACTTTGCCTTGTTATAGTAGGAAAATGTATTGTAATATGCAAACAGGATTATTGTTAAGGTCACAGCAACTTTGTTTTTACATTCCACTTCCTCTGGAAGCGAGCTTCTCCACGACTAATGTTGTCAGCTGGGCTAGAGGGAGAACAATTTCAATTTTGAACTTTCAAGCAAGAGATTGCAGCAAGTTTTTTTGGTTTTTGAAGGCAGGAAATAAATACTGTTTTCCACATCACCAAAGGTCAGAACTATAATTCGATAGGCATTACTCCCTATTTTGTTATGATGATGGACTGCTTTGTGTTGGTTCTATATCAGAATCAATTAATGCACATTTTCTCATTGCACCTGTTTTTACACCATCACACCTATGTTTTTACATATCTAATAGAAAGAAAATGCTGCACGCTGAGTTTTAGAGTGGCTTCCCCACACAAGGACTGTGAGGCACTTCATTTTTTTGATGTAATGTGGGAAGATTAGCCCGGTGAAAATGTCCGTTTTGCTTGCTCACAGATATCTTATGTGTGTCTGTGAGAATTATTACTCTGCAAAGCATGAAGCCTAAATTTGTGATGGGGTGCCCAGTACAGGCAACTTTAGAACAAGGGCACTTTTAAACATGTTTGATTTAAAGAGGGCTCCCACTGCATAAACAGTACCTCAGAGCCATTGAAGTCCTGCTTGCAATGAGGTTGCTTTCTGCCAAAGGGCTCAAAATTTCCCCTCAAGAGTAAGCATGTCATTAAGATCATAATTCTTAAAGGTATTTTGAGGTATTTCTAATGAAACTCATCCAAAACACATTCTACAAAACATAACTCTTCACCAAATCTTATCTCTGTGTGATTTAGGTTATGAGTATGAGCCATGTTAATTTAGACTGAAAACACAAACCCTTTTGGAATTCATCAGTGAGGGCTACACTGCAAATCCAAGAATATTGTGTTTTCTGTGTTTGTTTTCCTTTTGTCCTGCTCTACTTCCAGCATATCCCTCCAGTGGTTTTCTCTGGGTTTTTTTGCAATAAATCTCCACTTCAGTGAATTTGAAGATATAAACCTGACTGCAGAAATTAAGCTCTACTACAGTACTGGGTTACTAACCTGCTCAAGGAATCCACAAGGCGAAATGATTTCTTCACTTTAAGCAACCATTTCCTATGCAGGCAAAGCACTGTTTCTAAAATGGTTGTTGTATCCTGAAATTTGATTGTATTTCTTTGCTGCTTTCTCTAATTCAGTTTGTACAATGAGCAGTTGTTGTAAATCAGAGGAACAGACCTCACTTGTGGGAAAGACCTATTTCCCTGGGCCCCTTTTGCAGACTCCTGACACATTGATAGCCATGTGCAGGAGAGAGACCACTTACATTATTAAAGCAGGAAGAATGGAAAGGTTTAGATTCTGGCTTTTAAAAGAGTAAAAAACAAAACACAAGTCCCTAGATTTTCTTTTCATCCTCTTTAGCTGACCAAGTTTGGTATCGTTTATTTAGCACAAGAAACATGACTGAAAGTCATGTAGTAAAGGTTAATTGTTAGACTTCCTGCAAGAGTAAATCCAGTGTTTGTACTTAAGATGCTTAAAAATACACAAAATGCTCTCTATTTTCTATCATGGCTTCAAGAGGAGCAGAGTTACTACCATCCCTTTGCTTCCCAGTCCCCGTGGGATGTTGGTTTAAGGCAACTTGGCTCGTAGGTTCAGCTCAGCTTGTGTGGATGTCTGCCCTGTGGGACTTGTGCTCCTGAAGATGCTTTATGTTGCCACATGTTTTCCTACCACTTGGCAGGAAAACGATGCTCAGCCTTTGTAATTCTCTTCATCTTCCCAAGATGTGCCAGAGCTCACCCTGCTCACAAAGCATCTCTTGTGTGAGCATGAGTATCCAAAATGCAGTGGCAGTTCAGGACAGCTGGTAATGTCTCCCTGTCAGCTGTGTTCAGTAAGGATAGGTAGAGTTTCAACACGTGTTGTTTCAAAACAACTCTATCAACACAGCTGTTCAGCATTTCCTCGCAACATTTTGTGACTAACTCTCCAGAACGCTGTTTGAAATACCACTGGAATAAGCTAAATCTGGCCAGCTCCTTGGATGAACTTAGGTATTAGTTTGATGTGCCTGAAAACATGAATTATTTACACGTAAATCCATTTAGTTTTCATGTTCTCTGTCTTCATGAACTGAAAGATGAGGGGAGGGGGAGAAGAAAAAGAGAAACCCCATGGGAGAAGTTTGTGCTGCTGAAATTATGGCTAAATTATTTTGTTTGGTTTTTTAATGATTCTTGGTGGGCACAGTAAAGACAGGGAACGTATCATTCCCTTTTACTGCATGTTGTGCTGAGTGTGAGAATTCAAGTGGTAAGCAGAAAAGACAACAGTCTATAAAATCCCTTTGTATGTTTGTAGAAGAGTTTGATATAATGGCATGAAAGATATCTGTTAATCTGTGCATCTAATTGCAATGCAGTAAAGAACAGCTTCTCTGCTTACGAGTGTGTGAGCAAAAACATTTACACTGAATGTTTATGGGGACACAAAGAGGTGGTCCTTGAAAAGCAGAAAAGACTTTTTAATTTATTTTCCTGCTTATAGGAGTGTTTTGGTTGCTTGTTGTTTGTTTTTTTTTTTTTTTTTTAAATGCCTTTTGCACAGAAGAGATAAATTGAAAAATGCAGATAAATTGAAAAGAGGTTGTGGTGTTGTAGTGGGAAAATCATGGCCAGATTTGAATCTTCCCTTGCTCACTCATAAGCTTGCTCCTGAGCTGCTTTACATCCCTGCGAGAGGCGACTCTGCGGAGCCTGAATTTGAATAATAGAGTTGCCATTAGCGTCCAACATAAAAAAGATGATTGGTTGTATGCTTGATTTACGGGAAGCCAGAAGTGGTGAAGTATACAGTACACGAGGGGATATTTATGCCGCTAATGCTTAAAACACAGCCCAGTGTTCTGCGCACTGTGGATGCTTTCAAATGGCAAAAACAAAGGTGCGAATAGCAGTAAATCCGGTTATTCCGATAGTTGAATGGCCCCAGATCAGGATCAGGCTGTGCAGTCTCTTCAACATGCAGAGCAAGTCTGGCAAAGCCCTTGTTTAGTTACTGCCTGTTACAGGATTATCAGCTTTGAATCAAAGAAAATAATTTCAAATATGTTAGGATTTAGGGTATATTGTTTCATCTTCATCAGTTTCTAATGCAAGAATTATTTTTTCCAATTTATGTGCAAATAGGCTTCCAAAATCTGTTGCTGTGAACTGAGATTTTGTCAGATTTTTTCCCTTCATCAAATTGCTCCTGTTCTGCTAATAACTGTCAAATTGCACCTCAACTCAGCATTTTCTTGATTTATCTTCCCTGCAGTAGCTAACAGTAGCTCTCAGAGGTGTATCACTTGGCTGCTGTGCAAACAGGCTGCTCTTAAGGTACTCAGCTGTGCATTTAGATTTTTTTTTTTAACTGTTACAGCAATTATATTTGATTTTTAGAAAAAGAATTAATTGGCGATTCTTGGATGAATTTTTCAAAATTTAGAGGGTTTTTTTTCTCAGTTGTTCATAAGCTCAGCAGACATTCTGCATTCATCATTCTGTGTTGTCTAAACCAATATATTAACTCTATGTTTTCAGTCTGTTTTTTCTCAAAGAAAATATTAGATCTTTCTGCTAAATAATTCCTTCTGTTCCATTTGCACAAATCCACCCCTTCCCACACTTCTCTACAAAATACTTTACAGGGAGGAGGTACTGGAGAGCCCCTGGTTTAGGGTTGGTTAGTAGCTCCCATCATGTAAAGATGCTACTGATGGTTATTTCTGGCTGTCTAAAGGTGTTTCTAATTAAAGAGCATTTGCTGAGCTTGGATTAATTCTGTGTGATACAGAAAATTTACCTGTATTCCCTAAAATACCATTTCTAAACAATTTTCTGCATTTAAAGCAATTTATCTCTCTCAACCTGCTATTTGAGGAAAACAGCTACAGGGGAAAAAAACCTCCTAGTTGTCTACTAAGCCTCTCCAAGCAAAGCATATACCAGCCCATCTCAGCTCATGAAAGAACTTTCAGTTTTATAGAAGGTGTTTGATATTAAGAAAATGTAGATGCACACCTGTCTCAGTGTGCTGTGTAGACTTGAACCAACAAGATCGATATATCCAAATTATAGCAGTTTTGTCTGGTGTGAATGAGATGCTACTTACGTTTTCAGGTAAAAGAAATCAACAACTATTAATTTGGCAGAATTATTTATTTCTTGCTGATGATATTTTCTGTGTATCTAATCAGAGCTCTCATGAATAGAAATGAAACAATTTAAATAGAGGCAGTGTACATTGTATGATCTTGTTTTCTCAAACTGTTCCATAATGCAGTGAATAAATTTATCTGTTCTACTGAAGAGACTTCTGCAGAAATCATACACAGTGCTTTCACCTCTATTATTTAATACAACTGTTTTATAACTCCTGGAAGATGGTTATTTCTGCTTCTGCTACAGGCATCTGGGAAAAAAATGTTCGGTTTGGGTGAACAGAAGGGAAAAGCAGTCTTACAGTCTGAAAATCCAGACAGATGCACTAGGAACACTAGAGTAAAAGGTGTGTAGAAAGTGATGAAGTGGTCTTATTCCACACCACTACCCAACCTCTGGAGTAGCAAGGTCCAGATTTACAGAAGGTAAATTAATGAGTGAAGAGAGGTTGGTCTGAATTAGCTTCTTGGATGCCCAGGAGGAAATGCAGCTGAGCAGAGCCAGTGCTCATGAAATCACCTGATGGCACTTGATTTTTACTCGAAATCATTGGATCCATTTGGGACACAGTGCGAAAGAGACAAGTTTTAAGTGGCCTCACCATTAACCAACTTTTAACGGTCTTATCAGCCCTGTGGGGTAACTGGTGGGCTTTGCAGAGGTCTGTGTTCTCCTGAAGATGTTGTACTGTGAACTGGTTTGAGATGGTGTTGACCCAAGGTGACAGCAATGAACTTCACAGTTGATGCTGATGGAGAGCACTTTGTCATAAGGGATTTAGGGAATCTGACCATGATGCTGTGGTTAAAATGCCTTCTAAATAAAATTTTTCATCCAAAATTAAAATTTGGTTTATTTTGAGGTCTTTGTAAGCTGATTTTTTCTTTTTATTTATTTAATTTTTTCCCCAGGGAAGTTGCTTTTGCACACTCCAGAGTATTTTATATGGGGAGCTTTGTTTACCCTTGATAACTAAAAGCATAAACACATCATAGGGGTGAATCTAAACCGTCTGGAAACAAACTAGGAGATCAGGTTGTCTTATTCTTCCGGCTGCAAGGATGCAGATACGAGATGGCATCATCATTTCTGTTACAGTGCCTCTCAAAGTTGTGCATCTCTGTGTTCAGGCAGGTGTTTGGTAAGCAAAATCTAACTCAAATAGGTTTTAGATTGCCATGGTTAATTTATAGGTGCCAGAATACAAATATTTGATTTGCTTCTCCTTACTAAAGCTCTCCCAGAACCCTTAGGTGTAAGCCATGGCATATGTTTCACTTTTCCAGACTTTCTAACTCTCCTAATCTTTGAGAATGGGTTGTGGGCAGTGTAGATGAAACTGGCTCCTGTTTATGATCTATCCTTCTTTTTCTTTTATTTTTTTTTTACTTGAGGAATTTTAATCCCAAAATAAATTCCAGCATTTACATGCTTTTAAAACCTTACTGGCAACCATCACCTCTTAATCTTTTTACATTTCTTGTGATTAGCAGTGCTTTCTAATCCTAACACCAGACCCAACAGCAACTGTTACCTTCGCTACTTGTTTTACAGCTATATCTAATCCTTCTAGCAGTCTGAGGCCAGTGTTATATTTATCACTCTGAAATTACCGACTGTAAGATGTTGTGGCAGTTCTTCAGTTGGTTTTTTGTTTTTTACTTTCTCGTTCCTTGTCGTGGATTGATAAACACAGCGATTAATATATTTCCAGAAAAAGGTGCTTTTCCCTCCTCAGTAATCCTTTTTGTTCTTTTCTTCTTTTCCTGGTCCTGGAAAAGCAATTTGCTTTCTACCTGAGTTTATGATTAGTAGTGAGATGTGTAGGTGGAATGTGTTTTAGTGGCTTCTTTCCCTCTTCCTTTCCCTTCCCCCACACCTATTAATATATCTGTTAGTAAGCTAATGCTATTAGGTTATGCAGACTGTTCAGGGTGCAAGGAAAGCTAAGACAGCCATAAAATCCTCACAGTGCCCCGAAACATCTTTCCCTTCTGCCAAGGGCTTTGTGCGTGTTTGTCCATGAGGCAGCAACAGATTTTATATCCACTCACTTCGCAAAGAAAGGGTAAAGAAATTACTGTTGTAGATTTACTGGTCTGTGGTTTTTTTCTTTTCCCCACCTGGAAAGTTGTGTGGGTGTTTACAGTCTCTACAGGAACTGCTCTGAATTTGCATTAGGAAAGGGAACACTAGAAAACTGTAAACTTGTCTTTTTTGCTTCTTGATTTTTATTTTTTTGGGTTTTTTTCCCGGGGGAGGGGTCAGGGAGGTTTAGTCACAAGCACACAACCCCTAAATGACCCTATTTGCTTAAATCATAGAATCATATTTCAGGTGGATGAAAAGAATGGCAAGGAGAGGCGAGGTGCAGAATAGCAAAAAAAATAGCATTTTTCCATAATCACAGTAGGTAATAGCTAATGGTATCTTTTGCTGCTGAGATCTTCCATGGTCTGTTTTTCTGAGCTGTGATTTTCTTTCTCCAACCAAAGAATTTTGAGCTTTATTTGTTACCGGCAGCACTGAGAAAATATTTTGGCTTTTAAAGCAAGGTAGGAAGTTTTTATTTATATATGTATATAAACATGTCTGTTTGTGTTTACATATTTAAAGAGCAGCGGTCCTTGCTTTGTGAAGATCTCGTGTCTGCAGGTCCCGGTGTCTGAAAGCTCAGCTGTGTTCTCTGTCAAATTTCCCTGTGTGCTTTGCTTTGCTTATATCTTTACACCATGTCAGCTCTGGCAAAAAGTGCTATTTTGTATTTAAAACAAGAACAAAAATGCAAAGCAATCTGTAGTTCAAAACAATCAGAATGTAACTAACTGTGTCATTGCCCTTTTGACCTTATTAAATGTATAGTTACTTAAACCACTTTAATCCATTACTGGCAAGATTGTCTTGCTGTTGGAAGAGGCTACAGGACTTTCATCTCTGCTCAGAAAGAGCTGCTTCACATCTTTGCGCAGGAGAACAAGTCAGTGCCTGCACATCTGGGATGCTTTCTTTTTATGTTGAACAGCTGGGAAATTTCAGGGAGCTGCATCCTGTATCAGGAACAGTGTGACCAGCAGGATGAGGGAAGTGATTCTTCCCCTGTACTCAGGACTGGTGAGGCCACCCCTGTACTACTGTGTCCAGTTCTGGACCCCTCAGTTCAGGAAGGACATGGAGGTGCTGGAGCAGGGGCAGAGAAGAGCAACGAGGCTGGTGCTGGAGCAGAAGTCCTGTGAGGAGAGGCTGAGGGAGTTGGGGTTGTTTAGTCTGGAGAAGAGGAGGCTCAGGGGTGACCTCATCACTGTCTACAACTACCTGAGAGGAGGCTGTATCCAGGTGGGGGTCAGTCTCTTCTCCCAGGCAATCAGCAGTAGGACAAGAGGGCACGGGCTTAAGCTCTGCCAGGGGAGCTTTAGGTTGGATATGAGGAAGAAATTCTTTACAGAGAGAATAATCAGACATTGGAATTGGATGCCCAGAGAGGTGGTGGATTCACTGTCCCTGGAGGTTTTTAAGATGAGACTGGATGTGGCACTTAGTGCCATAGTTTGGTAACCATGGCAGTGTTGGACCAAGGGTTGGACTTCATGATCCCAGAGGTCTTTTCCAACCCGGTTGATTCTATAACTCTATGAATTCTTGAAAGGTTTTGCTTAACTTCAGAGGTCAGAAACATCAGGTTTTGCTAAGCAGAACTTTATCTCTGAAAGGCTGGTCAGCAGCTACAATGAACTTGGTAAAATAAACCTTTCACAATTCACATTAAACTGTTTGCAACTGTTCTCTTACTGTTCCACTCTCAAGGTGATTCTGTGATCCCCCTCCATGCACACGTATGCCTACCCAACTGCTCTCTTTGCTCCAGCTATTTCCTGGAGAGAAGTTGTGGCTGCCCCATCCCTGGGAGTGTTTCAAGGCCAGGTTGGATGGGGCTCTGAACAACCTGGTCTAATGAAAGGTGTTCCTGCTCATGAGCGTGAGGTTGGGAACTAGATGCTTCTTAAAGGTCCTTTCCAACCCAAACCATGCTATGATTCTATTTTTGGTTTTCCAAGGTTGTTTTTGGGGCTCCTCATGCCTCTTCTAGTAGTCCACTCTCTACTTTGTTTTTTTCTTTTTCCCCACATGCTGGAGTTCAGTCAGGGTCCCTGTTCAGTTTGCACAAGCTTGTAAAACATTTTAGCTGTGATTAATTTAGTCTCAACTTTCCAAAGGGATAAGAGCCTGTAATATATGAGGATATATCAGGCTGCTACCCTTTTTAATTATTCCTCTGCTTAACACCTTTTGAGTTCCTTCTTCCAGATGAATTTAAAATTTTGCAAGGTGGGGCAAAAAACATATAAAGTGCACAAGTCACAATTAGGCTTTGTAGTCTAAGGGGGAAGCTGTGACACTGGCTGGGCTCTCCTTGGCAGCCTGGCAGGAGACACTGATCCCTGCTGCTCTTCTGAGCTGCAAATGCTCATGGCTATGGAAGGAGGGGATGAAGGGAGAGCTGATCTGGGAGTTGGCAATATTTGTCTCGGGTCTAAAGTTACATCTTGGGAGTCCTCACTCCAAGCACAGGGCTCATGGTGCACCAAGGAGAGGTTGAGGGGGGGAGCCCTAAATTTTAGGGTCCTAATGCCTTTACTGCCATCTTCAGTGGGAAAGTGGCTTAATGAAGATCTGGTGTGACTTAGGAAACTGTGATGATTGAAAAATGGGGTGAACAATACAAGAGAAGTGTGGGATAAATAAACAATATAAGAAAAAATAACATGGTACCCTGCATAAAACATAAAGAAGTTAGGGGTGACGTTTTCAGACTTTCTGTATATTGCTGATGGCCATGGAGACTTTTGTGCATGAGTGCTGCAGTTGTTTTACTCTCTTTACCTCTTTTCCAGCTGAATTTCCTAAAGAGAGAGCTTTCCTGAGCCCTGCCTGTATAACTCTTCCCTCTCCTGACAGTGCTTCTATTTCCTGCACAACATCGTACCTACATAGAAAAATCACTTTAGATAAAAAAGAAAATGTATTTATCAGGCATTTCTCTATTTCAGCAGAGAGAAAGTATCTGTTCCTTTCAAGCCTTCTGACTGGAAGCCATGCCAAGAGGTGATTAATGTAAGAAGTTGAATGTTCCATCATGTCTTGCTTTTAGTTCAGTTTTCAGCTCCAACTATAGAACACGTGTGGTGGAACACAGACGATCCCATTACCCTGATCCTCTTTCACTCTATTGGTGAAAACCTTTCTTTCCGGTAGGTATTGCAAAAATCAATATTCCAGTTGCTAGGAAGGAAGGAGCACTATGCAGGTTGATACCTAGGGATCCACAGTCTGTTAGGTGTGAGATTGCTTTCTCTCTGCAGTGGTTACAGTCTTGGTCTTACTGCCTACAAATTTTGGGTTTATATACATAAGACAGACGCTTTTATGTTTTATGGTAAGTTTCAAAGGAGTAGAATTGATCAAGGCTGCTATCATGAATAGTAAATGTTCAATCCCATAAAAATTGCTTGTATAAGTAAATAGTGTTCCAGAAAGTGACAGTTCTAATGCCTTACATTGAATTTTATTCATTCTTTTACCTCTGTAAATGTAATTTCTTCAGTAGTTTTTGAGGCTTGGAAACTGATAACCTTCAGGCTACGCTTACCTTAGAAACCTCTCTACCTCAGAATAGCATAAGCAGTGACCAGTGAAGCTGAAAGGGAAGAAGATAGTGATTAAAAACTTAATACAAATGTGTGGAAAATGGGAAGAATCTCGAGTTTCAGAAGACACTGAGGTTCAAGAATAAGAAATTCTAACACTCATACAGCCCTGCATTCCAGCAGGGCAGCAATAACTACAGGCATAGCAATACTTACCTCAAAAATCTCTTTCCTTCCCAGTCCCCCTCGTTGATGCCAGCTCAGGTGTCGGGCTGCAGGACCGACGTGCACTGGCTGTCAGCACTGCAGGTCCTGCAAGAGGGATGGTGAATCGATATGCAAAGCATGTTTTTAACTGCTTGGAACCCAGGAAGGCGCTGTACCTGACCACAGCCTATTTCAAGGTCTGTCAGCTTTGAGGATTCAGCGAGCTGGCGGTGTCTTTTTTTTGAACATGCCCATGAAAATAATTGTGAATGATTAATTTTAATTACTGCTGGCTGAAGGCAGATCCTTGGCTATGTGGATGGGTTTTATTATTCTGCGTTAAAGAATTGTCTGAGCTGAGAAACTTTCAAACTTCTGTGTGAAAGGTGTGCTCAGGAAAGAGTGTGTCTGCAGGAGGCTCTCTTCCCATTACTCAGTCACTTAGTGGTGGTGTAGCAGGTACAGCAGCTGCCTGTGGTGTGCTTGTGTGTTAGTGCAGAAAGCACTTGAAACTGGGAGGGAGGAACAGCTGGAGGTGAAGATGACAATGGTTTCTCCTGTTGCCTTACAGTCAGTCTCTTTCCCACTTGTTCTTCTGAACTGGAGATGAGCAGAGAGGATTACACCAATCTGAGAGGAGTACACCAATCTGAAAGGACTCTCTTCCTATTATAGTTTTAAAATGAATTCCTTCTACCTTGCCGTGCAGTGATATTTTAGGTTCTGTCAGTGTTTAGAGTAGTTGTCCTCCAAAACAATCATGGTGGAGTTGCTCAATCTATCTCCTGTAAAATCTAATCAGGAAACAGGGGCTCTTTTCTCTGTTTCAGACATATAACTGAGACGAAGACTGATCAGCTGCTGCTTTACTGAAATCTTTTTGGTTACCAAACTTCCTGTCACTTGTGTGGTATCCCAAAGGCTGTTGCAGAAGGAGCAAGTTCGAAACTCCCCTCACTGTAGCAGCTAGTTTCCTAGTCACTGTAGCATCTTTCAGGCATTATCCAAAGCATCTTCACTTTGGTTTAGGAAGATATGTTTATATCTAAGGTTGGAGTATGCATTTAGATACCCAAGATCAAGAAGAGGTCTATCATGTGAACTGCTGGCCTCAAACTCTGAAATCTACAGTTGAAATCATGTGCTCAACTTTACTCTCAGCTTTCCCACTAGCTTGCTTTTTTGACCTTGATCAAATAATTTGACCTTTTTTCTTACATTTTTGCTTTTCTATTAAAAAGCATACATCTGTGCAGAGCCTGAATTTGTTTGTTTATTCATTTTCTTTTTATATTCTTGTACGATATTAGCAGGAAAAACTTTCAGTTGGGAGTGTGTAGATGAGAATCAAAACTGCGTGCAAAAATACCTTCCAGTCATTAAAAAAACCAAAAGCATCCCTAATTTAGAAATGTCTCCTCATGGAAATAGTTATTCTCAGCCAATGAAATTCAGTTTCGTATTACTAGACTTTGAACTGTGAGAGTGTGCAGATCAGCAGCACTGATTTATGTCCCTACAGAGTTCTAAGAAATATTCCTAATCCAAGAATGGTTTTCAGAAAGGTTTCCTTAGAAGGATTGCTGCTTCTGCTTTGAGTGGAGCTCTGTAGACAGCTGAACTTCAAGCCCTGAGCTGTTTATATATTCCTTAAAATTTTACAATTTTATTATATTTAAATATTTATACAGAAGTTCTAAATGTGATATGACCTTGGTCTTATAGATGGAGACGAGCACTACATTTCCCTAGGAAACTGCATGATGGTGTTGAGAGTGGAACCCAGACCGCCTGAAACTCTCACCAGTGTTTGGGTCATAAATAATGCCTTCTTCATTGCCTGGAGGGACGGGGGTGTGACTTAAGTTGTCATTGTATCACACTGCAGCCGCAAATTTTCCTGCTTGAACTGATCATGGTCCTATTCACGGCACCAAATTGAGTGCCAGAAGTTGGCAGACACCTGAGTCTCATACCAGCCTGTGGAAATGGTTGGAAGATGCCAGCTTTTTGATGGTTAGCAAGGTGGGCTTGTTTTATCCTCTTCCTTTAGTTCTGTTTTCTGTTAAGAGCTAAGATACAATGATCATGGCAGTCTGCCATTGTATTGTCTATATAGTTTCCTTTTGCCAGGATAATCATCATCTGGACCCTCTTTTAATTAAATTAGCTCAAACAATGAACCGTATGAAAGCTGCATTGGGACTTCAGTGCAACTGCTGCGTTCTTTTGGGTAGACTCATAGAGAGTTGTGTTTGGTTTGGAGACTGATGGGGAGGGGAGTTGCTGGGCTTGCAGGGAGGGAGGCATTTCTTCATACTTCAATTTTCCTGGTCTGAAGTCTTTAAATTGGCAACTTGAACAGGAATATGCTTTTTAATAGGCTACTTTTGTTTATACTGTTTCTCAGAGGAAAGAGATCTTGGGGAAAAAAGTGCTTTCATCTGAAGATTTTTCCTGTATTTCTAGTTGTTAAATGAATAAATTAAGTTGGTTGTTACTGCCAGTTGCTCAGATCATAACTAGTCAGGGGGAAAACTGCTGTTAATTAGTGACTACTTCTTGGTATTTTTATTTTTTCTTAGTTCATGTATGGTTTTGTTGTGGAGTTTCATTGTCATAGATCAGTATGATGTTTGTCTGTTCTCTCCACCACTAACTACCTCTCTATCCTCACATTTTGTACAGCACCCAGCACTTTTTACTTATTTCATACTTTTTTGCCCTTCCTTCCTTTGTCGTTTCTGTACAATTAAAACAAGGATCAACATACCTGCTTAGAATATATAAGATAAAACAGGGAACAAATGGCAGAAGAGGGAAAAGTCACACATACTGTCACACACACACACACATATATACACATATATGAAATTCCTTTTTGCCTTTCTTTAGGCCTTCCTGGCGTAACATGACTTGTTGAATGACCTACAGTTATACAAGCATCTTTGTTTTTTCTATCCTTCTGTATGGAATAAAAAGTAAATGGCCTTTCCTAAAACATAGGTGGAAAAGGTGTATTGTGGTCTTATCAGCCACACTTGTTCAATGGAATTGTTTGTTCCTGCCCAGACCAAGTAGTGTTGCAGGTATCAGGAACCCCTTCCAAGTCATCAAGATATGTGCAGACAAAATTTTCCAGTAATCTGCCTACCTGTTTTTCAGGAATGATGGAGAAGATGTGGAAGGATGTTTCCTTGTGAGTGGACTGTGCTCGAGCCCCAGCTGCTGTTTTGCTTCTGTCCAGATACATTTTGATGTGTAAAACATAGAACATAGAGGCAGTAGGATTTATCCTTGGTGAAGGATTTTGCAGAAGAGTGGATTCCATTTTCTCTGTAGCTCTGTCTTGATAATGGCGTCAGTTACTCACACTTCAGTCAGATATTAAAAAACAGCAATGTGATTTCAGCACAGAAACCAGAAGTCAGAGGATGACTCTTAATCATCTTTGCACATCCCAAGCAAGGATAGAAGTGTTTTAAAAAAATATGTCAGCAAAATATGGTGATTTCCATCCAAAAAGACTACTGTACATACCTCCCAGGCAACAACTTGTTCTCTGTCATCTTGACAGCACCTCTTGATGCTACATGATGGTCTCCAGGAGGTTGTTCATGGAAAGGAGAAAGTACAAGGGAGCCAGGAGATGCATCTTAGCTGTGAGCAGCACACCTTTATCTAGTGCTAGGTGCATGGCAGTGCCAGGGTGTGGTGCACTGGAGATGGGGTTCTAAGGATATGGAGAGGACAGCTCGAGTCTAAAACATGACATTTGAGGGTGGTGGTGAAAACTTTTTCAGGCTGCTGTGTCATTGCTTCATTCCCAGGCTGTGGGCTGTGTGTCACTCACTGAGCAGGTGCCCAGTGTTGAACAGCAGGAAGGGCAGTGTCACCATGCTCCGTCCGCTGGATCCCCAACCATGTGAGTCAGCTGGTCGGGCCTTCCCAGAGCTACTAATCACCCTCTTGGTCTTCCTGAACTGCCTCCAAAATGGCACTTGGATTAACAAATAGTCATGTGTTTCTTGCAGGAAGCCTTGAGAGACCCTCAGGAGATGATTACGCTTTATTCTTGTTTTAAAGGCTGTTTTGGTTAAACAGCCTGCCCTGCTGCACAGGGCAGCTACGTTGCTGTTGTTTGCAGAACAATGGCTGGGGATTTGTGTCTGCATGAACGTGCACCACTGTCTGCTGCTCCTTTCTGCAATGCCAGCACTAACTGTAGTGAGAAGAAGCTGGGAAACAACCCAAACCAACCCCTTAACCCCCTAAAAATCACAGAAGAAATAAAGAATCTATATTATATTTTTTAATAAGGCTCATGATTTTCTTCTGTAAGGGGATGATTTCTGATTTTTTTGTTGTCTTTTGCTACTTTGCTACTTTCAATTACCTTCACTTCCTGTTTACTGAGAGATTTTGCAAACTGCTAGGTTCAATTAGTACCCCAGCTTCATATTAATAGGAAAATTATGCATTTTTGATACAGTTCCCTTCAATCTTTTTCTTCTGCTGTTTTCTTTTAATTAATCTGCAACAGAGTCCAGCTACTTCAGGTAATTTGCCATTTGTCAGGTCAGGTGAAGGTACTTTAGTGCAAAAGGCACTTTAACAACATCTGGGTGAGCTTCTTTGCTAATTGGGTTGCAAAACACATGTGTTATTGCTCACTTTAACTTAACAGAATAATTTTAATCAGGTTGTTTTAGACTTAGAATTGTGACATTCAACCTTTTCTCCAAGAAATAAATATTATTTAATTATCAGAGACTCAGAGAACCACTGAGGTTGGCAGACACCTCATATCCAGCCCAACCTGAGGCTGCCCTCAGTCTCTGTGTGGCCTGATGCTTGGATCATAGAGTGGCTGAGAAAATCAGAATTTGGTGATCTTACTGGGAGAGTACTACTCAAGGTTAAAAAAACTACACTCCTTTGTTATTTAGTGTGTTCAAATTCTGTTTTACAGCCATATTCTCCTGCATCCTTAATGCGAATATATGTGTGCTCCCCTGACCTAGGACACCATTTAGGATTCTCCTTTAAGCCTGTAACTGTAGAGCATCTTGATTTTCATGGAGCTGTGTATTTTCTTCCCCATCTCAGACTCCCTTTTCTACCCAGAAGAGAATTACATTTCTTGCCTGTGAGCTCTGCTGCTGCATCAAGTTGGAAAACAGGATGCTAAAGGCATTTTGTTAGTATTTGCTGAGTATGTCGATGTTGCAGACACGGAATTGCAGTGTCATGCAAATACACCCAGTCTAGGTTGGTATCTTCAAATCAAACCAGCTTGTTCACAAGCTTGTATTACTCTACCCACAGTTTGATGGGGTTCATAATAAGCTGGTGTACCCTGCTGCTGCCTCAGCTGATTTATGGTGCTTGTATTTGCCTTGCAACCATATGAACATGTTGTAGAATCATTAAGGTTTGAAAAGACCTCTAAGGTAACAAGTCCAACCATTAACCTAACACTGCCAGGCTCACCACTAAACCATGTCCCTAAGTGCCACATCTAGATGTTTATTAAACACTTCCAGGGATGGGGATTTCCTCATTTTCCTAGGCAACCTGTTCCAGTGCTTGACCACCCTTTCAATAAATAACTTTTTCTTAATATTCAATCTAAACCTCCCCTAGTGCAACTTGCAGCTGTTTCCTCTTGTTCTATCACTTGCCGTTTACTCCTGCGTGATATTGTAGGTGGGTTGTTTTATTTATTCTTCTTCACAGGAAAAAGCCCTTCTTTCTTAACATTTTGCACTTCAAAAGAAACTTATTCTTTGGGCAGACAGGAGTAAGGTTAAGTACCAACCTGGTTCACTGGGGAGCACAGCTGTTTCTGGCATGGATCTCATCACCTCCCCAATGCAAGGATCTTTGTGAAGAAAATTACTTGTCTTTCAAGAGAGCACTGTCCTGTATTTTAACTTATCTCATGTCAAAAGCATTTGTGCCTGTGGGGCAAGTTGGGGCTTGCGTATAGCCCCTTTTTTGAATCATAACCACAGTTAATGTAGTATTGTCATGCAAAGGAAATGAGAAAAATAGATAATCATGTCGGAATTATTCAGGAATTTAACTCCAGGGGGATGCTGACTTACAGGGTAGGTGGTATTTGGTTTTCTACATTCAGTGCAAGAACGTGGCTTTAGCAGCGCAAAAACCCCGTGCTTGGGAAATGGTTTCTGTGTGTCCTTTTAAAGAAGCAACTATGCAAAGTGCCATGAGAGCCAGCTTTTGTCCCTGATAAGCAGTTAATGTTTCTTAAAAACTGCTGAGCGTGCAGGGTTTGGCAACCTCACAGAGTGTGGCTGAGTTGGAGTGAGCCAGGCTCACTTGATGTGGTGCGATACACTCCCGGCGTGCCAGCCTGCGACAGCTCCCAGCCTTCTTCTAATTAACACTGCTGTTGTACACAAAACTACAGCACCACTTCTTTTGTGTCTTCTGCAAACATCCCAATTCCTGTGCTGTGAATTGTTTTGACAGTTGGCTTTCCATTAGCAGTGGGGGGAGAACAGCGAAGAGCCCCTGTCTAGACCTACTTGCAGAACTATTATGGCGAGAAGAATAATCTTACAGGAGAAGTTCTTCTTTCCAGGACCTATTTGTACATTCTGACTCCTCTCCGTATAATAGGATTACACATTTCTTATCGCAGCCACAAACTGGATGTGTGCCAGCCATAAACTGTGCACAGTGTAACAATATGATTGCAGGCAATCTTCCCCCCGCTCCCCCCTTCACTCCTTTTCCTTTTTATTCATTCTTATTCTGGGTTAACAGGGAAAAAAAGTCATATTAGACAGTGTAGGATGAATCATAAAGCATCACTTAAAACACTCCTATAGCCTGGTATATAGAAGCAAACCCACTTGACCAGTGGAAACTAATTACAGACAAGAAGTGTGCCTTAGGAGGAAAAGATATTGATGTTTGAAGTGTTTCCTGAATGCATACATTTGAATCTGGGGAGAGAATTAAGATTCTGTTGCTTTGAGGGAATCTTCATCTATTCATATGGTAAACGTAGGAGTGACAGCTATAGCTGAATGACTGTGGACAGGCACTCACTGCATTGCATTTCTGTTTTTCTTAACATGTGGGTTTGGTTTACGTAGTAGTGTGGCAGTAATTCTGTCTGCTCTGAAATGTACTGAACTGAACTATATTGAACAGATAAAATATGTTTGGGCTGAGGTAGCTTAAAGTTAAATAAATGCTGGAGGGGGAGATCTAAGCACATGGTGACTATCTTTAAATAGAATTTAACAAAAAAAAAACAACTGTGGTCAAGGGGAGAAGCCCACCCTCCTAAAAAAAATGTAAGAAGTCATAATATACATAATTAGAAGTGGAAGTCTTTTATGGTTCCTACTGTTAAATGCTGCTGTAGCCATCTGTGGGGAAATGTGCATTCCTGGAGTCTGGCCAGACTTCAGCATCGTTCTGCGAGGAGAAGACGACCCAGATTGCCCTTCCTCACGTCCGTACCGAGCACATTTGCTACAGCTATTTTGGGATTTTTAAACCTTGGTCTGGGAAAGTAGGATGAGCTGTAGCAGTCATTTCAAAGATAGAGCCTCTGTTGAAACTGGGGTGAACTACGAACGAATGTAGCATTTGGGATCTGTTCTGCATCTCAAGGCTGCAAAACAAAAATGTCTCTCACTTGCTAAACTCCATTTTTGAAATATGTTTGTGCAAGAGGTGAAAGGGTCATGATTCTCTTTCTGTTTGGACCAGCTTGCAAATTTGGGCAGACGAATAGTTTTAAATAGTTTTGTACCTTAGTCCCAGTTTTGGAAGGACAAAGCTTTGAAGATGTTTGCTGGGTTATGTCAGCCATGAGGTCTTGTGTTTGTCCTGGATTCCTCTTTTAGTACATCTTTTCCTCCCTGAAACAAAGATGAATTTAAGAAACAAGTGTGTAGTGTAGCAGTGCCAGTTCGCGCTATACTGGCAGGGTTGCTAACCTGAAGGCAGCTTTGGATGAGGGGAACACCGGGGGTTTCTCTCTCTTTGCCCATGCCCGTCAGGGTGGAAGTAGTTTGTGCTACATAATTGCACTTGATGTGTTACTGAAAAAAGCCTCTTCACTGAGTTGGTAGAAATGGAGGGTTTTTAACTGAATTTTGCTGGCTGTTTGCAGGAGGCTCAAGAACTTTTAATCAGGGTAGAAATTCCTTGCTAAGTGCATCGTGCAAAAAGGGGTTCTGCTCCAGTTGGGTGAGAAAAACCCAAGTCAAAGCTATGATACCTAAAGGCACCAAGTGCTTCTCAAGCAAGCGTAGGTGGCAACTTGGCTGGGACGGCTGCTGCTGTGTTCTTGGCCCACAGACTTCTATTAACTCAGTTACAGAAAAAATTTGTCAAATGGAATTGTATTAGTCATGCTTCTGAGAAGGGGTTTTGGGAAGGGTGGGGAGAAGGGCTAACCCATGAACCAGTTCCCTCTGGGTGGAACTTTTAAGATTTCCAAGTCCCCTTCTGCCACCCTGAACCTTAACTATGTTGTGTCTTTTTGAGCTGTTTGAAGTTTTTCTGGAGGTTGTTGAGGTTCTAGTCACACATCCATGAGGTTTCTCTAAATGTTAATGTGCGAGGCTCCAATTACTTGTGCCATTGGATTCTACACACTAACCATGGTTATTTCAGTAATTGATTTGAAAGCTATAGATGTGAGATTGATTGATATATTTAGTCTGTGAATTGTATGTAAAAATTGGCAAAAGTTATCTGCATTTACTTCAGTATTCAAACACTGTTTCATTTATTTATTGTAAAAGCATGGGAAATAAGTGTTTAAAAAAAACCTCCCACCACCAAAAGACAGTTATTGTGAAGCTATAGTGAGAATTTAATGTACAAGTTAGGAAATTAAAAGTTCCTGCAATAAATGCAACTCAGTCATATTAAAGGTATACTGCAACATAAATTTCCTATCCTCTACAACAACACTGATTTCTCCATATGTGCAAGATGGTTGACATAGAGTGGTTATAAGAATTACAGCCTTGTTTTTCCTAACTAGTTCATTTAAATTCTCAACCTTAATGTTCTGTTAGACTTCCATTTTCTTGCTAATCTGCTTTAGGAAAATAAACAAAGTACAAACCTTAAGTATCTTGCAACTCAAAGTGATATATACCTGGAGGGAGAGATAACATTAGATTACAGTCATTTTTTGTGGCTTCATCGATGTTGAATCCTTGACCACTGATGTTGATGTTAACACTCCTTGTCTTCATGGAAATTGTCAATGAAACTATTGGATCTTTTCTTCCCAAGGCTGGGAAAATGGGACAGAAAGCAGTTTTTCATTTGGAGAGTGTGTAAAGCATGTCCCACATGGGTGAGCTCAGCCTGTGAGGACATGAGGAGATGGGTAGGAGAACCCATCTGTGGGGGAGCAAGGTGGAACCATTGCATCTCTTCAGAGGGAGGATCCATGGAGTGGGCTACCCTGTCCCACCCAACCTTTAAGGGTCTTTTTAAGTCTATGTCCTCATTGCAGATACATCCCTGTCTTGCTGACTGATCACATGCTGGGGTCACTGTTCTTGTACAATACTCACAGCTATGGTGTGGCATTTTCATGGTGCATTGTTCACTCACAGCAGAACATTGCAACTTCTCAGGGCTCTTTCCCTGCTTTCCAGAGCTACAGTAAATCACACTTCTCTGAATACCATTGCAGGAAACTTGGTCCGTCTTTGCTGGGCTCCTGTCAGTAGTCAAGATTTACTTCAGTGCATTGCGCAGTTTCCCACTTGCATAAGAAACCGGGACACAGAACTGATGAGGTTTGGAGTCACTTCTGAGTATGGGTCACCTTTGGTGTGGCATCAAGCTGTATGTGGTGCTGGGAGAGCTGAGAGCCAAGAAGAAGAAAGTTTCAGAAGTAGCTTGTACAAAGTAGTTAGAGGTCCCTGGGAGATGGAAAACTGATTTTGTAAAATAAATCTCTGTCATATTTCATATGCAATGCAATACTAGTCCCTTTTTGAAATCTCTTGTGGTTAAGCACTTCTGTCGTGTCCTTACCACCTGCTGCAAATCCAACACGAAAACAAAAATAACCAAATTTTAAGTTGTAGCAGCTGAACCTGTTTCAAATAAATCGCAAAAGCTATTGTTTACGATAAGTGTTATCTGATTGCTGGCAGAACCTGTGTTTATTGCTTTTTCCATTGTACAGAGAGATTTGTAAGTAGACAGAAGTCTATAATTATACTTAGTGGGATTGGAGAGCATATAAAGAATAAAATGAAATTGCTTGGTTTTAATCTGAAGTAGCATCACATCGAATTTTCCATTTTTTTACATATCTTGGAACAAATATTTTTCTCATTCTTTGAATAACATTGGAGGGCATTTAGAGACTATCACAAAGATACTTTGTGCAGACTGTTTTCATGTACTTGATGTTTTGAAATGTTTGCACTGAAAGTCAAACACCAGGTGCTTATTGTGCTGGTGGTCATGAAGAAAAGCTATAAAGTGCAGTCTGACAAGTGTCAATGACTATCTGGAGTGAATCTTTCAGAACAGTAATTGGGTCTTTTTCCCTCTCTGATTAAAAAAACAACAAACAACAAACCAAGTGAAAATGGATCATACAGTTCATTTTTTTCTATGTTCTGGCAGTCCTCTTTAGAGCTCATTCCTTTTTTTATTTTTCCCACGTGAGGAATGAGGAACGGAAAAACCCAAATTATGTATAAAGTCCCAAGTTGCAACTGTAAAGTATCAGTTCAGATATATTCAGCTGTATATTTTTGGGTGCAGTTGGCTTCATGTCTTTATTATTTATTTACAGTTTATATTATACTAACTTTTTTTTTGTAAGGATAGAATAATATATATATAATACTTATATCTTTTGATTTTGTCACATAATGTCACACTTTATCCTTTCAGAGCAGTCAACAGCCTAATCCTCCCAGCAGTCCCAACAATCAAGATCAGGCAAGTGTGATCCACCACGTGCAGGGTTTAATTTGATATTAGGTGAGCCTCACTGCTGTCCTGTTCTCATTTTGTGTACTGGTGGTGCTGGCCAAGGCTGGCAGTTGTGACGTTTCTGCTGACTGCCTCAGTCATAGAGTCATAGAACAGTTTGGATTGAAAGGAACCTTAAAGATCATCTAGTTCCACCCCTTGCCATGGCCAGGGACATCTTCCAGTAGAATTTGTCCATGTCCATACCACCTAGACCCAGTGAAGAGGTAAATGCTTACGAATTTGAGATGTTGGCTCAGTGAGAGGGGCCCACTGTTGTCCAGGAGAGATGGTTTTGGTTATGGGTAAGAGCTGCATGTAACAATCTCTGTAATACAAGGAATGAGGTTACTCGACAAAAGGGGGGTTCATCTGTATTTTTCATCTGTTAAGGCCACATCTGTACTGGGGAGGTCAGGAGACACCTGTTTCACTAGATAGGAGCTAACCTGGGTAGGGTTGTGTGCTGGACAGCAGCACACAAGGTGAAGGCAACACCTTTACCCTCTGCAAAAGCAGGGGAGGGAAGGGGAGGATTCCGTTTGAAAAGAACATTTGGGGAATGCACCGAAAGCACTTCTCTGCTTCTGAATCAAAAGCAGCAGAGGGTAGGCCCTGTGAAAGAAAATTTTCCTCCTCAGAGTTCCATGACCCAAATTCCTTTTAACCCAGAATGCTTCATCATACTACAGGTTTTAGACCATTGTGATTGCTTGTCTTCAAATGAGAGATTTTTATGAAACTTAATCTGACTGTTCCCTGTCTTATAGAATATGCATGTAGGAGCATATTTGGCACAATTTGAATATCAGATATTTCAAATCCCTTCTTCCAGTATAAGTTCCTTAGATTCACATGTGTGTGGTAGTAATATATTGAGTAGTTATATTGAGTAATGTGATCATGATGCTGGCTCAAGAAAAATGTACCGGGATGTCCAAGAGTAAGAGGACCAAGTTAGTTTGGGCTTTTACCAAGGATGACTAGCCTGTTATGTCTTTTGAAATTGCAGCTCCTCCTTTACCAGCTAAAACTAGTGGTCTGTAGGGTGGAGACAAGGCACAATGATGCTATCTGCTCAGCTGGGTGGAGTTCACTTCACAGGTGCTTGTGCATCTTATTATGCCATAAAAATGAAATGGCACTTGGTGGATAGGACTTTAATAATGTCAGGCTCCTCAGGTACATGACAGGTAACACCAAGAAGTGTAAGGTCACAAGCCACCATGTTGATTGAGCTCTGTGTAAGGTCAGGCAGCAGCTGTCTTAAACATGTAGTCCAAGGATGCCCACAGATGTCCACTCTCTGTCCCTTGCTCCATGCTACTAGATCCCAAATTTATCCCAATAATCTGGGAGAACAAGAAGACTTAAAACCAAAGTACACCATGCCCTGGGATAGAGGAGGAGCCCTCATGGCCATGCCAGGTCTTGAGGTGCCTGGAACAGCTAGGAGCTAACCAGAGATCCCATGGTAACCTGGGGCTGCACCTGCTGTACACTGTTACTTGTCTTCTAGAGAATTGAA
This sequence comes from Pachyramphus minor, assembly GCA_013397135.1. Classification (NCBI taxonomy): domain Eukaryota; kingdom Metazoa; phylum Chordata; class Aves; order Passeriformes; family Tyrannidae; genus Pachyramphus; species Pachyramphus minor. Next base: position 614,556 of record VYXB01024585.1, read on the forward strand.
GAGCAGGGTGCTATTTCAGCTCTTCTCCTTTATTTTCAGTATTAAGGACAGATTTTTCCTTCATTTTCCAATTTGAATTAGAATTCGTGCATGATTTCATTCTTTCTTCTGCTTTGAAAGGCTAGATTAGAAATATAATTTAGAAACTTCTTTGTTGTATTGGCTTAAAGAATCTCTTCCATCATTTATTTGCTTCAGGTCTTTAGCATCTGTGTTTCTGCCTCTGATGTGTGTACCTGACCTGCCAGGGTGAAATTCAGATGTGGTTTAGAGCGTCTCACCCTGACGGCATGGTCACTGCTGACAGCTCTCTTTGTCAACCTGTAGCAGTAGTTTCTCATGCTGCTGACCAGGAATAAATGTCTGAAAAGCAAATACAGTTGTAAAGCCGACTGAGAGAGACATTAATTTCCTCTCTCTGAAAATGCACCATCATTCCCATTTCAAAGATAAGAGAATGCAGCTTAGAAAACAAAACCACCTCTTTAATTGTGTTTCTGTTGGGGGCATTGTTTGGAAACTTTAACCATTTGTGAAGTTTTTTGGAGACCAAAAGACTTTGTATGGAAACTGCTGTCAGTAACTGCAGCAAGCTTTTCTGTGTTGTGCAATCAAATTGTCTCAGAGTGGGTGATGTCTCTCCACTGAGACTGTTGTCAAGCCAGTGGGTGACATGTGGGTGGCACTTCGGGGCTGGTCAGCAGTCAGTGGAGGCTGTTAATTTAATGTCTGGACAGCAGTAAAAATGCACAGCAGTGGGATCCTAGATGGTCTGTTTGACTATACCTTCAGTAAGACTTCTTTCAAAGTATTTCTGTTACATCTATATCCTACAGTCACAATGTCTGTCTTGAAGATAGATAGCAACAAGAAAGGTTCATCAAACACGTGACTGCTGTATATGTAAAAGATACATGTTTACTATTCTAAAAAAAAGAAGAACTCCATTATCCTTTTACTGCTGGGACAGCTGAAGTTTAGGAAAGATGTACAAGTTGCTGCTAAATTGTCCACTGGTTTACGTGTCATGCCCAACATGCTGGAGATGATAAGGCTTCTTGCAGTGAGTATATGGCTGCCTTCCACTGGTTGATAGAAAATTATGGCATTAAATACAGCATTAAATCCACCTCCCCCAACATAACAAAGCTTCAGGCATTCACATCCATCTACTCCTAACCCTTATTTTTAGGACCTCCTCCCAAAGACAGGTCTCTGACCAAAAATCCAAGCTGACACGTGATGTTCTTTTTTTCTTACTGTTACAAAGCCAGCAACAACAGTTGAGGTGCAGAAGCCGACAGGTAGTTTGGTGGGTACGAGCAATCAGCTCACTAATATAGATGTTTAGAGATAAAACTCACATGCAGCTATGGAGCTTTGGAGTTCAGAAAACCTTAGCTAAGTGGCTCCTGTACATGTTTTATTAGTATTGCTACCATAGGCTTGAGAGGCTCCTTCCTTATTCTTCAGGGCACTAAAGAAAAATTACAGGTGAAGAAGAACTCATGGAGAAGGGGGGATGACTCAGGTGCCTGTGCTGGTGTGCCAAAGCATGTAGGGAGAAGCTCTGCATGTGGCAGAGCTCCCCAGGGTTCAGGCAAGGCGAAGAGGTCCCCTGAGCCCCAGCAGCACTCCTGGCTACACCCTGCACATGCTCCCGGGGTGCTTGAGCAGCCCTTTGGATGTTTTTCATGATCTGTAGAATGTTTTCCCTAGGCCCATATGTTTTCCCTTTTGTATAGTGCTCTGCTTCCTTGCCTGAGGAACAGTTGCAGACATCTATTTCCCTCATCCTTTCTGAGCCTCTTCTAAGCTTCCTTCCCTTCGCAAGTCTTTGATATATTCCCTTCCCTTCCTGATCTGAAGACTGGTAAGCACAGCAGGTGAGGAGTGTTAGTGCTGCATCTGCTGCTAATTGGGCTCACAGGCTCATTCAGAGAGCACTGGCAAGTGATGTACTGAGTTAATCAGGAGCTGGGTTTGTAGAAGAATGTTCATATTATGTAGGGTAAGTAGAGATTTGCATGTCAGCTTTTAAAATGGGAGCTTACCGAAATGAGCCTGGCTGCTGCTTTCTGTTGTCAGTCTCCCCATGGCCCCCATTTATATGGGGTGTCTCAGCACCTTGACTCTATTTGTCCTTGCAGCAGCCTGGGAACGTTGAGGGGTGCTGCCATTCCTGGCTAGGGGATGATGCCTGGGAATCCAGGGTTTAGGGAGGAGCTTTAACAGTGCTTTGCATTCAGTGGTGGTGCTGGTTTTGGCAAATTCCTGGCTGTTTCTTCCTCTAAACAGCAGCAGGTGAAGTGTTGACATAACCTCCTACTAGGAGGGCAGCTATCCCTGTATCTGTGGATCATTGAGGAGGTTGTTTCACCAGTCTCAGACAGCACGTTGGCTTTGCAGCCTTCCTTCTGCTTATTCCAACCTCTGTGCCACCATGGGCTTCCCCAGCCTCCCCTCTTCTTCTGCTGCTGTAGCTGATTGATTGTGGATCCTTTAATCAGTCCAATGCAAAATTACCCTTCTCCCTGTAAAATACAACAAAAACTTGCTTTTAACATCATTCTGCTCAGTAATTCGGTTTACAGGGTAGTGCCTGTGGGCTCTCGGGGCAGCACAAGTGAGGAGGCAGCAAATGGCAGGCGGGGGAAGGCAAGAACTTCTTAGGCTGACTTTGCCTTTGAAGCCAAGGTATCCTCTAACTACAGCTTCAGTGTTTTTGCCTAAGGTCATGCAAGAACGCTTGGCAGAGCAAAGAGCTGAAGTGGATCTCCCCAGATCCAGGTTAGCACTCTAACCCCAGGACTGTTTTTCTTCCAGCACTTGAAAATGGTCTGAACCTCCCATGAGGTGCTTTGTGAGAACTTTTTAGGCAAAGATTTTGCTCTAGAAAAGCAGGACTGTTTGCTTTGTAAGAGGAAGTTCTTGTTCCTGTTTCCTTTCAGATGTAGTCCTTCTGTTCTTGGTTTGCTGACTTGATGATATCACTCCCCATGCAGTGGGCAAAAGCTGTTTTCCCTGTATTCAAAGAGCCAGGAGGAGCAGCTACTATTCTCCTTCTAATCTCTAGTTCTTCCCCCACTCCTGTGGCATGCCAGCGGGAGCCAGGACCAAGGAGCTGTATGGGGAACACAGATGCAGAAGTGAATTTGCTGTGTCATCACTGAGTCTCACAGGCCAGGAGTGGTTTGCTGATGTTTGTTCATGAAGGATCCAAAGTTTGTGCAGTGTGTGCAGGGATTACTGATAGCTGGCTATGGAGCACACCCAGGCTCTTTGTCAAAGCCACCTGTGTCACTGGAGGTGTAAGTCCTCACCATCTGGTGACTTTCCTGTGACACTGTATGGGAAATGAGATCTTAGTACATTCCACCTGCTACCACAGGATGCCCATTAAGTAGCTAGGGGCACAGTGGCATCTTTTTGGTTGCCTGCATGCAGTGGAAAAACTGTATGACCAATTAATTTCACTTCCTTACAGGCAGCTTCCTTCAGTCAGGTAATCTGACCTCCATTTCTTCCACAGGACCATCCTCCATTTGGGTCTTTGGTGCTTAACTGCACTGATTTTATATGTTTGGAAGCATTTAAACTTGCTCCTCTCTTTTTATCTCCTTTTCTGATGATGATATTTCATTCTTTTTAAAAATAGAGTAATTGCTTCAGCACTATCCACAGCTCAGTCGTGCAGGTGCCTGGGTAAATTATCCCATGCATGCATCTAGCTTTCACTCCGGCAGTCTTCCGTAATTGACAATTAATTTGTGAATCTTTTTCCATGCTGTTCTTTCACCTTGAGTGCTGGGCGTACTGGATCTCTGCCACCTCATATTTCCTGGATAAAGTCACTGTGGCTTTTTGTCTTACAATGTCTGACTCCTAGCCAGTGCAACTTGTTGAAAAAAACCCCTGCAAAATATAGTGCACGTTGGAAGATTCATTTAAAAAGGCAGAATAGTTGCTGGAGAACAGTCTCTGTAAAACAGAGAGAAAGTAAAAAATGTTGGTCTATCCAGAGAAATTTCAAGAGAAGGTATTTACCAAGTAACACAATTAGTCAATGCCTTTGTCACAACCATTGCATTCTTTTGTTTTGTGCAGAGGGGATGATATAAATCATTTTCTGGGATGCCTTATGTCCATCCCATTCAGATGTATGAAATTCCACTGTGGTGGTGCTTTGATTTCTAACCTTTAAAAGTTATGAGCTGTGACAGAGAAAATTATAAACTCCCATTTGTTTTGTGTGCTTGTGTGGGGAAATTCTGTCCCAGTCCAAGCACCATAGAGCCTATAGTGCATTACACTGATTTATGAAGCCTTTTCCTTGATTTGCTTGCAGCTGGTATGTGTAAGGCCAAATTCAGTTACCACACCTGCAGTAAATAAGCAATATATAAATGTTTTCTAACTTGGGAAAAAATCCATTAGTGGTTGAATTAAACCTTTAAAGGACTCTTATTTCCTGAGCGTTAGGCTACTATAACTTTTATGTGTGATTTTAACATGTTCTGAAGTGTTAGGCAAACTACAAAGAGCCAGTGAGTATGTAGGTGACGGTTGTTAATGTATTTTAAAAATGGTTTTCTTCTAATAAAAAGCATTCTGTCATGTACATGTTGACATATCAGCTCTAATGAGGGGCTTACAAATCAATTGGAAGTTGGTGAGTTGATAGGTTTTATTGTTTTCTTCACCCAAGAGACCATCTCTGTAATAATATTTAGGTTTCATTAGGGACAAGGAAAAGACTTTAGAGAATGACAGGAGAAATCAGCCAGTTTTTGCTAATAAACTTCCCTCTCCCATTTTTGCATCCCCTTTGCAGTCATGGGGACCTGAACAGGGAGCAGAGGGTGACCTGGAAACCTCCCTGCCACAATGTCTGAGGATGCCCATGTGCACACACGTGCCCTGAGATGAATGTCCCAACTGCCCTGAGTTTGTCCTGCCTCAGCAGGAGGAGTCAGGGCACCCAGCATTGGAGTGATCTGGCTTTTCATGGTGGTAGATCAGGCCAGGCACACAGTGCCCTGTTCGACCTGCCATCTCAGCTGCCTGCTTGGGCATTTCCATTGCATTAAAAGGAGCCAGAGCTTAAACAGTTCAAGCACAGCAAGTCTTGGATAACTAATTCTTGTAATTCTGCTGGCATGCTGGTGGCCATATGGATGCTGCTTGCATGGACTGCTGGGCAGTGGCAAAATTTGGAGGCCTGTCCTACAAATTTTGTAATTCCCCTCTCTCCTTCCTTCCCTTTCTCTTTCCTTCCCTTTACACCTCCTAAAATGTATTTCAGCCAACATAGCCGAGCAGGTACAGAGAAGTAAACAAGTTGCATCACTACACTAAATTGCTCTCTCTTCCCTTTCTTCCTCAAAAGCACAGAAGGGAATAGAAAAGGAAGATTACTTGTGTCAGAGCTCCATCCTGGTGCTGTTCCCATGCCATGGATTGCTCAGAGCTGAGCATGTATGCTTTGTCTGGGATAAATAACAGTGAAACTCTGTCTCAATTTTCTCTGCAGTTTCTCCCACTTGCATTCATTTTAAAATTTCATTCCTCCCTCCCATTATTGCCAGGCCTGCTATTCTGTGCCCAGGGGAGCCAGGTAAAACATTTTTATTTACTTTTGGTTTGGTTTGGTTCCACTTTTAACTTCCTGTCTCCAAATTTTTTTGCGGGTTCTTTGTTTTTCAGTGACTTAGGGAGGAAGCAGGGCAGCAAGGAAGGAGTGACATTTTTACCATGTGTGAGACGCCTTCAGATCTCCGGCAGCATTAGACTGCTGGCTAATTCTTTCCCTATAAAGTCATCTCAGTCTGGGCTTACTGTCTCCACCAGTGGTTGTAGTCTTGATCTCAAAAACATCTACATGGAATGAAGAACACCAGGAGTTGAGGAAATTTTGGGATTGTGAATTGGATTATTTAGATTATTATTGGATAGTGGGTTATTTGGCAGAATAGGGGCACCTATCAAGCTATGATTTTGCAGTCCAAAAGCCTCAAGCACCAGTGGTTTAAAGACTTCACCCTTTTTCGGTGTATTCATTCTCCCTGCAGCCTTTCCAAGCTGGCTGTTCAGTTGTGCTGAATATCTTGCCATGGACCAGCTTATCAACTGATCTGGGCTAAAAATAATCCTTCAGCATAGAGCAGAAGGGAGGAGTGGTCCCCCTCTAGGAGAAAAAAAGGGTTTTTTCTACTTGCATCAGTTCACCACTTTGCAGGATGACTCACAGATGGTTGGAACAGGTCAAACTGAGGGACATCACAGTGGCATGCAAGGATACGAGCAAGACACTAGAGGCTGGGGAGACATGGGAACTCCAAAACCCAACTTTCCCCCAGAAATTCTGGCTTTCCACTTGGCAGCTGGGTTTTGAGGCACCTTGTTGCAAAAGTTTGCAGATGTTCTCACCATGCATGTCTGTGATAATTTCTGCTCTTGCAGCAGCTGCTGTATTGGTATCTCAGTGCTGTTGCTCTGTAGTTGATACATTAATTCAAGCCCACCTTTGCCAGCAGTTGCTGTAGTCACTGGGGCAGAGACATGCATCCCATTTGGCTGCTGTTGATGTGAGAACAGTAACTTTTGCAAAAGGCCAGAGCAATAACATTTTAAACCACAGACACTGCAAGAGCCTATCTGTCAGAACACCCCAACATAAAAGGTAACATAAGCTTCCCCTTCTGCAGGCTCAAAATTCGACTGATACAGAATTTACGCAGTAACTCCCAGATCAGTGACTAAATGGTTTCTGGGGTGAGGATGATGAGTGTTTTCCTACCTATGTGACAGATAAGTGAGGATGAGAGGCTCAGTGCAGAAGAGGCTCACAAGACCGAGATGCTCTCTGCCTGTTTGTAGTGGAAGAACCATGGGCAAGCCCATGTGGGTTAGCAGACCACTAGACTGTCTAAACACTCTTAAGGGACAAAGTTCAATCAGCTTTCATTCCAAAGAGCATTATCAGTGTGTTACACTAATCCCATGTAACGGTAGTTTTGCCTGACATAGGTACCGTGAAGTAGATTTTGGTGGCATGGCTTGCCCATGCTGGTTTAGCAAAGACATTAAGGTGCTGTCAAAATTGACAGCCTTAAAGACTTTGTTAAATTGCTCTGCTCTTCTGATTGATAGCAACGAGGCTTTGCCCCAAGTGGTTTCCAATAGTTAATATTGATATTGTAATATCTGTAATACTGAAATTGCCAACCGGTTATTTTTGATCCTTCTTGCTGTTTTAGTGTTTGGTTATAGCATTTGGTTTATTATTTTGAGATGTTGAGTATTTTCCTTTAGCTGTGACCATTGTGCCTTGAAGTTGGAAGCATTCTGCTCAGTCCGTTGAGTGCTCCTGTCCCCATGTGCACTGTGCCAGACTGGGTCTAGACAACGGTATAGCCTCTCCTCACATAGTACTGGGTCAGATTTCAGCTCTTCCAGGCCATGCAGTATCATTTTGTTTTAGTTTTAAAGCCCATGGTAGAGGCAGGAGGGAGCAATCCTAAAATATTCACAGATACTTGAATGCACAGACAGGTTGTAGCAGAGATTTCCTAATCTTTCCCTTTTCAGGGAAAGAAATAGAAAAAATAAAAACACTGCAGGTCACTCAAGGCTTTGCTCAGGAAAAGGCGGATTTATTGAGGCTGGAGACATCCTGCTGTTAGGGCTGCTGGGAAGGAGAGGCCCCAAGGTTGTATTCATACACAATAGTCCTATTTCCCCCCTTTTTTTTCTTTTATTTTCCCTATGCCTTTTTATTGCATTACCATGGTCCTGGCCCCCCTCCCTCCTGACCAAGCGTGCCTCTCCATCGCTGCACATTGTGTTGCTTTTCCCCTGCTGTGCCACTCTCTTGTGTGCAGTGGCAGCAGCAAAGTAAAACTGACTGAAATGCTGATCTCCGAAGCACTGGCACACAGTGCTTTAGAGATTAGGATTTTAGTGCATTATACTCAGCTGCTAGCGGAGCAGAGCGCTGTGACAGGGAAACACAACGCCACAGCCAGGGGTTCTGGCTTGGAGATGGAGCCTCAGTCCCTCTGGGCAAAGCACTTCACACTTCTCCTCCTGCAAAACATCTTTGGGAGTGTATGCATGGATGGGCTTGAGTTTACTCAGTAGGCAAAGAGGAATATCCAAAGGCAAGTTGAGAGCCTTTTCGTCTAAATCATATCTATTATTAAGAAATTAAAAAAAGAAAACTTACTAGCAAAAGAAAGAAGTTTTTATGGCAAGATTTTTGTCACATATTCTATCTATATTCTCATTCTTTCTTTTCCTTTGCTGAAATTTAGCTTTTTTAAATTTTCCTAGAAGCTGAGGAAGATGGATATTTTTCCTCTTGTTCCCTTAGACTTGCAAGCTCCTATTGCTGCTGTAGCAATTTGCTCTAGATCCTGGTCTCCAAAGTTCTTGGACAATACAGGCATTTTGGGAAATACAGTGTCTTATGAGAACTAACAGCAGGCTTGCTGCTTGTCCAGCTTCCAACGAGCCTGGCTGGGTTTTGCTGTGCACTTGCCAATTGCCACTGGAACTGCTGCCTGTGAGCAGGTTAGTCTGGAAGTACCCACAGCCAGTTCTGGAAGGTAGACCACAGGAATTTTTTATACTTCAAAGATGGCCATGCTAATTACTGCCCTCAGCTAATGCCTGCTCTTCATTGCTTTTGTAAGAATCATTACTTAATGACATGAAGTAATTTTAAAAACTTGGCGGCCTCTAATACCTTTATCAAATATCAGATAATCACACATTTTTCGGTGTATGGTTTTTCCATTGGCTTAAGGCCACTTAGTTGTATAAATATTAATACTTGCTACTGCTAGGTTTAAATCCCATTTAAGAGTGCATTTATTCTGTATTCAGAAAGGGAGAAAATCATGTCAGGTACCAGAAGAAATTCTCTCTTCTGGAACAATTAAGTGTTTCTCCAGCACAGGCTGAGGTTTGTGCTGCCTGCAGATGCTGATGAGCATCTGTTTTTCTCAAGCTCTTGCTCCTTCAGCAGCTCTTGCTGCTCCTTGCTTCAGCATCCCATTTCTCCTTCTCCTCAGCACCACACTTGGTTCCTCTTCCCTCTCATTTTCTTTGTCCATTGGCACACTTTCCCTGATGGCTTTCTGCTCATTTTTCTTATGCCATTTCTTCACGGTTTTCTTCTGGTCTTGCCTTTGTCCTTGACCTGACCTCCAAACCATAATGAATTTTCTCTTCTTTGAAACTGGCCACATCTTGGACCTGGGTGTTTTATCACTCCTTCTTTTATGATCTCCTTCTCTTATTACTGTTTTATTCCATGCTTAGGTTTCTTTCCTGCATATTCTATGACTTAAACATCCCAATCTATTTTTCTCATGTTTTCTTGACATACCTTCCCTTCACAGCCATCCTTAAGTGGGGGTTTCCCCTTTTTCCTCTCCTACTGCCCTGTTGCTGTGAAGCTGTGAGGCACGAGCTGCAGATTCCCCACTGGTTTCTTGCTCTTCACCTTCTTGGTAGCCACTTTTAACAACATGCTGTACTGCACTTTCAGCGATTTCCATATTCATGGTCTGACAGATTCACTGGGTATTCCACCCAGCTGTAGTTCATTTTGCTCTTTGCCAACTTTTCCCAACATTTTTTTACCTTTCTTTCCCTTCTCTTGGTTTTGGTACCTTCTACATACTGTCCTCTTACAACCTGTCTTCCTTTTTTTTGTGTTTTCCATATAAAAGCAGAGTCTGATAGCTTTGAAGCATCCCACAAGTGGCCATTTGTATTTCTGTTGTCTCTTTTCCCTTGTAAACATGAGAAGTCAGCACTCACCCTGCTGGGGTTAGGCACAGTGGGAAATAAAAAATGAGAGTCCTTGAGCTCTTCTTAGTGTGAGTTGAAGCACATACCTGGCTTCTTTGCATGCAGACTGGGAATTGCATATGCATGAGCAATGCCATGCCCCATTCCCATGGCTACAGACATCCCCTCTCTAATCATATGGAAACACTGAGCCCATGGGCTCACACACAAGCCCTGGTGGCCTGCGATCTGCTCTTGCTCCCCTCTGGTCCTGCTGGATTCTGGCTCTGAAGAGCCTCCCTTGCTCATCTCTCTTTGAAAAGGTGCTGAAAAAGCAACCCTAGGAGGGAAAGCAAGACAAGGGAGAGGAAAATATCAGAGGCAGTAAAGTGGCAGAAAGGTCAAGAAAAGTAGGGATGAATTACAGCCTTTCAGCTTAGCCAGGAACAGCGCACCAGAGACTGCGATGGGTATTTCTCCAGAGGGAGGACACAGGTCACAGAGCTTCCAGCTCATACTATACCTTCTAAATAAATAAACCAATAAATAAGTAATGTGCATATGGCAGAATTGTGAACATAATAGAATTGCAAAACAGAAAATGCCTGACTTTTTCCCCAAATGGAAGTGTTGGACAAGTGATGCATAATACTGCTCTTCACCAGATGCAGCAGAGCCTAGCTGAACAGTACCACTGTCAGGGTTGGTCCTCTGAGTGACAGTCCCCAGTCTTCTGCCAACAGACATGTGACTTAGATGGATAGTGAGCTGTCCTGGGCATTCTGTTTTGTTGGATTTAGTAGCATTTCTTAGCTTTTGCATACAATGCCTGTCCCGGACTTGTCACCACATTCACCATGCCACGTTTTCCACGCAAAAGAGCGAGGACCCTGATGGTAGGTGCCCACTGGGGACCCATTGTGACACCATGTGTTGTCCTTTGGTCCAGAGGCAGCTGTAGCACATCAGTGCAACCCATGATGTGTTTGAAAAGCATGAAAATGGGGATTTGCATTCAAACTTTACTTCTACTATTAAAATACAGGAAAAGTAATACAATTCAGAATTTTTTACATTTGAATAACCCTCATCTTTGTTCATATATGCTGTCCCATCTGTTATGTGTGTCTGACCCATAAGACTGTGTCAGACCAGGGCAGTACCATTGCTGTGAGGAGAGTGTTTGCAGACAGGCTGGATGGGGCTTTGAGCATCCTGATCTGGTGGAAGGTGTTCCTGCCTATGCCTGATTGTATAAACCCCACCATGCCAAGTCAGCTATGTTTTTAATTCTTAACAGGAAATGTGGGAATGTTGGTTTTGTCTTACAGCACAGGGAGAGAATATATAAAGAGGGTCTCAGGTTTTCATCTGATTCTTGTGTCTCAATAAAACTATTATGGTAAAATTACAGGTCCAGCTCAATACCCCATGCACAAGCAAGAAACCTCTGGCACATGCAGTAGAATCTCGTGAAGTACGTTTGAATCACTTTGCAGCAGGTCTGTGTCTTCATCAAGTTTGTGTGATCAAAAAATGGCACCATTCTCTTAAAAATATGTCTATACCACATTTTCTGTGAGCAGCCTAATAACCTGAATTTAAAGCTATTGTGTGAACAATGCTGGTCCCTGACTTGGGGCTTCTTTTTGAACAGGGCAAAGGGAAAAAGGAAGGGCTGAGAATCTTGTTAATTTATTTAATTTATGTGTATGCTTTCAAAAAGAAGTTGCAGTATTTGGGCCAGGTAGTGATTGCTCGGCACTGACTCTGTTTCAGTACTCACACTCGGCTACCTAAGAGTGGGTTTTGAGGTTTTGCCCTTGGTCTCTTAATTTAGGTGATGCTTTGGGAACACACTGCTCTGGGTATGGTGCAGAGCTTGTGCCTGCTCCATGCTGGTTGCCGCTTTCCTCTGGGCTGACTGAGAAGCTGGTGTGCTGTCTGACCTCGGGCCAGCTCAGGAGCAGCTTAGTAATACCAGACACAGCGTGGTCTAGTGGCCTGAAATCCTGTGAGCCCCAGAATAATCTGCAGCGTGACGCTCATGCTCTCTGTGCTGTCAGGTCCTGCTGCCTGCTCTGTGCTGGGGACCAGTGGCCATATGGCTGTAGCACAGATGTGCAGCCTTGAAGCTCACTGCTGTTTGCTTCTGCCCAGGGCCTGATTTTACAGGGCTCTTGCTGCTTGGGAATGAGGGGAAACCGCAGGGTTTGCTTGGTGCAAGCTGGACCGGTTCTCTTGGCAGAGAGGAGGATGTCAGTGCACAGGAGGGTAGGTCCTGTGGGGCAGCTGATGCCTGTATGGGATGGAGTGGCCCAGTGTTGTTCCCACAGTCACTTACCTGGTGGTACAGGTAGGATTGCTGTGCCACAGCCACAGGGAACCCAGCAGCAATGTTGTTGTTCCCTACCTGCTCCCACTCTGCCAGATTTACACAAGAGGCAGGCCAGAGGCATGGCCCAAGCCAACAGGTCTAACCCCTGCACCACTCTAACTGTGCACCTGTAAAACCAATATATCTGTGCCCACTTGCTTGGGCTGAGCAGTGTGAGTATGTGGGCAGGCAAACCTCGCTTTCCTGTCTTTAGGTGTAAGCTCTGGGAAGGGCAGGATAAAAGCAAAGTGAGAAAAAAAAAAAATAAATCCACATCCAAAAAAGTGACTTGCATGAGAAAATGATGCCAGACTTTTCCAGAAGGTGGTGTGCTTAAAAATAAGTCAGGGCATCTTTGCTTCTCTGGGAAGCAGTGGAGAGACGTTGGAGCTGCTGGGGCATATTTGACACTGTGCTGTTGTGCCTCTTTCTCATGAGTTTTTCCTGGTGCCAAGTTTTCTGTCAATGCTCTGCCTTCTGCCAAACCACGTGTGTGGCAGCCTCGAACAAGTGGGATAGGATGGGATGGGTTGGTCTGGGCATCCCAAGAAACCTTTTCAGCACTCTGCAAGACTTCACAGCGTAAAGGTCCAAACCTACCCTTTATTCACCTACACAGAAGCACCTTTTTCTTTTTCCTGTGGAAGAGAAATACCCATTTGCTCAGCATTTTATAGATAGATTCCATACTGCCATGAAGTGCTGTGACTTAATGCAGGGAAGCTGCTTCTAGATGAAAACCTTCTGTAACGGGCAGGCGAGATCCAGAATCTCAGGCAAGATCCTGGATCAGATTTCCCTGAACTGAGTGAGGGTTTGAGTGGTGGTCAGACTAACACTGCTGCTTCTCATGGATGTGGTGATACAGCCACTCAAAGGAGCTTTCTGCTTTTTAATAGCCAATTCAAACTCTATAAATAACTCTGTAAATAATATTATTTATTTTTAGTTTTGCTTGTGTCATCTACACAGACATACATGTTAAAAAACCAACTCTGATAAGAAAATTACGTTGGAGTGGGTCTTTCAAGTGGTTATTTTGCATCTCCAAACAAGTGCTTTAAGCTTTAGGTCATTTTTAGAAACCTGCATAAACATCAGCATCAGAGTAAGGCATTCTGTATTTGTTAAATCACCGTCTTCACGTGCTTTAGCTATCTGCATGGCAGTGAGGGCAAGCACCAGACTCACTGCTTGCTTACTCACATATTTGTGTGTACATTACAGGGGTTTTATTCACTGTTGAGGGGCTGAGTGTTTCCAGAAGGGGGGACTGTCACTGTGGATGGGGCCTTTCTGCAAGTAGCTGTAGTAGATAATGAGCACAAACCTATTAAATAGTGAAACATGAGATTCCCTATCAGATAACGTGGTGCTGCTAATTTGGGTGTGAGGGAGACGATGAGGTCATGAGCACGGGCTATTAGGAGTACCAGTGAGTAAGCAAGGGGAGAATAGTCAGCAACGTTGGTTTAATTCTTGTAGAAAAAAAAAATGAGTTAAAAGTACATGTAGTTTTGTGATTGCTTTAAAATAGACCTAGCTGCAAGGTAGAAACCTCCACCAGAAAGCCAGGAGGCCTTTAAATATAGAGGGACTTAAATCCAGGTGACATAGATGGAGTCTGATATGGTGATAACGGCATTTTCCCTTTGTATTTCATGAAGGTTATTTTTTGTAAACTTTCTTTTCATATTTCTGTGCAGACAGTATATTACATTGACATTGATTCACTGAGTTTATTAGTCAGCAGTAAAATGAATGAAATTCTACATGTACAATTTCAACCACCTGCTGTTGTTTACTAGTGAGACTACCAGTGACCCTTAGCATCTATAAATACTTAACTGTGAATTAAAAGGAGGGAACTATCCAGTAGTTTTTCACTTCCTTATCTTTCTCAGATACTTTCTTGCTCTGCTTCCCCCCTCCCCCACACCTTGTTATTTTCATTCTCATCTCCATTGCTTCAAGAAAAGCCAAACATTAAAAGGAAGATTTAATTTCTAGTGAACTGTAGACTTGGTCATTCGTTAAAAGACTCATCAAGTTGTTAGACCGTGTGAAGATTTTTCTCTGGTCTTTGTGGTGCTGACTTTTGGTAATGGCCTTTTAAAGTGAAAATTCAGACTAGAAATATCTGACCATTATTTTTGTGTCTCCTGAGCTCATCGTTCTTATTACAGAAAAAGTTGTTTGCACTCGTTGATTAGTTACAGTTGTAACTTCCAAATAGCTTTAGGCAATATTACAGCAGGACTGCAGTATCCAGTCTCCTTTCTCGGTATGGAGGATTTTTTCTCTTTTTCACTACTTTTGCATGTTTGACAGGGACCAGCAGGTTTTTTATTTTATTGCAAGACTTGAAAAAACCCATGGTTTTTAGTCAAGCCTAGCTCAGCCTTTTGAGCCACTAGGAAAGGCTTTTCTCCTCTGTAGTCCCAACCTTTCACCAAGTCAAATTCACCTGGTCCGTCTGTGACGTGAGCATCTCAGTCTACAAGGCTATTAGATAAAAGCTTGGAAAACAGTGCTATCCCCCATATCAGAGTTTCTCCAGGCCTTATTAGCTTTGGTTAGAGATTTTGGGCTGGTTGGATGTTCAGCTTTTCTGCCTGCTGTGATGGTATGCTGAGCTCACAGCTCTGTGCTCTTGTTGCAGGGAGGGAGAATACAAATTTGACTTTCGTGCTGCAGAGCAGGGCAATGCTTCTTGCCTGGCTGTGCTGATTTGGGCTGGGGTAGAGTAAATTTTCTTCACAATAGCTGGTATAGGGATGTGTTGTATTTGTGCTGAAAACAGTGTTGATAACACAGGCGTGTTGTTGTTACTGCTGATCAGTGCTTGCACAGAGTCAAGGCCATTTCAGCGCCACAGCCCACCAGTGAGAAGGGTGGGGGTGCACAAATATTTGGGAGGAGACACAACCGGGACAGCTGACCCCAACTGACCCAAAGGATATCCCAGATCACAGGGTATCATGCTCAACATATAAAGCAGAGGGAAAGAAGGAGGAAGGGGGGAATGTTCAGAGTGATGAGGTTTGTCTTCCCTAGTCACAGTTACACATGATGGAACTCGGCTGAACCCTCTCCTGGGGATGGCTGAACACCTGCCGTGGGAAGTGGTGAATGAATTCCTTATTTTGTGTTGCTCATGTGTGTGGCTTTTGCTTTCCCTGGTATCTCAAGTCCTGAGTTTTCACACTTTTACCCTTCTGATTCTCTCCCCCATCCCACTGTGGGGGGTGAGCGGGCAGCTGTGTGGGCCTGCGTTGCCGGCGGGGGTAAAACCAGGACGCTGGTGTCACACCTCTAGACTTTGCTGTGGATACTGTCGACACCACTGGTTTACTAAAATCTCTGACAAAAGGACAGTTTCAGTGCCATTCATAAAAACACCCTGAAGCAGCCAGATGGAGGGGGTTGCTCTGTGTGGGTCGGTGACGGGATGTGAAGGGAGATCTCACACCTCTCACAAAGCACTGTGAGCACCAGACAGCCCCTGTCAATCTCTGCCAGTAAAGCTACTCCAGTTTCCACACTGTCTTCCTGCATTTTTGGAGTGGGAGAGAATGAGACACTTCTCTGCCTCGGGATTAGGGTCACTGGTGGTGCTACTGTCTGTTGAGCCACCTTCACACGCAGCAGACATGCTTCCAAAACAGAAATCTGGGAAGGACCCGCCGGAGAAAAAATGGAATTGTCCAGGAGCATGTCTATTTTTACTAAAACTGAGCCAAAACCAAACATTTTCTTGTAAAAAAGAAAACATCCTTTTGCTTTATGCTGTATGTTTTATTTTGGTTAGCAAACAATTTTGTCTCTAAACCCTGTTATTCATACAGCCCCAACTGCTACAGGATTTTAAGTTAATAAACTCCTAAGGAGAGGCAGTGCAAAATTTGTACCGGATCAAAATGACACAGAGCAACACAGTGGAAATATGTAAACCAAAGAAGCAATCAGGTTTGGGGTTCAGCTGCTTTTTGATCCCAGGCAATGGGGATTTTTCTTCATCAAAATACATTTCTTGTTTTCCGGTCAACTGTTGTTACAGTCTTTTCTTCACATCTTCCTACAGGGAAATTTTTCCAGCTACAGCTTTTCTATTTCACCGATGAGAGCATCTTGTGCTATCTAGAAATAGTGATTTTTACAACGGGGTAGCTGAAGTCATTCAAGGACGTAGCCTTGCAGTCTGCTCTCATTGAGCAACCACATAGCTTGATGAAATAGCTGAATTTGGAGATAGGATTTCCAACTGTCCTCCTTAATTTCCTACATTAAAAAGTAAAAAAATACTGCTTCCAAACTTTTCCTCATGAGAAATTCTCTCGAATTCTACCACTTGTGTCCTGAGTATGATGAGAAGCGTTCTCTTTCCACGATGATCTTTGCAATATTGTCAATATGAACAAAGAGATGTTGGTCTCCAGAAAGTTTTGCAGAGAAGCTTATTACTGTTTACTAGTGTTTTAAACTAGGAAAATTAATTCTAGCTGTTTTGCCTAAATGGCTGAGCTTTGTCGTTTTACCTACAATTAAAAAAAATCAACGTTTGCTGAAGGGAAAGAAGATAATTATATAGTAAAATTGTTGTTATTCTCTTTTTTTAAAGACAAAGAAAAATCCATCAGAACAGATGCAAATCCGCAGACCTTTAGTATTTAAGAATAATTGCAGTACCCAGTACAAGCCGGTATTTTTTTCCTCTGTAATTTCAATGTAGTTTTTCTTGTGCATTTCCAGGTTAGCCATGCTTTTTCATAAGCTCTTTCATAGGCTAGTCCGTGTTTTCTGAGCTCGATTAATCCTGTTTTTTTGGAAGTGGCATGCTTTTATTTCCCATGTTGTTATCACAGCAGGAGGAAGGGGAAATGTGTGATGATGGAAGAATTTTTAACGTTTATGTATGCCACACATGAAGTTAGGGATCCCATGAGATTTGTTTGTGTTCTTGTATATGTGTGGATGAACATCTGTGGAATGACAGCTTAACAACTTCCTTCTGACATTATAAAGGGGCCACAATGGTACAATTTTTTTTTTTTTTAGTGGGCTTTTTTTTTTGTTAACACTTTGGGTTCTGTGCTGATTTCAAGCTATGTTCACTCCATAATCAGTTAGAAAGTTGCATTTCCTAGGAGTCAGTTAGACCTCAAATTTGGAATTAATAATGTCAGAATAGTAAGCCTTGAATCTTCAGGTGACAAGGGTCTTCATCTGAGCTCCTTCCTTGTTATTTCCTATACTGACTTGCTTGCTTGAGACATAATTTCTTTCCTTCCCTTTCTAATCTCCCTCTCCATGGCCTGAGGACTGTTCTGCAGGTAGTCTAATTGTCAATTATACCTCAACAACCCGAAGATGCAGAGGTGAATACGCCTCACTGCTTTGTGTCTCACAGAGTAGACATAATTTTGAGAGAGCAGGGAGATGTTGAAGTTCTCCATGAAGTTTTCAGGCTATAATGCTTGGGAATGCTAGGCTGGGAAGGGCTCTCAGGTCAATAGGTCTGGTTACCATCTCCATCCTTTAATAAACCATTGAAATTCCAGCTTACACCTTGGCTTGTTTTATGCAGGGCTTTCAGCTATTTTTGCACCGTGTGAATTAAGTTTGTGTTATTGGTACACAAATGAGTATAAATGTATCCTGAGTAAAGTTCAGACTGGAAATGGGAAATCAGATTTGAAAGCAGCATTTTAGCAAGTTTCTGCATTAACTCCTCGATAGGACTAATAAAGAGTAAAAAGAAAAAACAACCCCAAACCCCCAATAACAACAAAATGCCTCACAATCTATTTTTGAGGGCCTCATCCAAATCCCAAAGCACAAACCTAATCAACATCCTAATGATTAGAAAGTCTAATGTACTTTCCTGGTAATCTCTGCCTCAAACCCTTAATTTCTGTCTGAGCTATAGCAGATCTTTTAAGACATGAACTTGTCTGGTTTACAAATTCTGAGCGATCAAAAGTCCACCACCATACTTACTTTTTTTTCCCAGTGATTAATTACTACATGAAACCAATCAGTATTTAATATGCATTTCTGTCTTGGTTTTAATTTTGCTTTTGTCTTCCCATTGAATCTTCCAGTAGACTTGTCTTCAGAGATGCTGGTCAACTCCCTTGTTAACCTCCTTCTCAATAACATTGTGTTTCTTGAGTCTGTCATTTATGAGGCAAGTTTTCTGTGCATTTGCAGATTTTATTTAGTGAATACTTTTTGATTTTTTTTTTTTTGGTGTTATAATAGAGATAGCAGTAGTGGCTTTACTAATTCTTTATGCTTTTCCTATATACTGAAGGATTTATTCAACCGCAAAACTGCAACATTGCATAGAAATCTAATGCTCAGTTGGTAATTTATGATAACCCCTTCTTAGCGATGGAGTATTGATTTCCCCAGCCTCTTCTAAGGGAAGGAAGGGTGGCTTTGAGTATTAGAATTCTCCTACCACGATAGCTCTGTTTAATATTGATTATCATAACCATATAAACTCTTGAGATCTAGTTGATAGAAAGTTGCTAGAAACTTTGAAAAACACATAATAGCTTCCAAGTAAATAGTAGAATACCCAGAACTGACATTTCTTACATCAGGCAATTCAGCTCCTGCATGTGAGAAATATGTGTTTATGCTAAAAATCCTGCCATAATTTTCTGCTTGGGGAATTGAGACTTGCTAAAAAAGTTTAATATGCAAAGCTGAAAATCTACATTTTAAAGTCCTTTTTATGCAAAGACACACACGCGCACAAAATTAGCAATTTTTAATAAGGAAATATATAGCTTTAAGAAAAATGTGCACAAATGGTATGAATTGTATAGGTGGCAACCATGTGGCTCAGCAGCATGGCATGGCAGATGTGGAAGTCCTATGGAGGAGCAGTATGACATTCCCTGGAGCAGCACCCACCCACCCGGTGGGACTCTGCAGGGCAGGCACTGGAGGAACCCCACCTTTAACTGAACCTCTGTGTGGAATGAAGGTGGGAAGGAGGTTATCATCAGAAGAGAAATTTGAATAGCTGAAAATAGCTGAATACTCCACTTACTAACTGGAGTAAGTGCTGCTGCTCCAGGGATAGTTGCCATCAGCCTCACTGTGGTGTTCAGGATCTCTGCTCCACAGCTCATCTGAAGAAGAGTCATAAGATGCGGTTCAGCAGTAAGCACACAACAGAAGCCACCTGAGATAAATAACTTCACTTTAACGGCATCTATTTTTCTTTGCAAATAGCTTTATTGTCTGCTGTGCTATATAAATGCCTTCTGATATTCATTATGAAGCTTGTATGTAATGTGTTTTAACCAAATCTAATTTGAGAAGTAAAATGCTTGGGAACTTGAAATCAGTGGAGAGCTCCTAAGTCTCCAAGTCCCAGCTAAGAGATATGGCTGTGTCGTAAACTTACTGTGCTCCCTTGTGAAACTCTCTAGCTTAAAACTGCTATTGAAAAGCTATTCCCCTCTTCTCCTGTCTTGTGGTTAGAAGTTGTTTTCTGGTTTCTAACCCAATTCTTTTCAGAGGAGATTTATACCATGATTTGTCAATGTTATTTCTTCAGTATCTTTTGTAGACTACATTTGGGTCCCTCAATTCTACATTATTTTCATCAGCCATGAAAGAAAATACTGGATTATGTTTTAGAATCCTTACCAGATATAATGCCTGCAATGAATGTTTAAAATAGAGTCTGGAACAGCAAGTACGGTTTGTAATGAAAAGCTCGAGTTGTTGTTGGAGTAGAAGCTACTGCAGTTACCAGGAACAGTTTTGCTATCATAGCCTGCTTATTCTGACTCCTCTCATCTCTGAAGACCAGCAGCACTCAGAAGCCATATGTAATTCTGCTGCTTAAGGCTGCACATCTCCTTGCTGGAGTTCTGAGTTTTGAGATGTGACTTTGTGACTCTGATGGTAGCATTTCCCACTGAGCTTTATCGTGAGGCTTTACCCAAACATCTTATTCAAACCAAACACAGTTTCTGTTACAAGGGGTTTTCTTTGCTGGTCTTTGCTACACAGCCCAGGTTGCAACCCTGATATATATATCATACTAGGTATTAATTTGACTCTGCAACTCCATTAAAATCAACCACGTGTTTGGGTTGTAATCCTGAAAATAGTATCAGAGTATCAAGGATATGGAATCAGTCTTTTCCGTACTTAACAAAAATGTTAACATTCCACATTTAAGGTTGGATTTAGTGGTGAAATTTGGTGATAGGTGAAGTTGCACTTTACTCCCCTGCTGGAATTCTGGGTTTGTTTTCTGCAAAGTTTAGTATGCGGTTGTGCTAGAAGGTTATTTAAGAGTACTCCTGGTTTCAGCTGATTTCTTTAGCAAATAATTTTGGGTGCTTCTCTTTGCTCTAGCAATTTCCATACCCTCTCGGAGAAAATACCAAAAAGGATCACATAAGCTTTACCCCTCCCTGTAACATTTAGCCTGCCTCTTTCATTATAACAAAATATTGCATTTTCCATGCCAAGTCTTAAAACCTTCTTTCTAAAAATGGTAACTGTATTTAATAACTAATTACTCTAATGATCCTACAGAAGTGCTCGAGACCTGTTTTAGTAGTGGTGTCAATTACAACCATCTGCACGATGAATAAAGGAACCGTGGCCCAGCTGTAGAGTTGAAACATGTTGGCATTTTCCTACGGGCAGCCATATGGTACTTAACGAAAGCGAATTGTTCACACTGCAAACAGCTCTGCTCCTGATGAATGATAACGTTTTGTTCTGGAAAATGGTTCCACAAACACCGGGAGTATTTTTAAATGCTGGAAGTGTGTCTGTAAGTGACAGGCTATAAATGGGAAGGTCTTTGGAAAGAGGAGAGGGGGTTGAGAAAGGAATTGTTTTGATTGCCTAGGGGTGTTCTAGCACAGCCTTCCTGTCTCTAATAGCAGTATCTTTTTTGTGCATACATAGCCCTGAATCTGTAAATTTTATTTATTTTGGTAAGGAAGAAGATAATTAGAAATGTAAGTCTCATTTGCCATCAGCATGCCCAAGCTTGAAGCTGGTGTGAGCTTTAAAATAGCGAAGCTGAAGCTGTGAAGAATTAATAACTTTTTGCCTTGCATATGTGCAGACATTTTCTTACACTTTGAAAAGGAGCTTTGGAGTTGTCACTGCAGTAAGTATATGAGCACACAGGTTGGAAACAGGTCCTGGCTTCCCAGCACTTAGTGTTACTCAGGCAGAAAAAATCAGCTGTAGGAAATGTCTTCAGTCGCTTTTTGTTAGGAACAGAAATAGGGGTCCCCCCCCCCCCCCCATGACTGTCAAAGAATGGCTCGATGAACTCATCATGAGATTGATAACTCTTTACCCCCCCCATCATTAGCCTCAGATCTGAGCCGAAATCAACAATAGGTTGTTCCCATTTCATGGTTGATAGGTAACCATTTGGGTAATGTGTTTGGTCTCAGTTCAGTATCTGTCTTAGAGAAGTAACTGCTGCTAATGACCAGGATTGATCATTTTATTAATCTCGGAAATTGATTTTTTCCATGTGGCTTATTGCTTCTCGACATGATATATAATCGGGAACCTTGCATCATCTGAATTCCTGTTTAGTTGATTAATAAATACCTAATCTGGGGATTTTTGTTTTGTGCTGCATGTTCTAGCTGTAGATGGAGTTTGATGATTGTTCCTGAGGTTTTGTGCACAGATCTCACCGAGGTGGTAGAGAGCTCCTCCTGATGAGGTACCCTCTGCCATTTGCCAAGAGACAGCTGAGTTTAGGTGCCGGCACTCTTGTATATTTGCAGGGATAGGAGCTGTTTAAAACCTCCTGATAGATCTTGCAGCAGTTTTCCAGAAACAACACAGTGAAAAGCCTCACTGGCCCATGCCATCCAGGTTTTCATTACCTGCATGCAGAGCTATTTGCAAATTCACAACAGCACTGGGGCCACATCTCCAAAGCTCCACGTTTTTGGTCTAGGAGTATCTGTCACTGGAGCTCAAAGTAAATCTTCCTTAGCTCTCCACAGCACAGGGTGGATCATGCTGAGGAGAAATCCCCAGCAATGAAACCATCATCTCTAAAGCCTTTTAACACCAAGTGTAAGAGTGAACACAAGGACAGAAAATAGCTTCAGAATTAGTTGGGCTATATTTTATTGCAACCTCCTTGTAAGACAATGTTTTTATCTGACCCCTCTTCACAAATCATGGTCTTGTGTTACAGGTATAGCTGGAATGCAAGCAAGGAACCCACTCATGGTGGGTTGCAAGCCTAACCTGGCACCTGTGAAACACATAAGGCTGTGATCTAAAAGGCATTAAGCCTCCAATTGCAGCACATTGTGCTCCATGTCCTTCTGCTGTTTGATCTGTTACAGCAGCACTGTCTGAAGCAATAAATCTTCCTCACTTTTAATTAATAGTTGTTAATCTGTACTACAATAATTTCAAGTAATGTTTACATTAAAAAGAAAGCATGGGGGTTGGGAGGGGGATGGGAGTGGAGGGAGGGAAAAATGTCTCCAGGCAGGAGTGAAGTAAAAAAAGTCTTTTCATCCAACTGAGAATCAAATACTATAATTTGTGAGCAGTGCATTTAGTGTGTATTTTACAGAGGAAAGCATAGCCCTTCCATAAGATTCTGAATCAAGCTCAGAGAAAAGATTTCTCTAAGCCCTGCAGTATTATTTAAGGTGTAATTCTGCATTGCATTTCCTCAAGTGCAGGGCCAGTTTCAGAGGTTCCTGCATCTCCTGTGTTGCAGTTTGCAGCGTGTTCACCTTCCTCCTCTGCCCTCTCATCTCTCCTGTGCAACTTCTTTTTTTACACAACTATATTACCATTTGTCATGGGTTTTAAAGAGGCATTATTTTCACTTAAAATGCAGAAAACAAAACCAAATGTGAACTCATGGTTTCTGAATGTAGAGATGTGTATGAACTTGAAGTGGGAGGTCATGGAGCTTATAACTATTACTCACCCGACATGTAGTGCTCTAATCTTGTTACAGGTTTCCATGATGTTTGCTCCTGAAGGGAATGAGTGAGAAAATCACAAGGCACAGATACTGGCAGTGTGGACTGCTGGGCCTGCTGGTAGCCCACGGTGCTTGCTCAAAAGGCAATCCACAGAAAGCTGATTAAAGGGAAATATATTGGTGATAGCTTTAGACAACATGTTCAGGCGGAATGTGTTGGAAGACCTGGCTCAGGATGCTTAAACTAAGTCTCAATATTTTGTTTATTTGTTGCTGTTGTTCACTCCTGTGACTTGGTGCTAAAAATGCATTGGTAAAAGCTGGGATTTTTTGGTTTGTAGCCATGTGGTCGTGGAGTGGAACTTGAAAATGTCACCCTGTAAATATGATAAGCATAAGAGCATTTCAGATAAATGAGAAGACTTTATGAATCTGAGTCCTTGGGTCTCAATTCAGTTGGCTCAACATAGACATCCAGTGCCATTTAAGATGCCTCAGGGTCTCCCGTGGTGCCTCCAGCTTGCCATGCCAGATGGGTACGGGTTTCCTGTAGGTCTGTTGTCATATTTGCCTTACTGACTCTGTGAAGATGTCTCATATGCCCTGGGGAGTCTCAAATGGTGCTAAATGCCTGTGTTTAGGCAATGGAGTCAGCCCTTGTTGGAGAGCAGTGCAGCCAATCTCAGCTGTTCTTATATTCTCCACATAAAGGAAACCTTTGGATTTCAGGTCCATCTTACTGGCAAGTTCCTTTTACTAGTGAAATATTAATTTTGGGTGATTTCCACTGGGAGGTTCAACAGAGCTGTGTCCACCCATGGACTGTATCTGTACAGTAAACTGAACAATACCAGGAGCCAGGCACAAGCACTGTCCTGCAAACACCCAGGCATTGGTATGGTTCTGGGCATGGTTTTGGCATCCTCAAAGACCATCTGATGAAGTACAGGCGAGATAAATGGACAGTGTAGTGACCTCAAAACTTGACACTTCACTGCCAGATTGCCCCAATGGGAGGAGGTAACCACACCCATAAAGGATGGGGCTGATCATCTGGAAAACAACTCTGCAGAGAAGGACCCAGGGCTTCTGAGGTGACCACGTGCCAGGAATGTACCTTTGGGGCAAAGGTGGCCAACAGCCACCTGGGCTGCATTGAGAAGCATTGCTGGCAGGTTGGGTGAGGTGATCCTTCCCTCCTGCTCAACTTTGGTGAGGTCTAGCTGAGGTGCTGGGTCTGGTCCTCAGCTCCCTAGTGCAAGGGAGATGTGAACTTGCTGGAATAAGCCCACCAAAAGCTGGCAGAAATGGTTGAGTGCCTGGAGCATCTCCTGTTTGAGCAGAGACTGAGTGAGCTGGGACTGTTCAGCCTGGAGAGAAGAGGGCTCAGGAGGAGGGGTCTTAGCAAGGTGGGTAAATATCTGAGAGATGGAGTAAGAAGAACAGAGTAAAACCTCTCTGTGATGCCCTGTGTCAACAAGAGATAGTGGGCAAAAACTGAAATATGAGAAATTCTGTTTAAACCTAGAAGAAGACTCTTTTACTATGAGGAGGGTCAAACGCTGGAACAGGTTACCCAGAGAGGTCGTCAAGCCTCCATCCTTGGAGACACTCAAAACCTGACTGGACATGGCACTGGGCAACCTGCTGTAGGTGACCTCACCTTCCAGCCTCTGCAATTCTGTGTTGTATGCGATTTCTGTGACTCTTAAGGCTTAATCATAAAAAGGATTTGGAGTTTAACAGCTACTGCCATGTGTCAAAGGTCGTTCTAGTGATATGGCAGCATTTCAAGCTTTTCTATGTCCAGATGTATGGAGTTTGGTTTCTGTAAAAGATGCTGTGATCTTTGGTATAATTCCCTCACAGCATCTGCTGAATGCATCAGGAACTGTGTTGATCCGCCTCTTCTCCATGAATAGTGTAAGCTGTGGATGGAGAAACTCCACTATTCTCACTCCACAGCAATGCTTTTGTGGTAATCCAATTCCTTTAGCAGGGGAGGTGGACAAATGTCTATGCTGGAGTATTGAAACAGCCTCGTTGAGTATTTTGGCGTACAAGTTTGGGTTTAATCATTGAAAGTGCCTCTTCCCACTCATGCTTTAAAAACAAATTTTTAGCAAAATGGAAATATTGAGCCAATGGAAGATATTTGGTTTGGACTTCAGCAGTTTTTCCACATACTAAAGAAATGCCTCTCTGACTGAGGGAGAGCTCTCCTTCAGTTTCCTTTAGGAAAATATTTACAATTGTTGTTTCAGTTTGGAAACCTCTTCCATATTATGGCACTTCAGCTACATTAAATATTTTTAAAAATTAATGACTGTAGAGCTGTGCCATTGGATAAAAGACAGAAACTGAAACCACTTATGAATAGAACTGAAGCAGAGTAGTGTACTTTCCAAACAAAGTGAAATGCAGAAACGAAACGTCTAATCAGTAGTTACCCTAGAATCATGCTTTTAATGTGTGTGTACACATCCCAGAGTATTTTAAAGATAAGAACTTAATATTATATTTATTTAGTAAATCTGAGTTTTGAGTACCACAGTGTAGTACTGACACAGACAAGCTTCCATTCACTTCGTGTGAGTTTCTGCTCCACTTTTTTCATTTTTACTTTATTTTGAAGATGGGCCAAACAGACCTGCAATGGGAGGAACTGCAGTCCCACAGCCCCTGAGCTCTCTAGCTCTTGTTTGTTTTCTGTTTTTGCGGGACATCCCAGCACGATTTGGAAACTCTGTAGATGAGTCTCGTGACAGACACACAAGGACTGCTGAGGTAGGATATAATGCTGTGGAGAAGCACAAAGTTAATTTTAGGTGAGCAGCAGAGAGCACTGCTGTTCAGTCAGCTTCTGATGGAATGAGAGTAGCTGAAACTCCAGCTGCCAGAATGGATACTGTGTCCAGAGAAAAGAGTGACAATGTTGTGCAAAAGGGGCAGAGAAAGGTGTCACCTGCTCTTGTTTAACATTTTTCTATCAGTAGTAAATATAGTTGATTATATATTTTGTTTACCTGATCGTACAGAAGATCCCCCAAGCCAGGGTCATGGACTGATCTCCTCGTCAGGAAGTGTGGTGTGTGCACATGGGGTGAAACCAGCAGTCAGCCTCCCTCCTAGTATCCTTGTGCGCAAAGTGTAATGCGGGAAAGATGGGCTGGGCATGGCCAAGGGTGGCAGGTGGGATGAATCATGGCAAGGCAGTTATTCCAAGGGATAAGCAGAAGCCAGAGCGCACCTTGGTAAGTGGTCTCGTCTTCTGTACGTGGCACCAAATATTTTGAAAGGAGGGAGAGATTTGCTTTGTTCTACCCTCAGAGAAGCTGTTCTGTGAGTATGTGCAGAGAGTGTGGGCTACAGGTGAGTGGCAATGGAGCATTGTGGTGAGGTGGTGAGGGCTGACACTGCTGATCAAAGGTGGGAGTTAGCATGCCAGGAGCACGAAAGGGATAAGAGTCCAAAATGGCACTGAGAGCAAAGATGCACACACTGATACAGTGGAGAATGGAGAGGGCAAACAGTCTGGGAAAATAATCCCTGTAGCAGCCGTTTGAAGAGATCACCAGGGTCCTTCCTTGCAGCACTTGACCTTGATAAGGTTTGAGATTTCCAGTGAGACAGCCCGAGCTGTAGCTGGAGAAAGGAGACTTTGGGGGATGTTGTGACTTTCCAAAGTGAGCCAAGCCGCATGCGCTTTCGGCCCAGGGAACATAAAAAAAACTATTTAAAAATTGATGTGCATACATTAGACCCGTTCCCCAGCCTTTCTCTCCTACCTTGGGTTTCAGAAGTACTAACTGAGAGATCAGTATAAAATTACTTTGAAGAGAAGAAACCAAAAAAACACTTTCAGCACATCAGAAATAGCAGGATCACTTTTACAACATTTGGACAAAATATACGTAATTGACACAGAGCAGTGGTAGCATGAGGCCTCATTTTTAATGCACGTAGGGAAGGAACTGTGAGATATACTGGTATGATACAGAGAGAGTAGACTTGTTCAAGCCAAAGCTGCATCTGGATTCCACAGACTAAATCTAACCCTATTCTTCCACAACCTCATAGCTTCTATTATGAAAAGAAATATTATTGTGAGCACTGCCAAAAATTGCTATAATTTGTCTTCAGCTTTCAAAGAAAATTAATCAAATTGGGTTTTATAGTCCAGTTGTCCGGTAAAACCTGCAAAGAGTATAAAGTGGGATATACGTTGTATTTTACTTCTTAATTTGCTTTATTGTTTAGGTTTCAGTCTCATATAAATGTCAACTAGAGTAGCCATCGAAGGCTCTGGGTGCCCCTGATGTATGTAGCAATATATGGGAATGTCCCAGATACAAAGTAAAATTGATAATTTAATGATCCTATGAAATGGCCTGTAAGAGTAGTTTGAGGGATGGTTTAATTTTCATTTAGAGCAGATATTTTTAGTGTCTTTCCATGGCAGAAGCAGATAGCTAACTCACACTAGAAACTAACTGGATGCCTGTTGTAAATGCAAATTACTTAAAGGAAAGAGCTTTTTAAAAGGTAAATTTTTCATTTTTAATTAGTTATAAAACTAAAAGCTGATATGTAAGTATTGTCACCAAAGTAATTAAACTGGACTTCAAAAAATGAGTTTAATTATAGTTGTACAAGTTTGTGTACAGATGGCCTTAATTTTAGAATAAATATAGCCTGTATTGAGATAGCAGAAATCCACTTTTCAAACAGAAAAAATCGTGACCAATTTGGTTTCGAAATCTCAGTGTACACAAGTTTGTACGTAGTAATAAGGGTGGGAGGTTGTTTATTTTCAAGTAATTTTTTTTTCTGTACTAGTTCTAATGTATTAACTGTAAAACCTGTTTCAAGCATTTGCAGTTTCACTCCCTCAGGTAAATTGTTAGAAGTGCATAGAAACACTCTTATACCTCCTTGTCATTTTTTCTCAGATTGTCACAAGAAAAATGAGAAAAGCAAAGGCAAGACTTTATTAAAAATTGGGGAGAAAAAGCGGAGGGGGGGCTTGAATGTATTGCATATCTTGTTTTGATGAAATCCCAGACTCTTGCCTGGTGAAATTAAAGCAGCCAGCATAAAAATACCTGCTAACTTGCGCTGGTCTCTGTGTTTTCCAGACCCCACGACACTTTCCTCACAGCCCCTGGTTTTGTAAATTTTCTGCCTGGTGGTGATAATGTCAAGGAGAACTTCATAACACCTGAACCCAGTTGTTACAATTTTTTTTTCTCCCTGGGGTGTCGTGGGTTACCAGCCCCNTCCAGTTGTTACAATTTTTTTTCCTCCGTGGGGTCTTGAGCAGCATTTCCTCACATTGAACTTCCTGAAATCTCTGAGAATGAAGTTTTATCTTTCTGTATCCTAATTCCTGGCTGTGGGTATCCTAATATGTCTGTGACAAAGTGAGCAGGTGTGGTTTAAAATACATAATTTGCTTTAGTTGCCTCTGTTTTGGGTTTTTATATTCTTAAAATTATCTTAAAAACTTATTAGCTGGACTGACAGTTGCTTACAGCCCAGGTGGGAGGATGGTTTCTCTTCAGCTCCTTGGTCGACCTGCTAGGAAAGTCTTCAACAAATGTTTTGGAAAGTTCCCTTTTTTTGGCAGCTCTGATATCTCCAAATGGAGCCATAATTCTCTTGCACAGCAGGAATTAAAGCAAGGAGCTCTTCATGTTCCCTCTGAAGTCTGCCTTGTGTAGTGAGTTTAACATATCAGTATTGACCACCTCAGACGGCAGATAAGATGGTGTGAAAGTAAAAATAATTCCTCAGACGGTGACATGACACACAGTGTGACGTCCAAAGAATACAGAGAACAACTGAATTATTTGTGTCAAAGGGAAGTTTCTATTTAACCTGCAGGAAGCTACCAGTACCACCCTTGCTGCTGCCAGCATGCAGAGGGAGAAGTAGTTGTAGTTAAGTTTGGTCCGTAATGCTTGTCCTCTCCCAACCGTTCACTGACTCGACCTCCAGTAGAGAGGGTGGACAACAAAGAAAAGTGTCCGCTTTTTAGCATTGATAAGGAAGATGGGAAAGAATTTGAATTCCTGGCTTTCAGTGTGTCTTTTCAATTATTGTTGTCCACTGGAAGATATCAAAAAGGGGGATTCCATAGAAGCCAGGGGTCACTGAAACCCTTGTTGAAACAACAAGGAGGTGCAGGTTTTAAATACCTCCCCAAGCCTGGCCCAGCAAAGCAACTCCTGCCTTCTGTCTTTCTCATGGAGGAAAAAAAAAATAATCCACATATATTTATAAATCTTTTGGTGCTATTTTAACACTTTTATTCTCAGTGCTTTAGTATGTGCTGCTTAAAATCGACATGTGTGCAGCCGCATTATCCGCTGCCTGAATGACAAATGGTTTATCAAGCCCTGACAGAGCACCCGCTTCATGCTGAACGGAGCAAGGCAGCGGCAAGGACTCTGGCTTCAGAGAGATTAACTTCCAGATAGGAAAATAATAATAAACAACAGCCCATAAGCAAAGGACTAGAAAAAGAGGAATCGAGACCATAAAACGGAATCAACAATGGTCCAAACAGACAAAGGAAAGCGGATTTGTATATCTGAGCTTGAAATATGATAAATGAGTGGCAGATTAACGTTGCTAGGCTCCATGATAGCAGCGAGATCTGAGAGAGGGAGACTGGGGAAGGGCGCTGCAGGAGAGCAGCAAGGATGACAATAGAAGGGAGAAGAGGGGAGATTTGGGTGGGGAGAAGGGTTCAAATCCTCAGAGGTGAGACTGGGGACCTGTAGGCTCATGGAGGGTTTTGCAGGAGAGGGTGGCATGGTGTGAGCTATGAGGCGCATGTCATGTGTGTCAGGGGGTGTTTAAAGCTGGAGGAAAGGTGGTAAGAACATGCAGTTTAATAGTCTCAGCACTATAGTTCATAGTGTCTAAACCATGAAAAGCCCAGGATTTAAGAAAAGTGCATTTAGAGGATATCCAGGAGTTCATGCTTTCACATTCAGGTACTGGCATTCACGTAGCTGTCAACATGTCTTGATCTGATTTTTCTCCCTGATGGTGGAACATTCTTTTGAATGATTTGAGACATACCTGGACTGCTGTGTTACACTGGGCAGTTAAACAAGCAATGCAAAGATGGCACCAACCTGTTTACTCTAGAAAAATGGCTCCCAAACTGCTCCCTTATATTTAGAGTCCTTCATTGGTTGGGGTAACTTGTAGTTTGGCTGTGGCAGGCGCTGAGCATCAGTGGTGATTCCCAAGGTTATGCATGGATGTGAGTGCAATCCCTTCCCTACAGGGATAGGGATATTGAATATCTTACACTGTGGCACAGGAGAAAGTCAGTTCACAGAGAACCACTGATATATGGAAAGTTTTGGTAATAGTGTCACATATCACCTGTTAAACTGCATAAATCACCCTATTACACCCTATTGTGACCTAACAAGTCACCCTGCTACAGCGAAGATTTTGATGTTAGTTCATTGTGCTAATGCATTAATTAGAAATAGCTAATGGAAATAAAACTGGTAGCATTTAAGAGCTGAAGCAGCAGTGTGGCCC
Source organism: Pachyramphus minor (assembly GCA_013397135.1). Classification (NCBI taxonomy): domain Eukaryota; kingdom Metazoa; phylum Chordata; class Aves; order Passeriformes; family Tyrannidae; genus Pachyramphus; species Pachyramphus minor. The sequence continues at coordinate 645,281 of VYXB01024585.1, forward strand.
AGTGGCTGGACTTACATCCCAAACCTCTTCTGTCACTCTGTTCATAACATAGTTTGGGATTTGAGTAGGTCACTCCCTGCCTCCATCTTGCCAAGATCATAATCTGCTCTGCCTTGATGTTATATTCCATGATCTGGAGCTAAAAAACATTGTGTCCTTACTTTTACTGTGTTTGGAAGAAGAATGAAATGCTAGTGGAATGACTGGATTTATTTTCAAAGAATTTGATAAAGAATTACAATTCAGATACTTTGGAGTGAACGTGCCCTGGTTTTTGCGCCTCTTCTGTGAGATGGCATTGCTCTTGGAGAAATGTTTGGAACATAAAATACTGTGAAATGACACCATTGCCAAATGAGATTGTGATGAATAGAGCACTTGTAGTATTAAATCCATGGGTACTTTACATTGTTATGACAATAATAGTTTGCATTGTTGCAATAAGTTACACTTCTTCTTCTTTTAAAAAATAAATTTAGTTAGACCTTAATGCATCTTGGAAAACATACCCTCCACTGAAATCAGATGTACATCTCTTGGAATAAAATTGCTTTAAACATATATAAATGTACAGCGTATGGCATATCATAGGCAATTGTGAAATAAATGATGTTTATCAGTGTGGCTTATGTAAAAAGACTGCAAATACATGTTCCTTTTTGTAGTTTAGGTTTGACATAGTCATTGCCATAACTCTTCTGCTTTTACAAAACAAAATTACATTGTAACTGACACTTAAAACTCTTTTATTAGAAAAAAACTGAGGGGCAAAGCCCTGCAGTGAGGGGCTGGGGGTTAAACATAGCATTCTAGAGGTTTTATTCCCTTTTCCCTAATTTTAGATAAGGGGTGCCATGCTTACAGCTCAGCTTCAGAGGCCCTTGAAGGGTTTTATGATTCTGCAGCTGCCAGTGCAGTTTGTTGAAAATCTTTCATTTTCATAACGGGAGCTGGGATGAGACTGTATTCCTAAACCAGCAGGATAAAAGTGCTTTGACTTAATAGGTGCCATCCGTGTTAAAAGGATGATTTTGAAGATTATTAGCTGGCATGACTAAGATTTATGATGCAATCTGCTTTTTTTCTCTTCCTTAGTACAGATAAGGGGGGTTATTATTGTTAGTAGAAATACCTATTAAAATAAACCCCATGAAGCAGTTTCGAAGATTTGATAAAAATGAATATAAAGTTGAAGCTCCCAGCTTATCTTTAACTCAAGTGATTTTCATGGGGTTATAACTCTTCTGGCATGGGATGAGGGAGCAGGAGTGTGCTTTTTATCCTCACTCTTCAATAGAAAGGAAAACCAGATTTTGTATTCCATTCATTAGCGCATTACTGCTCATTACTGCTCAGGTTTGCTTCTGCAAGGGAGAGTTAACAGAGATTGCAGGTGGGTGGGGGTGAGTTGGGAATTTGCATGAGTGGCTCATTTTCAGGTTGCAGCCAGCAGTGTCTAAATACTGAGTTCTACAAGTAGTTTTAGGGAGAGTCTTTCCTGCCTAAGTCATGCTCAGAAGAGTTGGAGAAGCCTAAGGATGGGAGGATATTTAAAGCATTCCCTTCACAATGCTTTTTGCTGTCAAACCTCTGGCTTTCAGGCTTCTAGTCCTGAGTCACATCATCCTTCTCTCCTACCTTTTGCTTTCTTCTTACATCCTAAGACTGCCATGGCTTGATCTGTTGGTCCAAAGGAATCATCAGCTGGGAATTTTGACAATGCAGTGTGTTTTTATGTCTGTCTTGGCAAGTGTATTGTGTGTCCATCCCAGGTAGAACAGGAGGGAATGATGCTGGATTTGCACAAGAACAATAAGACATAGTATTGATTCTTTCTTGATTTCCGAGTTTGGAGTGGGGTTTTTGTCTTTCTTATTTTAGGTTTCAAAGGAAAGCAAGCTGCTTTTTGTGTTCCTTTTGCAGTTGTTTTGGGGGGTGTTCATTTTACTGTTTTTGGATTATTCACTCACAACCTTGTGTTCTGAAACGATTTTCTATACAGCACCTACTGCAACCAAATTATTACTTTGATTTAACTAAAAGCTAAAAAATGTAGGGTTCCTTTTTTTGATTAAAGAAAAAGTACCGGTGACTTGGAAAACATTTTAAAAAATCTGGTTACTGAATATTAAAGGAATGGTTTATAATTTGCAAGTTTAAGATTTTTTTCTCCAATTAATATCTAATTTCATTTTAAAAATAAAATCTTTTACATTTATGGGCCTTTCTGAGATTTGGGGGGTATTTGTAGAGTTCGGGGGGTTTTTTTGTAAATATATTTACAGTTTATTCAATCCAGATTTTAAATGCTATTGACTTAGACAATTGAATTAGTTTGGTAGCTTTCCTTCTGTGCTGAGTAAGATGTGTTTGCAAGTTGTACAGCTGAGCGTGATCTTGTGTCCCCAACAATGCTGGGGAATGCTGCATCTGCAAAAATAGTATTTTGGCTTTTGACTTCTTGTAGTCTGAAAACTTAACCTGGAGTCTAGTGACATTGGTTTGACCAATATTGGTTTTACTTGGCAATGCATTTTTTATTTAGTAGGGGATTTTGTTTCTGAGTGTTCAGCATGCTGCTGTTAAGGATATGTAAAAGCAAAGGAGTTGTGTTCCCAAGGAACAAAAGATTTTGCATTTGTAGAAGAGCAAGAGGATCATTCCTCAGCATTCAGATGCTGACTGAGAAAGGAAAGATCATTACTAAAATCAGGTTTGAGTTTTCCATCAGTCCTGTGGCAGGGCATGCTGGTCCCTCCACAGGCCGGTTGTCCAATACAGGGATTCCTGTTTTGGCAGAGTTCTGGGATCTTGTTAACAGTGAAGCATGGAGACCTGCCTCTGTCTACTTCTTTCTCAAAAGACTTTTTGTGTCTTAGCCAGGTCGTGAGATGTTTTGGATTAAACTTCCAATTGCTTGGTTGAAATCTTCAGTGCCAGGTATGCTCCAGTGATTTCCTGGAAGCTAGTGCAGTTGTGAATTCTCTCAGTAGTGCAGGTGGGGAGTTGTATGTGGCATCCCTCAAGCAGGCCACTTCAAGCAGCCGAATGCCAAGACTTTCATTCTCACTTCCCTCATGTTTATTAAAAATGACTAGAAAGAAGTTCAGAACTTTTGTATCTGAGATGTGTTACATCTATTATGGTGTCAGACAACTAAGAAAAAAGTCACTGGCTAATGAGTCTTAATTGTAACAAAACATCAAATCATTGTCACTTCTGCTGCAGTAAATGGCATTCATTAAATTAATCCACTCCATTACAGAAGTATTTTGCAGAGAATACCATGACCCTACTGCTTCTGTTACAGTAATAAGCTGAACATATCACTGTGGCACTATTAGGTATACTAGAAAGCAGTTTGAAGCATAGCTGCATGACCTGAAGCAACATCAGCAGGTCTCAGGTAGCATGTTTGAAAAAATAAGCTGCCTTAATTAGAGACAGGACCAAAGCAGAGCCTAGATGTGAACATTCCTGTAGCTTAACACAGCAGGAAATAAAAAGCTGGATCGAGAACCTCTTTGGCTCCATTTGTAGAGCGGCACAAGCCAAAACAAAGCTTAGAGCTTGAACTGGGAACACGGAATTTAGAAATCTGGATATTGCTCCTTGTTTCTTCATTCTTAGGATCCCCTTTTAACTTCAGAGCTAAACCCACCGTACTGTCTCTTCCCTTTCCCCCGTGGTATCAGAAAACAGAACTGCGTCTTGCCCCAATGCTGTTTTTACAACACTGCCATCAAAAATTTCTGGCAGGAGTTGCTTTGACTTTTAGCAGCATTAAATTTCATACCATATGTGTACGTACACCCAAGGATGATATAGCGCCTTTGTAGCTAGGGAATGGCCTGCTTTATTAAACATCCCCCTTGCCAACAGCGAAAATGAACAGCCACAGTAAACACAGATGCAGGGAGGGAAGAACAGTCCGAGCCGTGTCGCAGCGCATTGTACCTAAGGAAAAACGTCAGCCCCTAATTGGCGCTGAATGCAGCCCACCTACTTAGCGAGAGAGGCTGCCAAGAGCAAATTGCCCCGGTGCTCCTTGCGCCGTGCTGCCTTCCCATTGAATTCAGTCAAATGGGAGGCTTTTGCCTTCATTTTCAAAACTCTCCATGTGTTGGCAAAAAGCTGTCTTGGGGAGAGGCTCTCTGTCTAGAATAAAAACCTCCTGAGGATGCGTTCCCTACTTTGCCTGGTCCGAGGGTGGTGCCACTCCAATTCTTCTCAAAATTTGAAGATGACTGCGGGGGAGGAAAGGGGGGTGTATTTGTTTTGGGAAGAGGGGATTTATTTTTTTTTTTTTTCCCAAGAAAACACATTTTGGCCCAGGAAGAATGAGCAAAATGACAATCTGTCTTTGAGCTCTTAAGCTACTGAGCATAACATTCAGTGCTTATATGTTGTCGCATTGCCAGCAGCGGGTATGCAGAGGCAGTGCAGAAGAGAATAAATTAACTTGTGCCATCCTTAAAACAATTCTATTAAGAGACAGTACTTTGTTCCTACTTAAAAATCAGAGATTTTGGCCTTCCTTTTGCACCCAGGCACTGGGGTGTGGCAGGGATGCTCCTGGAAAAAACTGCAGTGTGGGATTTAACTCCATGATTTCCATTGCAAATAGAAATGGTTGGTCGAGTGGCAGGTTTTCCTGCTGGCTGCTCACATTTTCCTTTGTAAGATAATAAAATTAATTGTCCAAAACTAAAGTTCCCTGCGAGGAGTTAGCAGTAGGTAGCTGAATTGGGACAGAATGGGGTTGTTGGTTCTCCTTAAAAGTTGCTGCTCAACATCTTATTTAGGAGGGATATTTTTTTGCCCCTGGTTTTCAGATGAAACTACTCTTAGAAGCTTAATAAATCATAAGCTTGTCACTTCCATTTTATCACCACTACATTCCCACCTGCTTTTTCACCTCTCAAATAGGATATGAGTCCTTTGTTTCTTTTTAATGGTGTCAGCTTGCCAAACTTTTGGTACATCAGGTCACTCTTGATGATTTAATTTAGGGATTTTAAGTTGGAAAAAGCAAGGTCAAAAAGATATGAGCACCCAAGTAAAGAAAGTTTTGCAAACCACCTGTTTGGATCAATCTTGTTTGAGGGCAGGCGAAGGTCTTGGAGGAATTCTTCCTTGGGCATGAAGCAAAAGTAACAGCGGACCTGGACAGGAGCACATGGTGGAAGGGGAGATGGTGAGTAGAAATGGGAGACAAAATCGAGATGTGTTAAGAATATGGGGGAAAAGTTGATTGGAGGAATTATCAACACTAGGGAAGAAAACCAGGAAAGGCAGCAGGGGGCTGTTGTTGCCCCTTCACCCTCCCGCCTGCCTTCCAATCTAATTTGGGACCTCCTTCACTGAGTCTTTCCCATCACCCCGAGACCCCACTGCAGCCAGGGCAGGGAGCCTTGAGCTGCCCCCAAGTCATGGCATTGCAAGGGTGGAGGGATGTGCACAGTACCTTTTAAAGGGCTTGTATGGCCAGCAAATATGATAGTCAAGTTTTCTTGGCTGCTTCAGAGAGACAGTGGTTCACAGTTGAAAAAAAGTAACAGCAAACTGTGTTTTGTACATTCCTGAAAAGGACTTTAATTCAGTGGTATTTGGTATTTCCCTAGTTGTGACAACTGCATAGTTGTTTTTCTCATCTAAAAAACCACAGTGACTTCATGAATAGTGTTTGGCTCCCCTTCCACAAGGAATTTTATCTTGGCCGTTTTGCTAAGTGTATTAAAATCCAAAAGGAAATTGTTGTTTCTTTTTCCTTCCATATGCGCATTACTGACACAACATGACTTTGTGTAGACTATATGTAACCTGTACTTTAGCTGGTCAATGTAATTTATAACAGAAAAGCTACATATTATAATGCCAGATCTTTCACAATATGTGTGTGTTGCCTCCACTCTGCTGTTTTGTGGCCGTGCTACAAAATATTTTACCAGAGTATGTGTAAATCCTATAATCTTAAAAATTAAATGGGGAAAAAAATCAAACCAGCCTCCATCTGAGCTGGAAGGCAGAAGCCTGCACCTCATGCAGTAGCTGAGCATGGGGTTGCCTGAGGAAGGTAATGGCACAGTTGCTAAATTGCAGAAACATCCCATGTCTTCCCTCATGAGCTTTGGCTGAGTGGTGGGGTTTGGCTAAGCCTACCCAAAAGCTCAGATAGCAGAGTGGTGGGGATGTGGTGTTAATTTGGCACACCCTTGGTTGGTTTTTTTTACCTTTCTCCAGTGAGCTCCAGTGCTCTGTTGAGCTGAGCCCGTAGTCACACAGGACATCTCAAAGAGCAAAGGATTATACCCACTCCTTGTCTTCAGTCTAAAGCTGGAGTTAAACTGACAACACCACCTGAAAGAGCTCTGTCCCAGTGCTGTGCTGAGCGTAGCCGTGCCAGGTGCATCAGTGTCCATCCAGTTCCTGGCGTGGAAACTCTGAGCCCAGCAGATTTCTTTAGTGCCCTGTGCTTGAATTATATAGGGAGATAAAGCTGGAAACCAGATCCCCTCAGCAGGATGAATCACACCATATTACCTCCCTTTGGTGCTCAACTCAAAGCATCCCTGTGATTTGGAGGGGCTCATGACATGACACCATGGGAATTGGACCACAGTACCTCATTTGGGTATTTCTAGTGTTCCTGCAGTGATAAATGGCCAAATGATGTTCCTTTTGGCTTATACAGCAGCAGGACATTGGGCACCTAAACAACTTTATTACCAATGATGTGGCTTCCTACAGACTCTGAGGTACACAAGCCTTGAGGGATTTTGCACATGTTTAAACTGGATATAATGTCTGAGCTCTGCTTTCCTTACCTGAGGGCTTCTTCTAACTTTGGTCCCTATGCTCCATTCTCAGCTCATCAGCTGAGGAGGAGGGATAACAACAGCTCTTGACCTCAGCAGATTTTGTCATGGTTAAACTGGTATCAAGAGTGTTTGTATCTGGTGGCATTATCACAATGTAAGAAGACAGAACCCAATGGCACAGAGGAGGCAACTGTGCAATATACAGATTTATTTTTTCTTTATCTTTGTCTCCTGCCATTACCATGTTTCTCTAAAACTCCTAAGTTTTGTACTGTCGATCTTGCACGTGTGCCTGCATTTCCAAAGAGAAATCTTAAACAGATCCAGTGTAATTCCAGGAGCATGTCCCTCATGTGAGTGGTACTGCAGACTCCCCTGCTGCTTCCCACATGTGGTTGCAAGGAACGCTCTCGCATCGAGTGTCAGTGGATATGGCACTTACTGCCACGGCATCTAGGGCTGGATTTGGCTTTCCATTCAGGCAACGGATGATGTTTCCAAAAAAGAAACTTCTACAAAATGGGGAGTCTCTGGGAGATAATTACGTGGTTGTATAAATAATGAGTGAGATATTATCTGCTAGCTCTATAGTCACATCCATGGAGAGAAGAGATGAGCTTTCTTCGAGGGCAGGAGAGTTCTCTCAGCTCAATTAAATGGACGTATAGTACCAGCCTGACACTGAACATTTGTTCCCATAGGAGCCTGTTAAAGGGAAATACAGTTACTGTTGCATACAGCCTGTGTTTGGACCTCCTGCTTGGATTATGAAAAATGTTAAAGCTAAAAAAAAAACCCCCTCATTATTTGAGTTCCAAAAGCTGCCTGGCTCCTGCACACTCCCTGCAGCAGGGCGCACCTTTCGCACTGCCCGATTAGCTTCGTGTTATCGGGTTGCGAATGCCTGGCTTCACTATTCCTGTACTTTATTTTAAAAGGCTTTTGCTGTGTTCAATTGACTATTCTGTAATCTTCTTATCAAATACCAAAACTCTTTAGTGATGCCATTTTGAAGCATACTTCAGTTTTAAATTGCAAATTCTTCTCTGGCTGGAAGGTCTCTGTGCTTGGTTTGGGTAGTGGTTGAGAATATATATATGTGTGTGTGTGTGTGTGTGTGTGTGTATGGCTGTATATAAATGTCTGAAAACATGCTGGCCCCTTTCCTGATATTGTCCAATTGTGGGTTTCCCTCTAGAACTCCGACAAGGGAGAGTATGGAAAACAAAGTTGGTAGGTGCTCTCCTGAGCCATTTTGGTGTACTTTCTCTGGGTTTTTTGGGGGTTTTTTGGATTGTATTTAGAACCTTCAAAGAGATAGATAAGTTCTTTCTGAACAAGAGCCAAGTTTTTCATTATTATTTATATTATTTTAAGTGCAAGAAAGAGGCTGGTCTGGTTTTGAGTAGGGAGCTGAAATCAGAACTCATATATTCTGGTCTCACATCTGTCAGTAACTTGTGATGTGACTTGAAACAAAATCATTTAACCTGTGAGTCTGTTTCCCTACCTGTAAAATGGGGTTGAGAGTAAGAGGGATGCCATGAGCATTAAATATTTAATGTTTGTAAAGTGCTTTGAAGACAAAGAGTGCCACATAAATGCTTATCATTGTCTTAAAGTATGAGGAACTGGATAACCTTGTGTAGGAAAATTTTGCTAGAAACTATAACTTTGGGAATGAAGACCAAAGCAGAAGAAGAAAGGACATCTTGCAAAATTGAGTATTAAGAATTTTGAATGAAATGCACTGGAGAGTCTGTCTCTAAAGAATTAGCAGAGGCAGTCTTCAGGAACATTAAAAATAACCTTTGGAAAATCATATGATTCAGTAATCAAAATTGGACTTTTCTGCTAATAGAGAAAAAAAGAAAGGAAAGTTCTAAACAAATTACTCTGTTTAGCCTGGCCACAGTAATCAAGCATGTAATGGGGCCATTATGTGAATGCTGGGAAATAAGACATCTAGTTATAGACAAGCATTATTTCGAAGTGTATGTCTAATCCATCCTCAGTGGATGTTATTACTTACCTAGAAGATCAAGGATATAGAATGGATACCTACTTTATTCAGGAAAGCAAGTGGTAAAGCACTCCATCTGTGAAGATCATTCCAAGCAACTCATACACTTACATCAGCTTAGAAATTATTTACAAGCAGATAGGCAAAAAGATAATGATAGAATGCATGGAGAAAAGTTTTGAAGGAAACTGGGAATGCACATCTTCAAAGCATGAAATAAAGCAAAACCCCAGCCTTCGTAATAATGCAGGAGTTCTTCCCATGGTGCCTTTCATAATTACACTAACATATTGCAGATAGATAAGGATTCAGTCCTTTCTGTCCCTCCTCCCTGCTACTACAGAGAATGAGTGCATGAACTGCCTTGAGAGATTCTGGCAAAAAAACCCAAAAAATCAGTTCTCTTTTATTGCAGGACTTTCCTCAGTGTGGCAGGCATCCAGACCCCCACCCAACCACTGTCTCAGTCCCCCTCCTCAGCAGGACCAGGAAAGAAAACAAGATGAAAAAGCTTGCAGGTCAAGCCCATGGCAGGGAGGTTGGCATGAGATGATCTCTAAGGTTCCTTCCAACCCAAACCGTTCTATGATGATTCTGGGATCAGCTTTCATCATGGTCCTCTCCATATGCAGCAGGGTCCCCCCTTCTCCAGTATCTTGAACACCTTCTCCTTCTCCCTCTCTGACCTTGGTGTCGGCAGGGCCATTTCTCACACTTTTTTTCCTCATTCATCATTGCCTGTGCAGTGTTTTTGCCCTTTCTTAAGAACATTTCACAGAGGAGTTGCTAGGAAGAAAAGTGTTGACAGGTACATTAGTTCAATGATCAATAATTTTACTTCTTTTCCTTTTCTTGAGAGGGAACTGTTCTGATGCTTATGGGCATATATTACAATTTTATATGAGATATTCCTAGTTAGTCTTTGTGCCAGGCAGGCTGCTGTATGAGCTGGGAGAGCTGTGCTGTTCAGAGTCAGAGCAGAGCGATTGTAACAGCCTCCTGTGCTTTTTGGCCTTAAAAATCTATAAATTCGTAAGACTAACAGGAATGGTGTGGTGACTCATCCGTGCGGCAATCAAGGTGTCACAGCAAATCAGAAGTTTCCACCGCTTCTTTGAGACGGGGATTCAGAGAAAATGCTGACGGTAATTAAAAGAATTGCTCATCCCAGGCTGTGAAACTGCGGTGTGCCTCATAAGATATGCGTCTTATCTCCAAACTATTTATGGCTCTGTCTTGGGTAGTACGTGCTGGCTCCCAGAGCTGTGGAGCAGGACGTGGCTTCCCAAAGCGCTGTGTGGGGCTGGCGCCTCATGTCACATGGGGCTGGATTTGGCATTCAGTGCTTTTCCCTAGTGTTTGGAGCTCTGACTTTTTTCTCTCAAGTGCCATCATCTGTTTGGATTATTTGCTGGGAGAGCAGTACCTGTGCCTGATCTTCTCGTGCTTGCTTCTGTTGATGCCTCAGAATTGCTTAGATGATGGTAATTCACAGTCAGCTTTGACCACTGTTTGTGCCTTTTCAGAGAGCCTGAATTTCTAGCCAGAATGATTAGTTAAAGCTGAAACTACTTCACTGGATGTATGCTTCTCGTAAAAGCTGTTAGCTTTACACATGAGAAATAACTGTGATGTCTCTGTAATATATTCATTTATGTCTCCTTGTCATGTTTTAGATCTCTGAAAACAAACTCCTTAGTTTCGTAGCAGTAATAAAATAATTTGCTTCAATGTCTCGCTATTAGATGTCACAACATACTTTTGGTTTTCCTTCTCATGTTTGTGGGGAAATGGCAATGTGAAGAAAGATTAATCAATCAGAAATATGTTCTGTTATTTCCCTTCTCTTCTCATCTATTCCAAAAACCTGATGGGCTGCGAGGCTGTGTCTCTAAGCAATGCATATAATGTATGCGGTTACTGCATGCTCAGCAGCCAAATGCAAACATTGCAGAGTAGAAACACAAGGTTTATCTAAAAATAAACAAAAAAGAAACAGAAATCTGTACTTCAGATTCTACACACAAGCTGTTCAAACAGTCAGATCTTAATAGTAGATTTAAAAGTGTCAACAGCAATGGCCTTGTGTTTTTGCATGGTTAAAACTTGTCAGCAAATTCAGTCTTTTGAGCGATAATAACACTAAAAGGTTTACAACAGACTGTCCTTGGTGTATTGCAAAACAAGGAAAAACCTCACAGGAACAACAAGTATCTGTTGACCTGGGGTCGGCGTGGGAATCTCAGGTCACTGTTGGAGGCTGTGAAGCTTCTTGAGGAAAGAGCAAAATCCATGAAATCATTGCTTAACCACATAGTGAAGGGTAGGAAGGGAACAGACCTCTTCAGATTATATTTAGTAACTATGAAGATTCTACTTGTAATAGTCGCTTTGCACTGCAGAGTATTTTTCCCCCCTCTCCTCCCTGCTCCTCCTCAGAAAAATTTGGTCTGATACAATCCCAAAGTAATCACATGCTTATCAGCAATTTTTCAGCAGACCAGACAAAATTATTCTAAAAATGAAAACCAAATTATTTTTCTCTACATATGTTTATTGACAGATGGGCTAGGCCAGATCCATTCAGCAAGATGCAGGGGTGGGACAGTAGCAAAAAAAAAAAAAGCAATGCTTCCAGATATTCCAAATCTTAAACTATCCTCTGATGCACTACTGTAAATTGAAGTGACTACTGTTGCTGTTAAGGTTGGCTTTACACGTATTTTTTGCTGGTGTTGACATCTACTGGATAAATTTGCTACTGGCAGGAGGAATACGCTCTGTTTCAGGGAACAGTAGAGTGCCGTCCTCTCCTCTCGGGGAGCTTGCACTGCACAGCTCTGTATTGCAGAGTCATATACCCTCCCCACTGCCTTTTTTTCTTGTTTTCTTTTTGTTGTCTTCTGTTTCTGAAATTGTCCTGTAAGCAAAAATTCAATTTAAAGATAGTAAATGGCAAACACATTTGGGCAACAGACTGACGAAACAGCTGCTGTCTTTCTTCCCTAGACCTGGATTTTTCTGTTTTGCCCAAGGCAGTAAAGGGAAATTAGTTTATTAGTTTCACGTTGGTCACTGGTGAATATCATCCCCCCTCACAAAAATAACACTTTAATTCTGCTTGATTTGAAATAATTGACCGATCAGGAATGAGGCATGTGAAGGGACTACCAAGACGGAATTACACCGTAGGGCTGGAAGATCAATTGTTGGGGAGGAGAGCTGAGACACTGCAGCCTTATATTACACCTGCCTGTTTATTACACTTGGCCTGAGGGGAAAGCAATGCACCATTCTGATCTGTTGCCTCGGAGAAGAACGGATGTAAAATGAATGCAAAATAAGGGAACAGCAAGTTGGTTTTTTATGTTAATACATTTTATATTGATATTGAGGACATTTGAGTAAACGGAGCTTCTAGTTTATAGAACAGCATATGTGTTTTTCCTTCTTTCTATGCCAATATTCTTTCCTAAATGCGGTTAAATTTTTAATTTTTTTTTTAGCTTCTCAATAATACTTGTAGTGATTGACTGGTAGCAGTAGCACAAATACTTAGTAAAATTAGTCCCACTGGAAGATTACTCAGATGCTACAGCTCTTCTTACTCCTCCTTCCTCTGCTCTTTCTGCCTGTTTTAATGATTTAATTTTAAGAAAAATGACCTGAGGCACAGCAGAGAAAAAAAATAAAAATCACAAGAAAAAACAATGGACGGACTTATGCTTTGGCAAATCCTGGAACAGAAGTGAGGCCAGATGTTTGCTATACAGGCATTTGGCATGTATGTAACAATCTCACTACAAGACTGCATGTAAAGTTTTTGACAGCTTTAGTGGAATGCAAATGAATAATTGCTATTCAGAATAAAGTGCAAATATTTTGGCCAGTGCTTGCAAATCTAGTAGTTTTCAAGTTATATTCTTGACTAGATTCTTGGTATTCTTAAATGCATATTTAAGTAGGTGCTTGCCAAACATGATTTGATTTCTGTCTGTAATATTTAAAGGTTCTACATCACCTAGCATATCTTGAGAGGGATATGTTGAGTGGTTCATGAACTGTTTCTCATTTGATCATGTTATTTCTAAAGCAGCTAATTAAAAGCTGCAGACCTGTGGCCTAGAAAAGGTGGGCTGCTGTTTTACTGCATTCAGCAAACAGCCTTCATCCAACAGTTTAAAAGATAAAACATGAGTCACTGGTGGCAATTCTAAGTGAGAAGCAAAAAAGGGTGGTGGAAGAAGTGATAACAGGAATACCATTTAAGAGGCAGAGGAGCAGTTAACTTTGATACTGGCTGTGGTATTAATTCATTAGGACCTGTCCTGATGGTTCTCGGAGCATTGCCTTTCAAAACAAAACAAAAATAGCAAGTGGATGTAAGTGATACTTACTTTATTGCACCAACTGAAAATAAAGTCAATTCGTTTTATGAAACATGGTTAGGCCATGAGAGGTGATGAGCTGTGACTGCAGATGGACAAATAACGTGGGCTCTGGCCAACTCCAGTGAACATGCACCAGGATAAAAACATTTCTATTCAATAGTTCCAGTCTATGGGTGAGCTACAAGTCATGAATGGACTGGTATGAATGGTACCAGTGCCATGAAGCAAAAAGATGCAGAGGAACTCTCCAAGCACTTTTCAACCCCTAAAAGTACAAAAAAATATGTGTGGCTCCTTAAACAAAGAGCAAAGTTGCTTGAGAGGGTTTGTGAGTGGAAGCTAGTGACAGTCCTGCATTTAGGGCACCAGAAACTGGAAAAACTGTAGTTATTCTCCTTAGGATAGGGATCTTGCACAGTCTCTGGGAATGCACTTTCTTAGTGCAGGATTGGGATAACTGCACTTCCCTAACTCAGTGTGCAACATATCATGTTAAAATCTTGAAGATTCTTGGATGCCTGTTGCTATAGGCTGTGCTAGTCTCATATTCAGTAAATTTAAAAGACATACAGCACTTAAGGACATGGTTTAGTGGGTGGGCTTGGCAGTGCTGGGTTAATGGTTGGACTCAATATTAAAGGTCTTTTGCAACCTAAATGCCTCTGATTCTATGATTTAATGTTTTGATTTGGGTTTTTTTTCTGAGGCATTTTGCATATAATAAGCTCTTTTAATATACCAGATGCTTAGGGACTGTTTCATGCTATAAGTGTACATGTGCTCTTGATCTGGGGGAGTGACACATGTCTCCTTTCAACAAATCTTGTGCCAGAAAATTCTCAGTGGTCAGAGGGCATCAGTCCTGGAAGAGAAGATTTACTAATTTCCCAGGCGCTGGCTGAAGCTTTTTAAATGTGGACAATGACAGAGGTGGGATGACCTAAAAATATCCTCTAAGAGGGAAATTTGAAGTATGGTTTCTTAATTATAGCATTTTGCAGCACTACAGGTGACCCAGAGAGCTCATGTTGTAAAATATGCTGTGTTTAACCCTTACCTTGGCAGAGAACTTTCTCTTGTAGTAGTTTTGACTGATTGATCAGTCTTCCTCAGGGCCTGGGCAATTGAGAACAGCAGGAAATAAAAGGAAATTTCTCCTGCCTTGTTCAAGATGTGATTTGAAGACCCAGTCTCCTTTTCCTCTGCCTCCCACCCCTACCCAAGAAACCATCCCCAAAAGGTCCAAAATCTTGCTAATTAAATTTTTGTGAGATTTACTTCGTGACACTTGGCAGCACTGACAGTAGCTTATTCTATGTTTCTGCTTTATTAACTATGAAGTCTTAGGCGAGATTAGGTATGTCAGGTCCTGGCAACCACTTCATGTGTTTTGAGAAGACGGCCAATTTCCTCAGAAGAAATCCCTTTGTGTCCCTGCCTTCCCTCCCCACCTCTCCTGGGCAGGAACCCTTGGACCCTGGCCACCAGCTGATGTCCAGCCAGGCCCTGTGCCGGCAGTCGAGGTGTTTGGCCACCGGCTCTGCCATGCGAGAGTCTTCCCACACAAAACCCTCCACGAGCTGGCCTTTAACACGGCAGCTCTTGGCATTTGGTTTTCCTTCGTTTGCTTTTCATGCTAATGAGATAATTTAATTAGGGAAGTCAATGTTTTGGGCAGTGTTTTGCAAGCAGGAGTGTTACAGAGGGACGTTGTGTTTTTAACAAGGCTGGGTTCCAGACACTGCCAGCTATCCTGGACCCTGCAGAGACATCTGAGGAAGTTATTATGCCTTTGTGTAAAGTTCTGGTGGATTTTCATTTAGAAAACTGCCGCGTAAAATTCCAGTCGCGTTGCTGCAGAAGGACCTTGGAAAGACCAAGAATCTGCAGCAAATGGCATCAAGAATTGATTTTGGGGACTGGAGGAGTGGCAAAGGTTAAATTGTTCTCTGAGCTTTTTTTGTCAATTTACAGTTGACAATAAGTGTATCTGAGGATGTGGATGGAGGCCTTTCAGAATAGTCCAAGAAAGCTGGATGGTCAGGAGCATCCCCAGAAGGAAACCTGATGTAAACTTCATGACTTTGTGTATGTCCAGATTTGGCAAGCAGCAGGGCTCAAGATGGGACTTGTATTCATTTTCTTACTTATCTAAAGGGAATAATTTCATATGCATCTGAAGTACTCAGAAATAATAAGTGTACACACTTTTCTGCAATATTTCAAGGCAGAGAAGCAAAAGTCTCATTTGTGCTTCTTCCATAGTGAACTTTCTGCTAAGAAGACACCGTTGTTTTTGATGCTCTGATTTTTTTTAATATGTCCCAAAGCATCACCTCCTCCAGCATATATTTGGAAAATTAAATCCTATATAATCTCTTAAATCTACTGCTCCTTTATCACTTACAGGGTTAGGATTTGGGCTCTTTTTTTCCTTTTTTTCTTTTTTCCCCAAGATCTGATTGTTGCAAAGCAGCTCAAGTCTCTCTGCCTTGTCTTGGATTTTACAAGAGCTTTACAACTGTTTACAAGACTAAATCAGGGGTTTACAAAAGTAGACCTGGCTTGATAATAAAGTTGTTTCCTTGCCTCTCAAATATTGCTAGATCTTATCTTTCTACACAGCTGCTTGTAGTTCAGCTTTACAGAATCTCTTGATTGGATTCCGTCTGCCTTTGTCTAACAAAGAGTTCTTTCACTGAAGTCACCCAAACAGAAAAAAAAGTTAAGTAAAAATTACGAAAATGGGTTAGTCACATCCATGTAGGCTTGTAACAGTGATTCCATATGTGTCTAAGAAAGTCTTTGTAGGTTATAAATAATGCTGAGCTCGAATAAAACATTTTGTTTGGCATGCTGCTGAAGTGAAGAGTGGCACCTGAAGTTGACAGGTCTGCTGGTACCTTGTTTTATTTTGAGTTTCTTGAAGACATGTACCTATATGACCTGATGATTGAGTTATATACAGAATTTATGGTAATACTGATATAATTCAATGTGATTTTGGTGCCATATGCATAAATTATATGTTCAGACCTGTGCCTCAGGAGAGGTTGTTGTGTCAGTGTGCTCTGATAAAACTGCACACCGTAACATTTTCCCTGCAGCAAGTATCTGAAATCACTCAAGCTTAGGTACTTAGGCATCTTCCTCTTTATCAGTTACAGTTCTTCATGCTAGATCTGATTACAGCAAATCTCTCTTCTTCCTCATCTTTTTTTTTTTTTTTTTGTGTGTGTGTATTTCTTAAAGTACTTACATGCACTTAACTGCTTTTGAAGCTCTCTAATGGTCTATTTTACCTGTGCTTCCATTTATCCAGTCTGAAAACACGTAAGATTATTTAGCTGCTTATTTTAAAGTTTCAGGCTCTTTCTCTCTTCTTTTGTTCCATTTCCCTAATGACCGTTTATCTACTTCCGTTGCTGTCTCCCAACCTCTCTTGCCTATCATGTTTCTCTAATGTTATTATTTAAAAGGTAAATTTAGAAACAAATGCTTACCCGGGAAAAATTTAAATTAAAAGCTTGACCTTTATTTTTGAAGTCACTTAATGAAGTTGACTAATAGTCTAAGAAATCTGATTCTCTAGCTTCAGACTGGCCGAAAGCCTGTTTTTCCTTATATTTATATCTGTGGGGACAGGCGCTTTAAGGAGACCTTGACTAGATAAGCGTGGAGAGCAGAGAAGAAGCTGCTTCAAGGCTCGAGCCGGACTGTCATTTAGCGGAATGTGAATAGGAAACATTTTTTCTTCAGAACAGTGAGTGTTTTGGGCTTGGGGGAAGAAGGGCTGTGTTTAAATGTATTGAGCATAAAATGAAATGTTAACCACTTCAGTTTAATAAATCTGCAGCAGTGATCTGTTTGAACCTGGTAAGAGGCCTGAGGATAACATGCTGCTATCTCACATGCCGCTGGTCTTTTCTTTGCCTCTGTGCATGTGTGTGGAAGCCGTGGAAACAAGGAACAAATGAGCTTGCATAAGAGATGTGGGGGAAAATGAGTACCTGGAGGAAAATGTTTTTATGCTAAGAAGGTAGGAGGATTTCCAAATGGTCAAAGTGTTCAGGGTAAATTTGGAGGCTGGATATTGTCATCTGTGTAGGTGCCCTACATTTGAGTCCTGAAGACACCCGTGTTTTGCAGAAAAACCTTCTTGAACTTCATTGTTGAGCGAGCTGTGAGAATGAGACATTTCTAAAACTCCTGGTTGTAGAAAAAGTTATGTTCTCGAGCACAGGGATATGCTCACATTTTACTTACCCTTGAGAGGGATAGATTTTAAAGTAATTTCTTTTTATGGTCTCCCTCACCTGCTGCATTGCATGTTTTGGCCTTGGACAGCTGGGAGAGATCCTGTCCCACTCCTCAGAAGGTGTTTGGTATTGTTTCATCATTCTGTTACCCTTCCCTGATCTACCCTCCCACTCCCACCCTTTTGTGAAAGTAAAGGATGGAGGAAGGGGTTGGGTGTGTGCATAATCCTCCTGTCTGGGTCCTGTGTGACCCTTGTCTGAAGCCAAGTGGGCTGTCTGTGTTTTGGCATGATTTTTGTAACACATGCACAGTGATGCAGTCTTTGAGACTGAGGTTGGCATTCTGTTTGCCTTGCCATATCACTAAATCTTGCTTCAGATTTGTATTTACTTCTGGTTGCTCAATCTCTCTTCTTTGGTTTATAGCCCTTTCCACAGCTCTCACTTAAACCAGTTTGATCTCCTTTTTGCTTTGAATTTATCAGTTCAACCAGTAACAACTATGGGCTTCTCTCTCTTTTTTTTCTCTCTTCCTAGGAGGGTGGGGTTTTTTCCTCTCTAAGAGAGGTTTTTGTTCCTTTTGGCTGCACAATAAAATCCTTTGATTCTATGTGACAAACAGGAACACATTTCCTTTCTAGTCGAGATTAAAGACACCCGGCTACTCCAGTGATTACGTCTTGAGTAGAGAGTGAGTGAAGGCCTGTCTCACTGACTTTACCACCTTCACAAGATAGTATGTCAGCTGAATTGGGTGTACAGAGGGATTTTCAGCAGTAACAGCATACAGTATACCTCCTCGTGGACTACTGTTCTGAGATGCACAAATCTTACATTCCTTCTGTTGCTGGCCTTGTCTGCATCTCTACATCATGGTTTTATGGCTCTGGTGTAGGGTAAACATATCTGAGACAGCACTAAGCTTATCTACTCTAGTACTGACTCTTAGACAGGGCAGTGTAGAGCTTCATGCTGGCTGAAAAATCAACCCCAAAACTGAGGTTGATAGATCTATAATTAGCCAAGGGTGGTGACTTCAGGACAGAGAGCACTGGGAGCTCCCCAAATCTAAAAAACAATGTAAAAACCTTCTTTCTCTTCCTTAGTGCTGTTTGAAGGGACCTAAAGCTAGCTAAAATGCTTGCACATGAATGTTGGGGAAAACTTTCCTTAAAATGGAAAAACATATTAATTAATTGTAGCTGTTGACATTGGTATTTGTAAGTATTAGGCGTTGATCTTTCTCCTTCTCACTGTCTCCGCAACATAAAGGTTTTTTTAGGAGGAGTTTAGAAAGGAGGTTTATTCTTGGGGAAAAAAAATTCTAAAGAATACGTGACTGTAAAATTTTAGTCTAAAATCAGATATTTTGGAACTGGTAATGATGGGGTTTGGGTGACAGTTGGACTCGATGATCTTAGAGATCTTTTTAAACCTCAAAAATTCTATGATCTCTGACTGCAGTGACTGCTACCCTTGTTGCTGTTTGTGTAGGTTTCCACTGGCCTCCGTCTCTGCTGTTTCTCAAGATGGTTTATGTTGCCCTGTGTCAAGTTCTGTGCAGAGGAATGCGTTGATTATGCTTGACTTGGGACACACTCTGTTGGAGAAGTTTTTCTTATGAGTACAGAATATGTTTAAAGCATTATTATTATGATTATGATACTTGATGAAAATAGTCTAGACAAAGCATAAACTCTGGATCTAAAAATATATTTAAAAATTAGCTAGCCTGTTCAGAAACCATTTCTTACCTCACCCAGCAGCTATTTATGAGAACATTTTCTATTCTTTCTAATTTTAAATAGCAAGCACTAGCAGTTGAGTGCTCATGTATTAGATAGTTATCCCCTCCGGTTTTTCTGCACATCTTGTTGCTGTCAAGTGTCTTTGTACCCAGCCAAAAATGACATGTTGAAACAAGTAGTGTATATTTAATTCAGTGTATTGGAAAAAAAAAAAAAAGTGTGACATTGAGCCCTGGCTTTTATTTTTTTTATTGGAAATACCGTGAAATACAGTCGCTGGACTGAGAAGTGAATTTGCTCATGAAGAGGGCAGTAGGTTTTAAGTAAACTTCTTAATGCATGGCTTAGTCACAGGCTTTTTTCCTGCTTGTTATTGACGTAATTGCCTGTCAGTCTCATCTGATAGTAGAATTGCTGGGGGCAGGGTGTCTTGGATCGTGTGGCAAAAACTGCTCGCTATTGACTTATGTGCATGTGTGCCGCTGCTCTCCGCTGAATTAAATGTCAGATGTACTCAAGTGTGTGGGTGGGTGGGGGAGATGTGATTTGGTTCTCTCTGGTTGCCTTGTCAAGGAGTACACTAATACAGCTAATGGAGATCCTCGAGCTCGGGAGGAGAAGGGCATTCGGTTGACAGCCACCATCCAAACAGTCAGGAAAGATACCTTCATACGGTGGTGGAGGCTGTGGGGATTAAAAAAGAAACATTTTCAAAGGCAAGGAATAATAAAGGATGTTTTGAAATTGAAGCTTGCAGTTTACAGACTCCCTTTTTGCCTGACTTGGCAAAATGTTTATAAAACAAACAAAAGCAGGGTTATACCTGTAGAATTCTAACCTTTAAAGACACTATGTTTAGGTAATGATTTTATTCTGAGATGGTTGTCACTAGAGGAAAAACCTGCTTTCTTCACCTCTACTAAAATAAAAGTTTCTGCTTTCACTACGGCACCTTTCACAGCACTGGTGCCTCTGGTTTTTTTGCTGTGGTCATTGTACAGCTGAGCTGTCATTCCCACGTGGTGCCCTGGCAAATACAAAAAGAGCTTACTGAATGAAAGTATCAGACGACCACAAAAATACAAAATAGAAGAATCTAAGTAAGTATCAGTGAATCACCAGCCCTCAAATCATCAGGTTAAACCTTGCATCACATTCTACCAGAGGGAAAAAAATAGCTGGCTCTGTTGGGTTAAGGAGAATGTAAATTTTGTGGTCAACACTGACAACACTGATGTGGTTTATGTGGTCCTGATGTGGTCCTCAGTATGAGCTCCTGCTGGAGGTGCCCATTCCTGCAGAGTGGAAATATAACCACCGCAAATGCAGCTTCTTAGGAGATTTGGTTCAGCCTTCAGTTGAAAATAATGATTGTGGGAGGGAAGTTGGGGCTTTTTTTTTGTAATATACATTTATATTATTGAATTTTTAACTGAGGAAGAGTATTCTTCGTCTCGAGCTAGTAGCTCTGGTGAACCAGTTAGACCTTTCATCATTTAGGCATAATGATTGGTTTTGTTTACTTTTTTAAAAATTTCTACATTCTTTATAGGCACACTGTTTTATACCACTTCTAAGTTTTGTCTCTCTTAAGAAGTTTGTTGTCTCTAAGTTTCTGTGTGAGTTTGGTTCCAGCTCCCTACGTAGTCCTTATAAGCAGATGTTTTTACCATCCATTTTTGTATCTAAGAATTTGTGAAACAGCAGTGCTTCCACTGACCTGATATTATTATTGCAATGAACTTAGTGGATTGTGTGATGCAAATAAAATAAATCAAGTGCTGCAGTGACCTAGATACTCATTATTTATTTATGGAAATAAATATGTTTAGCATTTACTCATACTCTTCTTCAATTGCAAGTGCTGTAAACTTTCACTTACTCAGAACTCTGCTGGAAAAATAGCGTTATTGCCACCGTTCTGCAGGTTAGGAGACCTTGGCAGGAAGCCTTAAGTAACTGCTTTAGGCTATGTCGCATATAATTATCAGAACTAGGATTAGATGTTGGGAGTCTTGACTTCCAGTGTTGTGTTCAGACGTCTTGCTCTTGGCAGATAAAATCTGTGGATAACAAAGACTGAGGGGGTAAGCAATGATAAGGACAAGATGATCACACAGAACAACTTGGTCGTTTGATCATTTTACATGTATTAAGTTTTTTAAGTCTAGCCAGAAGCATGGGAGGAGACAGAACATATTACAGAACGCCTGCCCTGGAGAGCATCCTCTCTGTGGGGAGCTCAGGCATCATGGAGTGAAACCTTCCTGTAGGAGCTTCCAGTGAAGAGGTCAGGCAAAAAGGAGGGGAGGGGGCTGCATAAAGTGGTATTTGGCTTTGAAAATAGAGGAGTAATGGATAGATTTAGCAGGTAGATTTTTTTTTTTCTCCCCTTGGTCTTTGGGGCTAATATTTGGTCATGTTTAATAATAGGATTTAATAATGGGATTAATATTTGTGTCAGGTGCAGGAAAGGGCTACAGAAATGATCTGAAGGCTACTGAGAAAACTGCAAGAGGGAGCCGTTGGAAATGTTTTCCTGTTATCAAAACATTGAATGATGACTTCCTTCTATCTTGGCTTTTCATGGTTTGCGTGCTGTTGCTTGTTATTCTGCTGAAGAGTTTGGACAGATTGTGTTTCCTCAGTTCTATAGGACTGGGCTCTCCCACTGTGTCCTTGTACTTGTCCAAACTCTTTCATTTGTGTTCTAGATTAACATTTACTACAACGCTGCTCTCTTCCTCCTGATGTTTAGCTGGGAAAAGCAGAGAAATACTGCTCTGCTAAAGCAGGGGAGCCATGGCAGAGTCTTGCCTTGGTGGTTATTGAGTACAGGCACTGTGCTGGGACCTCATTCCTAACTCCTCTTTGGCTTTAATCTTTCAGGCAAGCTCTCGGGTTCCCTTTGAGACGAAGCTGCCCTCCACCGAGATGTCACGGCACCACAGCCGGTTCGAACGAGATTACCGTGCCGGGTGGGATCGCCGGGATTGGAGCTCCAATGGCAACCACGTCAGCAGCACCAACTGCAGCAGCGCTGCCAGCACCAACAGCAACACCCGCCCGGGGCTGCTGCCCCTGCCCATCGTCCCCTCCCGGCTCCCCACCCCGGCCACTGCTGCCTGCACCACCGGCAACAGCGACGTCATCACCAGCCTGGTGGCCAACTCCTCGCCAGCTTCAACTACCAAAGTAAGAATTCAGCCTTTCTTTTTTTTTTTTTTTTTTTTTTTATGGGGTTGATCTGCTAAAGGGGCTGTTAGAGATGGAGCTTCAGCTGTCCCTTTGTACAACCTGTGTTTGTGGTATAGCCAAGAGTAGGAAAATAAATTTCTGTGAGCAGTGTGTGTCTTTTATTCTTTTCTGTGTTATGCACACACTAGAGTAGGTCTTTCTTGCTCCAAGACTGCCTCATACTTCTGAGAGGCTCAGGCAGAGCAAATGATTCTTTCCTTTCAGCACTGCCTAGATTTTGGCTTTCTGTGGCTTTACCTGGAACACATGGTTCCCACTTTTGCTTCTGGGAATGCCCTTCTTGTCTGTTCACTAAGGCAGAGCTGTGGTTGACAACAAATGGATACAGTTCTCATGCAGAGGGAATAGAAAATGACTAAAGGGCATAATTTTGCCTGAATGGTGTTTTTTCTTTTCTTTAGTTGATAGTTTCCTACAAGGTTCTCAAAGCCTCATTCTTAGTGCAGGTGGGAGTGAAACAGGGGGACTGCTATAATCAGGCTTGCTCATTTGGGCAAAAAGGCACACTGAGGAGTAAGAAAATGTTAAGCACCAGAGAACTGAAATCACTAGTAAACCATTGGGCTTTTTTGTTCCAAGATATTATTGGAGGAAATAGGGTGACTTTTCCTTTTTAAAAAAAAGAAACAACAACATTCAGCGCTTTTAAATCTGCAAAGTACAAGTTGATATTCTAGGAGAAAGTTGGGGTTTCTTTCTGCATGTAGATTCAGGTAGAACAGCTGAGGAACAAAAAACCCTGGCAAATGGCAAAGATGACCACAGCGTTGACAAAGTGAGCCAGAAGCACTGCTGGGTTTCTTTTTATGATATTTAACATTTTCTTTCAACTTGGTTTCATTTTAATAACTGCAAGTGCCAAATACAGCAGATGCAGACAGAAGGAAAGGAAACAATAAAGTTATTTAAAGTAAGCCAAGAGCAAGACGAAGTTTTACTGCAGTACCATTATTACATTGATCTTTTTCACACTGTAGAAAAACAAGGTCAGTGCTGCAGAAGGAAACACTAGGCTGAAGTGTGATTGGTTGTAAAAATTTTCCGTGGCATCTTAAAATTATTTTCATTTGAAAGAAGCCACTCAGATTCTGATCAAAACATATTTGGAGTTCTCCAGATGCTATCCACAGATAGATGCATTTCAATCATGCTTTGTCTGGAGATGATTGAGGCTATTTTGGAGCCAAAGCAGTGGTTTCATTTATCACGACCTTTGTTCCTGGGTCTGCTTAGAGTCCGATGATTGTCTGGAGCTGATCAGCCCTTTTCCCAGATGTTCAAAAGCATTTTGAAGCTTATCAGTGCTAGTAAACCATGTGTTTATTAGGGGAGAGGAGGCAGTAACAGCAAGTTAAATGCGTTTTGATCATATGCTCAATGTGAACTGTCTTCTAAATTACCTTATTAGACAATTTTCTGATGACTTTCCTTAGTAGGAATGTTTTGGCATGAATAGATCAAAAGCAATAAATAGACAGGAATGGAGGTAGCATGGGACATTTTTAGTTTTGAGAACTGTTAATCAGCTGTGTAATCTCCCATAAAATAAATGCGTAAAAATGCATAGAGTTTTTGCCCTAGCTTCTGCTGCTGTGAATCAGCCAAACAAAATTGCATGTATTAAAGAGGAAAAAAACATTGAAAAAGTGAGGTAGATAGGATGAACAGGGATGTAGGGGTGTGGTGCCTTGCAGGCTTCCTACTAATGATGTGAAATGGTGTCAGAAAAAAAAATCAGGTGCTCCTACATACACCTGTTCACCCTGCCTCACTGTGTCTCTCTCCTTCACATACAGCAGATTTACACTTGGGGTCAGCAGTGTAACCAGCCAGGGCCTTTCTCTTGTAGAGTCCAGCTAATTGGCAGGCATAAAAAATTATATTCATATAATGAGGAAATCACAAGTCAGAAGACTAGTGTGGTTGCTTGGTTTATTTAAAAAAATAAAAATATAAAAACATTTTAAAAATAAGCTAAGGGTGTACCAAGTTTCCATGAGCTATGGAGAGTTCACAGCTTCCTCTCTGCAACCATTTTGTGAGCATGTTTATGGGGTACCAGCTCATGGGGGACAGGTGTCATCTTGAAGCTGAATTTCTTACCTCTGTTTTGTGGATATTTGATTGCTTAGCTGCCCTTCTGCAGGGCTGAACCTTCCCCAGCGTTATGGCAGGTGTCATCAAGCTCAGTGGCAAGGGTGTGCCCCACACAAGTGGTGACACAGTGAATGAACTATCATGGTGTTGGGAAGCCAGAAGATTGAGAACCTGGTCCTCCTTATCTCATTGTCCAAGGATATGGGTACAGCCAGTAGTGTTCCTCCACACTGAGGACAGAAAAAACTCTCTGTGTCATCCAGTTGCCAGTTTCAACTTTACGAATCTTCCAGACCTGGTTTGAAGATCTCAAACCATAGGGCCAACCACCCATCTCCCTTCTTTTGTTTATTAGTTACCCTCCCAGTTAAAAGCTTGTTTCATTTCTTTTGTAAGTCATCTAGTCTGTCTTCAAACCTTTGGTCCTTGGTTCCTCTGTCTTCCTGCTGTTGACCAGTCCTGGTAGCCTCCAAATAACTGTGTATCTTTTGCATCATCTCCGTTTTTCATTTGCCTTTGAAATTATGGATGCTGAAATCATATAGGTACTAAAACCATGTGCATCCTTTCAGCATCACTCACCATTCCCTTTTGTGGCAGTAATACTGCTCCCTTTGTTTCCATGTCTGTGCAGATAATAATTGCTCCAGACTTTTTTACCAAAGTGCTAAGTCAATAGTTATTAAAAATACATATACATGGCATCATCCCCAATTACGTGTTATCAAACAGAGTCATAGTTTTGTCAAAGATTGAAATGAAGTCTGACAAGAGCTGTCTTCTGGATACCTGTATTGGCAGACATTGGTCATATTCCTGTCCTTCAGCTCCTGATTAATTGAATCCTAAAGTGACATTCAAAATAGACGAAAAAACTTCTTTTCTCTCTGACATGTAACTGAATTGTAAAACTTGCTGTGTTGGTGATGGAATTGGTCAGGGAATTCATAGATTAATTGTTTTAAGGACCACTAGGCTACCTAATCTGGCTGAACCCATTTGGTCTTTAAAATTATGTAAATGTATGTAAGATTAAAGACTTCACCCCAAGTTATGTGATATGAATGGAAAAAGCATTGGAAAGGAGAGAAAAAAATTGATCAAATTAATTGTTGGAGGGAGGTGAAACCATCTTCAGCAGGAAGCTTAGATATAAGACCAGCCACGAGGGGGGATTGGATTTGGTCTGTGTTTTTATGCTTCTGGAAGAGCTTTTTACTTCTTTCTGTGGAGGACTTTAGAAGGTTTTTATTACTAATTATTAATGTGTAGGAGAACTTTGAAACTAATTATACTTTGCAGACCTTTGAAATTTATTCTCAAAGCGTACCTGTAACCTTCTTACCACAGATGCTTTGGTACAAATCACACTTAGTGGATCTGCCACATTTAAGTGGTTACGGATGTTTAGTTTGAGTTATTTAAACAGAAAAGCTGTCTCTTCCTGAGCTTTATTTTTTGCTGAACAAAATGATGAGGAGACTTTGTACTGCTATAACCGTTTCATTGGAGGCTGCAAGAAAACATCAGAAAAACTATTTAGACCTCATCAACTTGTAAGAAATCATGCTGCACACCCAGTATATTGACAGGGAAAGTGAGGTACTTAGGGGTAGCGTTTCTTGGTTTTTTCTACTCATTCTTTGCCACTCTGAACAAAGTTTCAGCTCTTCTACTCAATTTGGTTTTTCTGCCCTGGTGCTGTATCTAAAGAGTTGGGCCAGAGACCAGCACCAAGAGTCATCATAGTTTGAAGGGATAAGTCCTTTTGCTGGAGATACTTCCTCAGCCCCTTGAATTCCTGAAGTAGTCAATAGGAAAGTGCAAATCCTGCCATTAAACTTGGTGTTCAGATCAATTTGTCAGACTCTGAGTCTGGTCATGTATGATGATTGAGCTCAGGTTTGTGTCTGTGCATGGTGGGGTTTTCTGCATGAGGTTATTTATTGCTCAAAGGGAGCTCTCCAAGAAATCCTTGTAAGACTACAGCACTGCTTAAGATATTGGCAACAAACAGTCTAAAATTCATTTTTAAGGATGCTGCACAACATTCCAGCTGTTTTTTCTGTTCATCTCAGCAGCACCTTCATTCTTTGTTGCTTTCCTGAATTACTTTGCGAGTTACTTGTACAATTTTCTCCATCAAAGCTCCTGTATCACAGCTTCAATTTAGAAGTGTTGTCATGGACTGTAATTTGAAATTTTATTACCAAGAGATTTTTTGGTTATAGAACATTTACTTTTATCATCTCTATATTATTTTTAAATGCCTGAAAAGATTGATACATCAACAGAATCTGTGCAACACCAGGCGAGATCCGATTTTTTTTTCTCAACCTTAATTTTAAAAACCCTTTGCTTGGAACATAAATTGATTCCTAAGCCCCCCCTCATACTTAATGATTTGTTATTCTCAAGGTTAAACCTATGACAAATTTTACAGAAACACCAGTTTTGATAAGATTTTCTCTAGTTGAGCTCAGAGATAGCTGTGTAGTTTTAAGTCTTTAAATAGCATAACGGAGATGTGATCCTGGCCTCCTGTGCTCACAGTACTCCCATAGCATTTAAGACTCGTCTGTTGTTGCTACTGGAGTTTGTCCTACTGTGGTTAGCCACAGTTATGATGTGGGAGGGAAGACAGTGATGTTAAAACATCTGTTAACCTCTCTGGAAAGTCAGGCAAGGATTGCAGGGGAAAAAATACCCTCCACTCTCTTTGTGTATCAGCGCAGCTAAATAGTGTTAAAAATAAGTGGGGAGGGAAAAAAATTCTTATGGTAAAGGAAAAACAAGTCAGTATGGCTAAGGAATGCACAGTAAAAAGGAATAAAGAGGAACAGCACAGAAGTAAAGTGTTATATTCTTCTTCACAGGCCAAAAAACTGTAGTTCCCTCAACAGCAGCCTGTCATATGCAGATGATTTGCTGTAGGTTGCAGGATTTGTGTTGTCTGTTCTCTTTCTCTCACTGTGGAGGTGATGATTTGCTAAGCTGGTGTATGGTTTCCACAAATATTTAAAATATTGATTAAGCAGAGGAAGAATAAACACGAATTGTTTTTCAAGTTACGCCTTATGTTGTACATGACTAATTACATGCAACAATTTGCTCTGCTACGGTAACTGAAATTTATGTACTCTTTTTATTATAAAACATAAGACGCTTGCATAAAGAGAGAGATTATAAATATTGGAATACAACAGTTGCTAAAAAACAGTCAAAACATGCAGTGATGAAGTATATGGGATTTGCTCTTCCAACTTCTCTGTGCAAAGCTGCTCCTTCATTCCCCTAGGGTTTGTATTGAGAGTTGGCCTATTTTTGTCACCATTTCAGAGAGTAGCCTGGTGATCTGGACACGAAGCAGCAGTCTGGCCCAAGTGCAAATTATTGTGATGGTACAAAAAGGCTTCAGTTGCTGGATGTCAAATTATGAAAGAGATTTTTTCCTGGGAGCATAATTTTACCTATGGATAAATTTTTAAAATAGACTAATGTCCAGTTTCATTGGTAAATGAGATGCAAGCCTATTCCATCTAATCAGAAGCTTCTGATGCATGTGAAGCTCTGATTATGACAGACTATTACATGAATGTTTAGGAAATCAGAGCAATGCCGAGAGTATATAGCACTCAATGTTTTCTAGTAGAATACAGGGACAGGTTTTCCCTGGCACCCAAATCACATTCTCCTGGTTGTTTAGGTTTGAAAGTTCAAAAAGCTTTGCACAATTTACCTTTTTGGGCTGGCACACCACTTAACTGGAGTGCAGCTTCCGGACTGAGCAGCAGGTTGCACCACAAAAAAATACCATTGTAATATCATCCTTATGTCCTCAAATAATTTTGAGAGTTGCTTTTGAGGAATCAACATGGCCTGTACCAGGAATGAGAGGAGGAAGCAGATAGATTTGATCATTGACTCTCAGGACACTTTTTTTCTTTCAGCTAATTACAAATTGACCAAAATGTCTGTGACTTGAACTCAGCAATGACTTCTGCTGAAGTAATCACATTACTACAAAAAAGTTACATCTCCTGGGAGGTATTTATATTACCAGGGGACAAGAGAGCAAAGATCTCCTTGGTGGTGGTTTCCAAAACTGATGTGATGGGGGCCTTGAAGTAGAGCAACCTTTCAAAGAAGTGGAAAGGCACCTTGGGTGTTTTTCAGACTCCTCTGTAGAAGGCTATTCCTAATGATCTGTGGCCCTTAGAGACAGCTTAAATTGTGCTGATGATCTGCTACTTCCTCTTAACATCTCATTTTAGTGTTTTTTCTCAGGTGTATTTGTACATATTTTTAGTAATGTAGAAATAGGGACATACAAAATATGGGTTTAGTTTGTCAAGTTTTGTAGATGCTTTATTTGACCAAAATTGGTTGGAAAGCTCGGGCGTGCTCATTAATCTGTAAAGTCATAAAAAGCCTCTTGGATTTTTTTACTTGCAGTGTGTTTATCATCTGTTGAAAGAGCTAAGAGGTCTGGCCAGTTTCTAGGCCCAGTTCCATTTGAAGATGAAAGGCAGCATTTTTGAAGCACTAATTGACATCGCCAAATACTTACAAGGTCACAAACATGACAGCTTTGGATAAAGAAAAAGGAGTGTTTCTGGGCTTTGGCACTTTGATCAAAAAGTTTCTTGACTTCCAGAAGGGATAAATATCAGTAATAAAAACTAAACAAAATTTGTATTGGCCAGGATTTAAGTGCTTGATTCTTTGATATTTAGAGTTCTTTTTTATTTTCTTATTTCTTTTTTGGCATTACTTCATTTTCATGTGTTTTAGTTGCAGATTATCCATTCAAAGTGCAGCAAAATACATACTGCTGTCATGTCAGGAGTCATGGGGGTTTTATTATAAAATTTGTCCTAGCCTCTTGTCAGGCTAAAAAAGCTTGGGAGCTACCTTTCCTGTGATTTGATATAGGTTACTAGAGGGTTTAATTCCAAGGAGCAGTGCTTCTAAAGGAGGGCAGGGCAGGTTTTCTGGGTTATAGGTGCTTATAATTTTAAGGTTGATTGTTGTCATTTAGGAACATATTGCTGTTGTCACCATCAAATGTAGCCACAAAAAGAATTTTGCATGGAATCACTTGGTGATTTTCTATCATTTTTGCTGTCAATACTTGTTAAGTAGGGCCTAGAAATTATTTTTGAGAAAGCCGATCCTTTCTCAACAAAGTAGTTTCTGATTTTGCTGTTGCATGAAGAGTGTAATGTCTGAGAAATCATGAAGCTGATGAGGGGATGAGTTGATTAAGGTATAGAGGTGCCTGATGCAAACAGTTTGTTAGAAGGTTGCAGTACTGGTTGGGTGGGATGTCTGCACACCATACTTTTTATTATAACAGGAAGACAATGGTAATTTTTAAAAAACAGTTTTAGTGCATAGCAGAAGGAAAATACGGTGTATGCCAAACATAATATTTTCTTGATGGCATTGGTTTTCTCAGCTTGCTGATTGATTTGCAGATTTCAATTTAAAAGTTGATTGCAAAACAAATGAACCAAATGAATAAAAAGAAAGAAAGAAATAGAAGGGAGCCAAGCTTCACCTCTCCCTTTGATTTTTATGGGCCTTGAGTTCCTGCTTGATATGACACTTGTCTGTGAAGCTGATAGACATAAAAATAAATTTGGCTTTGGAAGTGATAAACAGGACATTAAACTCTGCTCTCTGTCTCCTTTTACTGGGAATGCTGGACCTTCAAATGCTGGACACAGGCTGATGTGCTCCAGGCATACCGGGAAGCTCTGATCAGCCAGGGCTGACACTCCAAATTGACATTAAAACATCACCACTGCCCTGTCTACAATCCTGAAAATCCTCTTGAAAAGGTGCCCAGACCTTGAAGAGGAACATGAGGATCTTGTGACTCTGTGGCATGAAGTGTAGGCAGCCTGGGCTGTTCCATTGGAGGATTGTTCTGTCCATGCCACAGGAGTCAAGTTAGCACAGCGATGCTGAATGTGCTCCATCCCATCCGAACAATGCCCACAAGGTGCTGCCATCTTCTGCAGAAATGGGCACACAGTGACTCACTGCCTTGTGAGTGGGCAAAACAGAGGCTCATTGTCAAGGCCTGCAGGAGCACAGCAGGGGAGACCATGGAAGGAATTCCTCACACTTTTTCCTCGCTCTGATTTCACTCTGTAGAAGCAGCTCTGATGAAGATGTGTAATGTAGCATCACTTTTAAAAGCAGCATGTGAAAAAAGGATAAACTTATGGGTATATTTGTTGGGTTTTCTCTTGAAATTTGAGGCATTACTAAATGTTCAAGTGTTGGTTAGCTGCTGTAACACTCTGTTCTTGGATGAAATGGGCACTTTTCAGGAAAGAAAGTGCACATTTATTTGGTTTGGAGGAACCAACTATTCCAAATTCTCCCAGAAGTTGGTGTGCCTCAGCTGTTTTCGGTTGTGCTCTGCTCCTGTCAAGCTGAAACATATGCAGTTGTTACCCAATACAACTTAGCATCACCAAACTGGTCACTTTGGAAAACAAAGCTTGCAGAAATCCTGCAGAGAGAAATATATGCTGCCTGTGAAATGGTGTTTGTGTGTAAAGTGATATGCACCCACTGTATAAATAATAAATAATAACTTGTAATGAATTCTTCATATCATAGCATTATTTCTTACTGTTCATGATTCTGGGTCTTTTATGGTAATCCTGAAACAAAGCACTGAGAAGTATGTGAATAATATTTACTACTGCTAAGTTGTTGCACAAACATGTCACGAAAGAGAAGCTTTTTTGGCTGTGTAATTTGAATGTTTAAGACTCTATGTTGTTTATATTATAATATTATATATGATTAAAGTTATCCTTTAATTCCAGCGGAATATAAAATGTTATACAAAGTCCATGCAGTCAAAACCACTGAAGTAATGCATCCAGGAACGTTTGTCAGCCAACAAGTGAAACACCCCTGGGCATAATTTGACCACGTGTTCCCCTGCAAATCTGTATTCTTTTTTCAGAAGTACCAGTTGTTGTAACAGGAGCTTACAAAGGTGTTGTACAAGATCATGTAGAAGGGTCCAGTAGTTCACCAGTGACCACCTCCTGGTGGCACAGGAATTGCTCAGCCTCTGTACTGGAGCCAAGCAGGCACTGGTGGAGGCCATCCTGCCTGAACATGGAAATCCTGAGCAAGCTCAGTGAACAAAGGAAGTGTATAGGAACAGAGAGAATCATGGAATCCTTAAGATTGGAAGGGACCTCTGCAAGTCATCTGGTCCAGCCCCTTTACTCAAACAGGGTCACCTCGACCCAATTGCCAAGGACCATGTGCAGATGGCCTTGAACATCTCCAAGGAAGGTGACTCCAGTCCTCTGTGGGCCACCTGTGCCAATGCTCTGTCATCCGAACAGCAAAACAGTGTTTCCTGATATGCGTAAAATCACAGAATCATTTAGGTTGGAAAAGAGCTCTAAGATCATCAGATCCAACTGCTAACCCAGCATGGACAAGCCCACCACAAAAATATGTCCCCAAGTGCCATATCTACATGTGTCTTAATACCTCTAGCGGTGGTGACTCAACCACTTCCCTGGGCAGCCTATTCCAATGCTTGATAACCTTTCCAGTGAAGAAATTTTTCCTAATATCCAATCTAAATCTCCCCTTTGACTTGAGACCATTTCCTCTTGTCCTATTGCTAGTTATGTGGGAGAAGAGACTGCCCGCACCTCGCTACAAGCTCCTCCTGTTTGTTGCCCATGCTGTGCACATTAGTGTAGGTGCAGGGTCCAAAACGGGAGCCAAGTCACAAAACAGCTCTAGAATCTCCATGATAAAAGCTGCAAACTCAGTTGCACATGACCAGGAACACTCTGATCTGATATCCAAGTGCACCTTGTTTTGAGCAGGAGTAGGACCAGTGATTTACAGAGTTTCCTTCCAACCAAAAGTATTCTGTAATATCCTAGAATTGAATCACCTCTTCAATATACTTCCCAAGGTGGGGTGTTTGTCAGTTTGCTTTGAAACAATACTCAGAATCCTCATTGGTCAGTAACTATTAGAACTTTGGATTTATTGTAGATCTTCTGAGCCTAATTCCTATCTTGGCATAGTCATCACAGTTTTGCTTTTGAACAGCTTGTTTCCTTTATAATTTTTGCCTCATGCTGGGATGGAGTAAGACTGAATAATTTATCTTCCTTTTCCTCAAAAGCCGAGCAATAGTTATACCCCACATGGATTTGAGACATTATTATCTTTCTAAGCTTCCATTAATTATCTTTATCATCCTTGCTTTTAAAGGTCTAGCATTTATCTTTGCAAGGTTCTTCAAGCTGGATTATAGAGGAAAATTTAAGTGTATTAATTCCATTCTTATGAAGTTTTAAACTCTATTTCGTAACATTTTTTCCACTACTTGTAATAATTCTTCTGGTAGTTTTGCTGTGACCGAAGTGTCTGATGTGTAGAATTGATGGCTTTTAGGGTCATTATGCACATGCATAATTATCTCAGATGTACTGCTTTGATTAAAACACACAGATGGATACAGATTTTGAAGATATGGATCACACATACTTTGTTAGCCACGTACAAAGCTGCCATTCACCTTGTTTTCTCAGCCTGCGTAGAAATATGAATTGCTTTACAAGGTTGGAGGGGACTGGAGCAGTGCAGGATAATGCTTTTCAAGTTTTCTTAGATGTCATCTCAGCTTGATTTGTACAACTGTTTCGAGTCTTACAATAAATTAGTCTTCATAGAGTTATAGAACCATAGAATGGTTTGGGTTGGAGGGGACCTTAGAGATCATCTCTTTCCAGCCCCCTGCCATGGTCAGGGACACCTTCCATTAGACCAGGTCGCTCGGAGTCCCATCCAAGCTGGCTTTGGGGATCCTCTCAGGGATGGGGCATGCACAGATTCTCTGGACAACTTGTTCCATTACCCTCACAGTAATGAATTTCTTCCTAATACCTAATCTAGGCCTACCATCTTTCACTCTGAAGCCATTCCCCCTTGTCCTGTCACTACATGCTCTTGTAAATAGCCTCTGTCCAACTTTCTTTTAGGCTCCCTTCAGGTACTGAAAAGCTGCAGTTAGGTCTCTCTAGAGCCTTCTCTTTTCCAGGCTGAACAATCCCAATTCCCTTAGCTTTCGTGTCTGTCTTCATGTTAGGTAGATAAGTCCCAAGTTTTCATGTAAGCTGCCATTGTTGCCATCACTGGTTGCTTTCCAAAGGTGCAGGGCAGCCAAAGTTTGGTGTCAGTGCTTTGTAAAGACTGTAGAGTGCTCTTTGGTGCAGTGTACTGAGTGGAATGACAAAGGGCCCTTCTAAAATAACCACGGGTCAAAAGTAGAGCAGGACACCTCTAAATTCACCCAGACAGAAAAATGGCTTACACTGAGAGTAGCCAGACGCTGGCACAGGTGCACAGAGATGTTGCTGTCTACCCTGTAGTTATCCAAAATTTGAGTGGAGAAAACCACAAGCAATCCAGTGTTGTCTTTGCCTGCTCTGTGCAGGGGATATACCTGCTAGCTTTCAAAAGCTCCTTCCAACAAAACCAGTCTGGTTATTTTCTGGTGGTAAAAGCCTGCAAAAAGCTGTGGAGAGAATTCTCCTAAAAGGTTTCCTTCAGAGAACAGAGGTGGCACCTGCCACACAAAGGTAGTTGTGGAAATTACCTTGATCTTGGCTATAAGTCTGCAAAGCCAATCTTTCTTACCTCACCTTCTGACCTGTTGGTTAAGGGAGTGAATTTGCTCTGCAGCAAAGACCTTTTGTGTCATTCTTTTGGTATGGGTGGTTCAAAACCAGAGAGAGATAAGGCACTCAAATCAATTGTTGAGCAGTGTGCCTTTTTGCATCCAACTCTTTGAATTAGGAGATAAAGCAAAACTTAAGCAATGCGGCAAAGTTTGTGGGCCAGTTAATTTCATTCATTTATCTTTTCACCTTTCTATCTCACTCTTTGATATCTTTCTTATCTGCCCCATTTTCCATCAGACACTTGATTTAAAGTCTTCTAACACTCCCCACAGCATATCTGACTGTACCTGCCTGTACCTGACTGTTGGCAACTACCACTGAATCATGGTAAGAAATGGAGCACACTTGATGCTTGCCACAACTATTTTGACCTTCTGTTGTTTTGGCAAATAGAACACCTGGGTGGAAATAAGGCTGTCTGGAAAACAAAGACAGAAAAGCAAACAGAAGAATAAGGAAGGGAATCATGACAATGTTTAGAGATTTTAAATTTGGTTGGATACTCTTATTTCTTTTTTAGTGTCTGTGTTGCAGCCAGCCCTGCTCACAGTACAACTGCGTTTGGCGAGGTCCACCAGAGCAGATCAAGCGGTGCCAGGGCACAGGCCCAAGAGCTGGAAGTTGACCATCTATACCATTAAATTGTTAGCACAGGCTCTGCCTTGTGCTCTGTCTGGACTAGCTAATGCTGTCATAAACAATTCTCAGGCACGGTTTGGGGATTAGTGAGGGCCAGCAGCCATTCCCAATTGGCAGTTTGGATATAGCCACCTTGTTTTGGAGGGTAAAAGTGTATAATCCTGTGAATGTGGCCAGGCCATATCATTTGGCCTCAGAGCCATATAACAGGTCCTGGCCCTGTTTTGTTTTCTAGTTACTGGAATGGCTTTGTGTTTGAGGCAAGTGTAATTGGTTTTACTTGACTCCACAGTTTCGTACTTGACTGACTTGTATCTGAACAATAATGAGCACAAGTACATCTTGACTTTGTCTCTTCTGTAGGCCAGAGTACCTTTGTGCTGAGATGGTGTGGTTTTTCCCTGTTTTAAATTGTTACAACAACGAGAATAGTTTGTGAACTCATTTTCCATTACAGATAGAAATATATAGTCTAAGGGGATCTAGAAATGTATCTTCTAGGGAGCAGACGACCTTTTTTCAGCTGGTTTTCAGAAATCTTTGTCATGGTTTTGAACATGGGCCACCAATTGCTGGCAAATTCAGTTTCTGTATCAGAATTAGTATGTTCTGCAGATGTACCTGGTGCCAGGAAATGATTTTTATATTTTCTGTTGTATCTGGAAATAAGAAATTGTGTTAGATATTGGAGAGATGTTAGCATACATCTGGTATGAAAGATCATGTTAGCTGTTAAATGCTGAAGTAGAAACACCTCTCACCTACTTGAACAATTGGTTTTTCACTCACTAGCCTGTCTAGTTTCTTCTTTTCTTGCCACAGCAATGAATAGAAAATAATGCTACTTGCTGCCAGTGAAGACCCTATAAAGCTGTGCTAGTTGGCAGGTCTGGGGAAATTCCAAGTGTGGTTATATCCTTTTGTGCTGCTCTGTTTTCATCTTTACTCTCCCATTTCCATCTGCCTGAGGTACAGATATGTACCTCAACTTGATTTTTTTTGAGATGAATTATGGATCATTATATTAATAGAAGTTGCCTGATTCTATGAGCAGAGAGCTCCAGACGGCCTTGCTGCCACATCCTACTAGCCCTCCAAGAAGAGATTTTGGTTTACCTTCAGCATTTTAGTCATCATATGAACCAAAATTGATGTTTCCACATGTGGCTCTCTCAGACTACACACTCCTTCTTGCACAGCCACAGCCTGGGCAAGCAAAATTAAAGTAGCATGATTAATATGTGTGTCCCCATGTGAGGTGAATTGGGCTGTGATTTTCTGCCAGTGCTGACAAATTTGGAGACTTTTCAGTGCCAGATATTTTATCTGAAGTATTTCTTGCTGGATATGTCTATTGGTGCATTTATGATGCCACCTGGATAGAAATCCATGACCACATGTTATATTTGTGATAGTTCCCTCAGAAGAGGCTGTAGAAACAAGGATTAGTGCACCTCACCTGTGGTGTTGTGTCTTCAGGACCTCTGGGGACTGACTTTCTTCATCCCCTCAACCATAAAATCTGCCAAATCTACCATACCTTTGTAGAGGAACAGTTCATGAGTCTATTTGAAATCATCTTAGGGGTTAATAGTGGGGTGTTTTGCCAGATACGTTCAGTCAAGTGTAGCACTATAAGCCCTGGGTAATCGTTCAGTGCAGTTGGAAATGAGCTTCTGTTTCTCAGCTCTTTTCCCTTTGTGTTTCTGCTTCATTGTGTTTAGTGCCCTGGCTGTTTTCTTTTCCTTTGGAGGTGAGTGTTCCTGGACAGAATGAAAGTACATAGATGCATGAAGTGTGTATCACTGCTGAAACCTTTTTACAAGAGCTACAGAGAAAGAAAGGAAGGAAGAAATGCAATTGCAAGAAGCAAATCTAAATAAGCTCCCACTCCACCTTTTTCAATTTACTGGAGGAAATATCTTTCTTCATATCATTTGACTTTTTGATTGTTAGATCAAATTGAGCCAGTTGGAATGAGCCTCAGTGATCAGAACACAAGTTGTGAAAAACCTCTGTTTATCTGCTCTCTGGTCTCCGTGCAATTGGTTTGCTTAAATTTGCTGTAATAACCTTTTAGGAGTCATGTACCCATTCTTCACTGAGGACCCTGCTGTGCATTGTGATTATGTTATCTGTTGTCTCCCTGAATCTTTAACATGATCAAAGTGTTGTGTTGTGGGGCTTAGTTTTGGGGGAAGTTTTTCTTTTTGTCTAGGTCTGTCCCGTGTCCCCAGTCTCCTCCAAGCTTTTACTTCCAAAATATGAAGTTGTGTTGCTTTTATCAATTACTCCCTGGATCTCAGTCCTCCTTTACTTCTTCTCTGCCCTCTCCTCTTTGAAGTATCTACTTAGTAAAGTATTGAGCAAGCACGCTGAGTAGCTCTGATAATTAGGCAATTTGAATTCAGGGACGGATGCTGGATGTTAAGTTGTGGGATGGAGACTGGTTGTGTTGGAAGGCAATGTGCTGTGTCTCTGGGTAGGAAAGAGTTGAAATCCCCTTTCTATCAGTGCCACTCACCAGCGAGCCAAGGGGAGAGCGTTGAAAAGAAACATGACTGCGTGGCCTTGTCCACCCCTTTTCCCAGGGAAAGCAGCAGATGTTGCCAGTGAATATGGTGAAGTGCAAACGAGTAAAATAATGAACTGAAGTGATAGTTTAATGGAATTATTAATGGGATTTGTGTTCAAATACTGAACAAGGATTGATTTTTATTAACATAGGTTTTAAACATGTAAACTTACGCAAAAGATTATACCCCACTCGCTTCCTTTTCTCCGGAGGAGTGTTTATAGAGTACACTGTATGTGCAGGGTTCTCCAAACTTCTTTAAATATTGCCCTTTCTCTCACTTATCTCATGATTCTTCTCAGTGTGTAGCTCTTCATCTAAATCTGCATAATACACCCAGAGATTTAACTGAATGATGAGGAAACCTTGGAAGTAAAACTGAAGTAGTAGGTGTTCAGTGGGAGTTTGGTGTTTGCTTGTTCATTCTCACCAGAATAAAGGATGGGAACATGACAGATAGCTCAAAATGCTAAAGTGCAGCTCTCCACAAGCTGTGAGGCCTTTGCTAGAAGGGGCTCTATATGTACAAGATGGTGGTGAAGACATGATAATTATGAGCTGACATTTAAAGAAATGTCAGAAGCATTCAAACAACCCCCTACTCAGCTTCCACCCATGTATCTTTTTGTGTCCCTGATCCTGCCATCTGTTATCCCAAGGACTCGGGTTTTGATTACCTTTTTGTTTGCTTTTCTGATAAGTGTTTTGTTTATCCCCTATGCCTGGCATGTGTTTCCAGAGGCTGTTTGCAAGCCCCTTGCTCTCTTTGTGTGTGGATTTCTCCTGAAGAACTATTTACCACCATGACGCTGGCAAAAACTAATCCTCTGATTATGGCTGGACTGTGAGTATTTCTGAATGCATCCATATTTAGGAACAGACTTTGCCACATACCTGTTTGGAGTCTGTGTACAGAAACACATATGGTATTACTCAGTGTTGTTACCAGTCATCTACTTGCTTGCTTCTTGTGTTATTTTCTTCCCACATCATTTTCTTGTCCTTTTTGGATGTGAGCTCCTCAGGGCAAGGACCAGACCATTCTTGGCATTTGTGAAGTTCTTTGTTTCATTTGATAAATTTTTATTACTACGTGTCTTTTGAAAATCAAAGAAAAATGCTGTATTGCCTTTCTGCCCTGGTACCACAAGGTCTGTGCAAAGTTCATTGGTGACTATTAAAAAGTATTTTTTTCCAAAGCAGCTGCCATAGTTCACTGGTATTAGTGATAATATTAAAGTGTGTGCTAGGCTGCTAATCCTGATTTAGCCTGTAAAAGATGAGAACAGTCATGGTAGGTGAGACAACGCATCCATGCAGCTCAATACTCTGCCTCCAGTGGAGATTGACATTGCAGGTGCACTGAATTCATCCTTGCCTGGAATGTACTGCCTGCAGTCTGCATCTTGGGGATTTCAGTAACCACATGTATCTTCTCCTTTCTGCCATGTGGCAAAACATGAAGCATATACTTGCCTTCAAGCAGGCAAGTAGCCCCGTTGCAGTCAGGATGGCTATTCTCATCCCTACTGCTTAGTAGGGTTTTAATCGTTTAGATGGATTGGTACTTTCTTAGGGAGAGATATCCGTGGCAGGTAGCTGCTGGTGAGCAAAACAAAAGGATCTGAAGTGTTTTTGAGTCTGCCTGATCCTTAAAATCTGTGTTCATAAGGGAGAACAAGTTCCTCAGGCACGTATCAGTATCTGGAGGTGTGAACAAGAGGGATAGGACTCAGTCATGTCTGTTCATCTTGTATTCCCTGGCCCAGATGACCAAGTGATTCCCTAGGCAGAGGAGGGAGAGGTTGCTGAGCAAGCTTTGCTTGCTGCTTGGAAGACATAATTTGACATTTTCCTAAATACCGGCATTTTAACAACCGAGCTGTGTCAGGGGAGAAGAAGGTTGGATATTAGGAAAAGGTTCTTCACCCAGAGAGTGGTTGTGCACTGGAACAGGCTCCCCAGGGAATTGGTCACAGCACCAAACCTGACAGAGTTCAAGAAGTGTTTGGACAGTGCTCTCAGGCACATGGTGTGACTCCTGGGGTGTCCTGCATGGGGCCAGGAGTTGAACTCAATGATCCTTGTGGATCCCTTCCATCTCAGGATATATGATTATATGACCATAAATGTGCATGTAAATTATGTCTGATCATTTTGTACAGTTAGATGGATGCAAGATTGAGGTCAGAGACACAGTGATATAGGAAGACTAATCTCTGATGGCTGTGATTTCTATTTCGGAAAAAAATTGCTGACTATGTGATTTTGTATTGTAGAATCACGTTAGTCTGGGGGTAGAAAATATTGGGTGAAATATATTGTACCCATAATTCATATTAATGGAAATTCAATAATGGCAACCTGTCATCCAAAGAGATTAGAAATGAGTCCAAATGTTGTGCTATAAAAACATTAAAAAGGCATTATGAATTACAATCTATTGCACCATGTTTTGCTCGTTATAAATAATGGAGGGAAAAACTAGTCTTTGGAAGTTTTTGGATTGTCCATTTTGAGAGAAGCCAGCAATTACTTTGTAGAGCTGACTGTGCACCATTGATCTGACTTATGGATTTCATAAATGCAGTGGTCTGCTAATTTAATAAACTTGCTCAATCTGTTTTTAAACAGAGTACAGAACTTTGAAAAATGATTTCCTTTCAAACTAAAATTAACTCTTATGGCTTTTAAATATTAGACTCAGATATTTGCTTCCAGATTTTCATTAAAATACCTTCTGGTTTCACATTTTTCCTGGGATGGGCTAGACGCTTGCGGCTCATGTTTTATTATATTAAATACTCATATTTCACTTATGCTAATTTGGCATCCAGTTATGAATTTCAGTTCTTAGGCAAACCTTTATTTGGTTCTACATTGTCAGTAAAGCTTGCAGCTGCTTACAAAGTTTGCCACTGCCAAAAGCTTAGTTATATACACGTTCAGTAAAGTAGAACTTGCTGCATATGGAACAGAATATCGATAGACTAGATGTGATGTCTAAGTAGTTTGTATGTAAAGCTGCAAATTTTAGGGTAAAACACTGTTTATAATAAATTTGCAGCAAACTGAGTAAAGGAAGATTTCCATCTCAATTTAATGTGTACATTCAAGCATGAGGTGTGATTTTTTCTGTCTCCAGCTTATTTTAGCTGTTGTAACCACGGTAAGTCATAAACCAGATCAAGCTACTCTTGCAATCTGGTTGCTTTTGTCAATCTAAAATCTACCTGTTGGACTTTAAATATAAAGAGGTCAAATGGTGTGATGGCAAAGTATATCAGCTGAGTTTCAGGATTTGGTGATAGGATATCCATTAATGTCCAGGGAATCTTGTAATCTGAATTCTTTCCTCCTCCGTCAGGAGACATAACTTCTGTGTTGGAGCATAGAGTGTAACTAGGGACCAAAGTCTTCCATGTTAAAGAAAGTCTGAACTTTATACAGTCTAGATCCATTCTTCTTTCCCTACACCAGTCTATGCAAAATGTATGGTTTCCTGAATTAGCATTGACAGGGTAACTGAAGGATCTTTGGTCTGATGCCAGGTTTAATTCATTCGTTATCAAGACCAAGAAGTGAATGTGACAGTGACAGCAATAATTATCTTCTTCTGTAAAGAAATGCAATACAAGCTCATACATTTTGTTTAAAGGGGGGATAAGAAAGAGTAAGGCAATTATACCTATCATACACTTTTGGCCTGTTTTTTTTTGTCAGTCTTGACAAGCTTAGGAAATCTCATGGTGCATCCTGGCCAAGGAAAACCTAAATTCAAATAAAATAACTTTCAACTGGTACCATATTTGTACTGCAGACTGATAAATTGCCTTTTCAGAAATCAACTCTGTTGAATTTTTTAATAAAGTTAATGGTCTAGGACAGACAATAGTGGCTTACTGTCTGCTTAGTGTATTCTGGATACAAAATGAAATTCCCTCAGTCTTATTTAATATTACAGGTTTGGGGTTTCAGAGGAAGAAAATGAAAATCAATGGCATTTGCAACACAACACAATATTGGAGCAGCAGGATTCAGGGAAAGCAGCTAGTGACTGTCCTTGAGGACTCCCACTAATTATATTTTTTAACTTCCACCTCCTGCAGATACAGGACTAATATTATTTACTTTCCTTTATTCTGGCTCGGTTGGATTCCTTGAACAGCTCTTATGAGCTTTTTGAATAGGGACACCTTTGAAATTCCTGCCTAGGCAGAAGTCCAGTTCTTGCAATTCAGATAATTTCAGGATCCTGAAAGGTCTTTTGAAGAGTCTGAGAAGTGACTTGGCAAAAGCATGAGTGTTCTGAAAAATTGACCTGAGGAAGGAACCTTCTACTTGACGTAGAGTCATGGTCACATAATTTCAGATACTAATCTATCTGGACATTTAGGTTCTATTACAGACTTTGGAGCCTTGCTTTGTAAAAGGCTTGTCTAAAAGTAAATGGAGATGCTTCAGGAGAAGTGTCTGCAAAAGTACAAGTTTGCAGCAAGTATTTTGATTTGTCCTTATAGGAGGAAATATAATTATATCAGACCAGTGGCAAAGCATGAGTGCTCCCTGCTGTGCTTGGCTACTGAAGTTGAGCTTGTCAGTCCTTGAGAAGTTGAGAAGTCTGCTGAGATATTGACAGTGTCATCAAGACCAAGTCCTGAAGGCCTGGCCAAGAGGCTTTGTCTGTCATCGTAAAGACTGAGCTCGTGGGCTGTGTCTCGTGGTAGGAACAGACTTGGCAGTATTTCCCTGGAAAAAGCGATTTCCTGAAGACAGCAATCCCTCTGCTGCTCATTGGGCCATTCGGCACTTCTACATCCTCTCCTGATCCTGACAAAATGTCCCTTCTCTCTGCTCAGTTTTCTACTGACTCATCAACCCTTTCAGTTGTATTTGTGTTCTTCCTAATGAAAAAAAAAAAAAAAAGAAAAAAGAGAAAGCTGTTTCTTTTTAATGAAATTTCTTGTATGAGGACAGAAAATCTCAAATTGTTTCATTGATCTTCTTTGTTTTGTTTTATTACTTAAGCACTAAAAATGAAATAGGTAAGACATAAATGAACTGGCTCATCTGTTGTTTCTTTCCTGTTCTTGGAAGGCTTTATTTTTTGTGCCTGCTACACAGATTTGTCATATGTAATGCACTTTTTTTTTTTTTTTTTTTTGCTTTTTATCCATTTCCATGTCTTTCTATCTATTTTTACCTCTAACAATGTTGGGTACCTGGAAGCTCTATATCGCATTCCTGGAAACAAGCTAAATCTAGCAACAGAGGCATAAAGAGAAGTTTAGGGAAACACAGAGCCTAATACTGTTTCACTTGGCAGCTTCTGTTGAATCACTGAAGCTTTGATTCACCTTGTATATCTTTCTCCATCCAAATGATAAACATCTATTTATAGCTGGCTTGTAGCCTCTCTTTTCATTCAGCAGAGAGGACCAGCACTCTCCAAAAGATGATTTTTCTCACCCTACAAAAGGTGGTTTGAAGGTCTCCTTTGGCATCCTATTCTGTTCTCATTGAATGCAGAGGGACTCTGTAGATCACTTTTGGATATCTGAT
Organism: Pachyramphus minor; assembly: GCA_013397135.1. NCBI lineage: Eukaryota > Metazoa > Chordata > Aves > Passeriformes > Tyrannidae > Pachyramphus > Pachyramphus minor. Next base: position 688,409 of record VYXB01024585.1, read on the forward strand.
ATTGAAACAAAGCCTGTCCTCACATTCTGTATCATTTTATCCATCTGTGTCAGCAAAAGCTATATAAGTACTTAAAGATTTAAATGTGAAATGAATGCATGTTCTGCAAATGGGTTTGATACTGTACTTATTAATATCATTATTATCCACCTGCTGGGGGGGTGGGGCGGGAAATCACATCTTGCTTATGCTTATGCTGAGTGCCAGAAACTTTGCCCAGTGTTTCACTGCATACATTTATTTCCCATTTTTATTTTGCTTCTCCTTTTGCTGTTCTTCATTAATGCAGATTTTTCTCATTTGTGATGCTGGTAGGAAGCACTTGGCCCATTACACGTGGCTTAGTCATAAACAAGGTATTTGCTCTTTCTTATAAATAGAAGTGTCAGGAAATTTCATTCTGGGTTGTTGGTGACATTATAATACTGGAGTTGGCTGTTAGAAAATTATTTTCTCTGCAGAGACAGCACTCAGCCTCAGATTTGGAGGTACATCCACACAAAGAGAGCAGTTTGCCATCTCTGATCAAATTGCTCGTTTTCAGTTTTGTGGGAAGACTATAAAGGAATGATTTAGAATCTGTGGAGGCCGTGGGGAAGCTGGAAAAGGAATACAAAGAACAATGGAGTTTTGAGGCTATTGAGGAGATGGGACACTGTTTTCAAACTGAGTAGAGACAAAAAGAAGCAAGACCCTTGGGCTGGCTTTGAAGCACTGAGGGAATGCAGCTACAACAGCCACAGCTTGTGCTTCTTTCCAGAGTGTCTGTTATTTGATGGTCCACCATGCTGATTAACACTTGCAAGAACTGCAGTTGCCTATTGTAAATGTCAAACCTCCATGATTATGAAAGCAGGTGAACATTTTCTGTGTCTGTTACCTGGTAGTGAAGGATCCTGAATGGTACGGCCATGGAATGGTGATGGAACAAAGTGGGAGATCTGAGGGATTTGGGTTTAGCTCTTGACTATGATCTTCACAGAGGTCTTGGACTTGGGCAAATCATCCAGGCGTTTGATAACCTGTTGGCTCCTGATTTCAGTAGCATTTAGGTGTGGGCAGATGTGGACCTGGACTTCAGTGTTTTATTTCAGTAACTGTAAGAGAGGGGAAAGCAGCCACATCAAGGAGGCACTTGTGAGGATAAACACATTCAAATGATGAGATCTCCAGGGCTTCATCCATACTTGTACCCTGAACAGTCAGGGAGGGCATGGGCCTAATGTTTTAAAATTCCTGGAGCAGTGCACAGACAAATTGTACTAAGCAGCATGAAGGTAAATTCATTTAAATGCTATCAGATGTTATTAATTATTAGTATATCACCATTACTAGAAAAAAAAAATTACAACTGACTAAAGGGAAGATAAAGGGAAGTGATCTGGAATACCCACTCAGTGGTCCAGGAAAACGCAAAATAAGGCAGAAAGAAACCAAGACACTGTGGTGTGCCTTTAGGATGATTCTGTTTGCAAAAATGTGATTCTAGGCTCTAGAGACTTTAGGAAGAGTTTCTAAACTCTCGGAGACACAATGGCACTGTTTTAAAAGATGACTGCCTCAGCTGTCTGCCCCTTTGCCACAGGTTCACTTGGAGCAAGGACTGCAGGGTGACGATATGTAACTGCAGCTTGGTTGCTGTGGGTTTGGTTTATGAGTAGAAATTCATCTTTCTGCATAAAGCTGGTCTGCTCAGCTGCTACAGTTGAAGTTTGGATGCACCTTCTCTTCTGCTGTCCTGTGAGGTGGACTTCTGGAGCCAGCAGTGTTTTAGACCTCATGGCTCAAACCACCAGGACTTATCTCTTAAAGCCCTGGGGAAAGGGCATCAGAGCTTCCTAGATAATCACCTCCAAATTATCTGTCAGTATAATAGTATAATTAATGAGGGCCAGCAAAGAACTTGGTTGTATAAAAGGAGAAATATGAAGTAAAAGTAGAGAAAGTATTTTGATTAAATTCTGTTCTATTAGTAAGGCTTAAATATCTGCCCAGTTCTAGTGTTCATGATTGAAGAAGATGAAAAAATTCTAAAGCAAGTCTTAAGGAGGACCATAAAAATTATCCAGGCCTGAAGAATAAACCATAAAATGTGTTTCAGTCTATTCAGTTTACTAAAGGAAGATTGGAAGATTGTTATTTAGGAGCTGACAAATGGAAAACTAGCTGAAGTGGAGAAGATGTAAACCTTGCAAATAATACTGAGTGACTGGAGAAAGCACTGAGATGTTACTGTGGGAAGTCAGGTAGTCCCAAGTCATATTCTTACAGCATTAGGTGGTGAATCTAGAAGAGCTAAAACACTTGATAAAAACAGTACTTTAAAATGACCGAAGGACCACAGTCTTCCACCTGGGTACTGTGGGGTCTTCTGGTATCCTCTTGAAAGGCTTTCATTTGAGCAAGTCATTGCTTGGAAGATTTATTTTGCGATAGCAATAAATATTTATCTGATTCATTTCAAATACAATCACTTGGTTGCAGAAATTAGAGGGAAATAACTTTTATATATATATATGAATTTTCTTATGAAAACTCTTGATTTTAAACCTCTTTCTGTTCCTTTTAGAGAGCGCAGTGCATGCATAAGAGCATTGTTCTTGTAATGCTAAATTATTGGATGATGTGACATGAAAGTCTTTGCAGGGAAAATTACTGAAAATGAAACTCTTGTAGCTGCAGCACTGTTTGGGATCTAAAATTGTGGTTAGAAAAAGATGCTTGCTGTGTTAATCCTACTTATGGCTTACCACATTTTTTTACCATGTCTACTGCAAATATCGGGTCCTCAGTTGCTAAATGTCCACATTTGTTTTCTTCCTTTTTTCCCACCAGTTTTATTTTTATAATACTGCTTGCTTCCCAGATTTTTTTCCTGCCTTCATAGTTCTTAAATATTTTTGTTAATCACATCACTCGTTTAATCATAGTGTCAGTGAAATGGTAACTAGGATCACACTCAGTTAACTGTTAACATAATGTACAGTTAGCCAGATTGCACTGAGTGTTTTAGGATCATTCCACAACAAGGCACGAGGGAGACCATTCCTTGTGTCTGACAATGTATAAACCCATGTAAGGCTTTCTGTAAGTCTTGTGCACAAAAGGAGAGGGATGTGAAAACAAACTGCATGACAGATGTTAGACACTGTCACATCACTGAAGGTGACTGGCATTTGGTGATGTTGCTGAGCTGATGGTGAATGGGGCGTAGGTGTCCATACAGGATAGTATAGTCTGAGGATCACATTGCTTCATTCAGCTTTTGGATTTCACCTTTTCCCCCTCTGTATTTGGCCCGACATTTCTCTGGTCCAAAGTTCTGAGAGCCTTCTATATAGGTGTGTTGTGATAGTGTTAAAAATATGGACTTTAAGGTCATGAAAAATCTCATTTAGTCTCTTAATGACGAAATGTTTACATAGTTATAAAACACTCAAGCATCTGCCCTGTTGAGGTACTTATTGCTTATCTGTTTTATCACATTTTTCATCCTGTTGGCATTAGTGGTTTCTAGTGTTACCAACTCCAGATGTTGTTACACAGTCCCCAAAATCGTAAGATTTTTACAACATAATAAATTTAGAGTTGCTTTGATTTCCTTTATGACTTCAGAGGTTTTGGACTATGGTCAGGCTGCATTTCACATTATTTCCTCTAACAATCAGAGTTAGAAAATGTTTTGCATTTTTTAAAGGAAAACTGAGGTGACCTTTGGGAATCATTTGTAGCCACGTCACTTCCAGTCAGCCATAAAAGAAGGTGCTCCCAAGTGGAGGAAGTAAGCAAAGGTCAAAGACCAAAATCCAGAGTTTTAAACCTAAAAATTCCTTCTGCCTAACCCTGGGGGTAACTACAAATTCTGCAGATGCCTTAGTTCTTGACATTTCAGAATACTCCTGTCGTCTTCTGTGCGTGCCAGACCCATCCCTAGCTTATGCTTAAACTTGTCTGGGACATAGAAACCAAGTATTCCTTCACCAAAATCCACCAAGTGGCTTTTTTCAGATTATGCCTTACAAAGAAAAAAAGAGGTTTTAAGTAAAATTGAATACAAGACTTCGGGTCAGCAGCAGTTTTCTGTTTTTTTGCAAACAGTGTAGCACCAAGAGATCTTAACACTGTCAAAAATGGTGCGGAAGGAGGATTTTGGATGGAGCATTTCAAGTGGCAGGTTCATCATCTCTGCTCTGGGTCAACTGTGCACTCTCTGGAGAAGCTTTTTCCTTCATGACCTGGCAGTGGATACTCTGCTCATTTTTAAGATGGAAGGAAAAAGCCAAGGTCTGAAGAAGAATGAAGGCATATATCCTGTATTTGACAGAAGAAATGAAAGCCTGATCCGACTGTTTAAAAGAAAAAAAAAAAACCAAAAAACAAAAACGGGGGTAGGGGGCAGCCCCACAGACTCCTAAGATAAGGCTTCAGATCTGCAGGGCGATTTGGGGGTTCAGATCCTATGGACAATGAGATGAAGGCAAAAGTATTGGAGACTGAGGTGTTTCTCAGTCACTGAAACTGATACAGCACAAAACTCTGTAATGTTGTAGTTAAGAAAGGATTTTACTGTAATTGTACATTTAATTTTAGTGGGTTAGGGTGAATTTTTTGTAAACATGATTCTGACTTTGCAAACAGAATAACACTTCTGGTCTTGCAAGAATATCCTTGTGATGCTTTCACTCTCAAGTCTGTTATTAAAAGTCAGACTGAAGCTTGCAAATCCAGGATGCATGTGTCCTTTGGAGGTGAAAAATCCAATTACAGCGGCATGCGTTGGGGAACCTACAAGCCTGGGAGGTGGGTTTATCTCGATCTGAATAACAAGGGTTTGTAAGAGAGCTGGCATCACAAGTTGCTGAGCCCTGGAGAGAAGCATTTCCCTCTAGATATAAACCAGGCTGCTCTTGTAAAAGGCAGAGAAGTTCTCAGTGCACCAGTCAAGCTCCAGATTGTTGCAAGTGCTGAAGCACTATGAAAAAAATCCTTTAATTTTATAAAATAACCACAGTATCAGACCACTAGCCTATGAAATAGAAGACCTACTTCAGTTGCCTCCTCGGTTTGAGGAGATTCAGACTTACATTTCTGAGTCTCCAGGGCTGTTTTATAACACACCGGCGTTTCTGAACAGCGTTCAGTATTCAAAGAGCAAGGATACAAACCTGCCTCTTAGCTCCCCATCCCACAGTGGGGCTTCATAGCCAGACAACCCTAAATGAAGTGCAGGAACATTTGGGACCCACTCCTTCCCCCAGCTTTCCTGTTGGGCTGCAGATACTTAATGAGGTTCTTGCCTTTTGGGAGTTTTCATTTGAATTTGCTGGCTTTGTGAGACATAGATATATATGTATGTATAAAGGTATCTACAGATGGTACATGGTACATGAAGTTTGAGTGCCTGACACAGAGTACTGAGCTCTTCTTGGACCAGGAAAGCAGAAGTGATAAAAAATTCCTTTGTCCCCCCATATAACATGAAGCCACAGAAATAATCTTCAGTCCCCAGTCCTGCAACATATTCAGCAGTGAAATTCTAAACTCTGGTTTCAGGGTTTTTGTGGTTAAAGTCTACAGCAGTATCAGTAGTCCTAGTAGTCCCTAGAAGGGACAAGCATCAGAATATTTTTAAGTGCAGCCCTACTGACAGTGATATGAGTGTACACCAGGATGGGGAAGGGTTGTGGTGCTGGGACAGTCCAGCATGAGCCACTGGGGATTAGATGCTGGAGGGGAGAATAGATAAGAATTAATGGTGCTACTGTGGTGCCACAGGTTAAGAATATTTTTGCCTTTTAATTTCTGCTTGCTTGGGGTGAAGAGCTGTGAGCTTTGACTTTTTGCCTCATTTCTTACATTACTTCCATTTGGATTTTTCTTGGATTTATTTAGACATAGAGGGTTTTTTGAGGATATTTTTAATTGGATGTTAAGAAGATCTGTGGCTTGGTCCGTATGTCTGTCCACAGGAAGTAAGTCTTTGAGCCTTATTAAAAGCCCTACAAGGTGCTTTAAAAGTTACCTTGGAAGTGCAGCTGAATTATTCAGCTTTCTATCCTGTTGCTGTCACCACTTCCACAATATAAACAGATTAATCAGTATCAGGTATTTACTTTTTGATTGTAAGAAATTACCTAAGCTGTAATTTCTCATTGATTTCTGTTTGATTTCAAAGAATAGTGTAAAAGGGAAGTCCTACCTGTTTGGTTTTGTTTCTGTGTCCTTACAGTTCCTAATAATTCCATCTCTATCAGTGGAGGCAAATGGCAGAGCAACGATTGGCTCAGATAGAAAGGGTGGGACTCAGTTTCCTTAAAAATAAATTTCTGCAGATACTCTAGATACAGTGGAGTACTTCAGCTTCACAAGGATGTAGATCTCCTACAGGACCTGTGCTGTAGCATGCAGACTGCTGCAGATGTCTGTTTCCTCAGGCATTTAAATCAGCACTAAACACAAAAGTGAAGGCAGCTGAACCTCCACCACCGGTAAATTTTTTTGTACTAGATTGTGAAACCTTTTGCAAAGGCAGCAGAAATGCAGCAAGTCAGCAGGTTGTTGGGATGAGTCAGGCAGCTGTGAGGTGCCTGTGTGTCCCATTATCCAGCCACTGACCATGGACATGACTGTCCTTCACAGAGGGCAACAGAGATTCCCCCCAGTGAGGTGTGGGATTTTGAGAACTTTAAGAAAAATTGGAAAGGGGATGACTTCAGTCCAAGCGAGGGAGAAAGCTGCTAATAGTGACCTTACTGTGATGTGGAGGAAGCCCTCTTACTCTTGACTGCATAATTGGGTGGGTTATTGCTTCAGAACCCATATGAAGGGACAATCTTGCTCTATCAGTAGGAACTGGGTAAGCTAATGACTGTTTTTCCTATGCAGTGCCTATGATCAAATCAGAAAGACAATATAGGTGGAATGAGCAAAAAAAGAATTACATAGTGGATTTCATGGAAAATTAAGGCTTTGGGTTCCTGTACATCTCAGTAGTCTTGAGTAAATCTAAACCTGTAGGTATTTGCTGACCTTTTTCACTTTTCTCTTTCTAAATCTTCAGCCAGATGTAGTTCCTTAGATACATTTTTTTATTTCATTTTATTGTACAGTTGAGGCAAATATTTAAGGAAAAGAAGTGGGGGGTTGGGAGAGGACCAAAAGTTGATGTTATAGCTTTTTAATTAGAAGTCTTTTAAATTACAGCAATTTTATACTCTAGTAAGTTTTCAGGACCATTTGGATTCTAAAATACCTGCCAACTGGGAAACCAGCAGTTCTGTTGTTTTACTTTTTTACCTCCATCTGCAGCAGAATGTGACTTTTATAGGCGTTTGCTTTTCCCCCCATGTTTCCTGCTGATGTGTTTGTTTGTGCCACTGCAGTCTTCAAAACGCTGATACCATCTCAGTGCCGTGTGTTCAGCACTTCTAATCATCTTCGTTGGGTTTTAGGGGAGGAGTTGGTTGTTCTTCTGGGTAATGCTGTTTAAGGTGATCCATGGCTGCAGGTCTTTGTGTACCAAGAGGAGGAGACATCCATTAAATATTCCCGTGTGCCTATTCCCACAGTTCTTCCTGCGCTTGCGCGGGGTGGGTTTCTTCCCTTCGTGCCTTGTTTGCTGGTGGTGCCTGGAAGAGTCATCTGGAAATGGTGACACTGCCATTGGTACAGCCCAGTGGTGTGCTAAATGAGAGGCAAGTCATGATAACAGTCTCACACAGCTCCACACCTCATGAATATTTTATCTTACTGGCAGAGCTCCTGTTGTGCTGTGCGGCCTGTACTGTGTGTAGCAGCAGTGCTCTGGAATATAATTGGTGAACAGGGAATAAAGTAGTGTTTTGTATTTGGAAATTTTCTATTATTCTTAGAGATAAGCTTGGTAAATTAATGTAATGTTGACAGGAAAACCCAGGGGAATTGGTTTCAGTCAGGTTAGATTCATAGGGCATCAAGTGGAGTCTGATACAGGGATAGGCCAACTTTATATCAACCTATCAGATGCACATGTAAAATAATTCAGAAAGTTGGAAATAATAAAAATCAGATAAGACCCAGTTCTTACCACCCTGCGTTTTGATGAAGAATAGAATGTTCAAAAGCAAACAGGCAAAAACACCCTCAACAATTTGCTGTGGGAGTTTTCTCTTTTTAAGCTTAACAAGAGTTTGTTTTCCTGAGGGTGCAGGGGTGTTCAGTTCTATTCCTTAATCTTCAGAAAGTGTAGATGAGGCAACGGGAAGTAATAATCAGAGTGCAGAGCCCTGATCTAAGTAGATCAGACGCTCCAAAGAGCCTCTCATTGCGTTCAGCAAATGCCTACAGTATCTGTCAGTGCTGGTTTGTATTGAAGTGCTGGCTGACGGGGCTGGGATGGGACGTCAGGGAAGGTTACAGGATGCCCGATGATATGTGTGAAGCCACCTGTTGTACGTGGACAAGATAAGATCTGACGTGAAAGATAGCTGGAGGTATTCCTGTTGTTTCCCTGGATTACATTCTCCTTTTTTTTTAGTGCAGTAACATTCTTACATAGAAATATGTACATTCTGTTTTTCTCTTAGTTTGTCTTTCCCAAGTGGCTTGCGTGTGTGTGTGTGTGTGTGTGTGTGAGAGAGGAATCTCTATAGTCTCCACTTATTTTATTTATAGCTTGCTGGGTTAATGTTGCTGCTGTTGATTATTCATAGAGAGTTATTTTATCAAACTGTTTTTGGCTAGGTAAAACTGGAGAGGGAAAAACCTATATTTAATTATTAATGTGACCAGGCTGGTTTGTAGTGGATGTTGTCGATGTGTTTTCTAGTACACGAAGAAAACCTTGCTTGGACACTTTTTGCTCACTTTCTGAGCTGCTTTCTTAAACTAGATGCCTTTTGTGAGTTTCTTACTTCAGGGCTATTTGTGTGAACCCTGGCTGAAGGCTGGCTGCAGGGATAGACTACTTTAATAGGATTGAAAATGTCCCCATTCAGTAAAATACAATGCTTGAAGAAGCCCCAGCTGCCTCAAGCCCCCTCAGCAGGCTTGGAGCTGGTCACCAGCATTTGGGTGAAGGTGGTGGGCACAGTGCAGAACCTTCTTCCAGGAACATGGTCAGTGCTCTCCCTTCCCTTTGCACACCGTGACCTGATTTTCTTTTAAGTTTTTCTGCATAGTAACACTGAAAAAAAAACAAAACAAAACCACCCCCTCAAAAAAAAGGTTATGCTGTGTATCTCCCTCAGACTCCTAACCCAGAGGTAAGGGTCTCTGCTGGCTGACTGATGTCCCTTCAGCCAGGGAAGAATTTTAAAGGGTCTGTATGGCTCAGATACATCTCCGGCTGACAGCTCTGTTGCACAGGGTTGTTTTAAATGCGAGTTAACTGTCAACACTGAAGCACACGGCATGAGGAGAAAACTTAAGTAGTAAACTTAAAAGTTTGGCCACGGAGTACTTTCCAGGCTTCGCCGGGTGCGCTCTGGGACGCGCCGCAGCGGGAGCCCGCCAGCCATGGCTGGGCAGAGCTGCCGCCGACAGAGAGGAGAAGCTCAAACAAGGCACTGCCTCCCTCCCACCTGTTCCTCTGCTGGGGTGTTTGGCTCATGTGGCCTAAAATAAATGAAAAAATTTTGGCAACTTGTTTGGCAGGTCACCCCCGAGAGGCAGCCAAGATCTATAGTGGTTATCAGGTCGATCCTGGGCCTGGCATCACCTGCGCCACACAATAAACACAGATGTGGCAAAGACAAATAGCGGGCAGGAAGGAGGATTCGAGTGGGAAGCAAAAGCAGCTTTTGCATGGACGCGTGACTGGAAAATTTAGTAAACCAGGCAAATTGCTTACCAGAAGCTTAAATAGGATTCCTCTGGTATCCATCAGGATTCACGATGAGTGAGCGATTTATAAACCAGCACATCCACAAAGAGAAATAGCTTCACTGAAGCCAGCCAGCCAGCACCTTAGCAATGCACTGAAATCACTTCAGTAAATAACTCTTTTTTTAAAAAAAACCAATACTTTAACGCTCCAGATTGTTAGCAGCATATTTGTGTAGCCTTGAACTTTGCAAGTGTATTTTAAAGCAAAATATTTAAACAGCATTTTCTGCATTTGTAAACTCCTGACTTGAAAGTGATGCTGCATCTTGTGCAGGGCTTGATGAATCACCGATGCCCAAGGCTGCACAGAGGATCCAGGTCGGGCTTTGTTTTAGGTGTTAGTGATTCGTCAGTAGGTTCTGGGGAAATAAAAAAACTGGAACTCTGGTCAGGTCAGGTATAAGAACCTTCTGGTTCATCTTTTAATCCTGGAAGATAAAACAGATTTTCAACTGACGAAAAAAAAAGAAACAGCAAAAAATATTGCATGAAAGCAATAGAGGGAGGATTACTCTGAACTCGGCAGAGGAGAGCGCTTATCACTCAAAGATAAGCAGTGGGTAAAGGCAGACTTAATTTTGAAGCTTTTTAGAGCAGTGGACAAAAGATTTATTTGGCCTAGATCAACGGTCTGTTCTCCACTCTGGCTTGTTAATTGTTGTACTAGATTTTGCTATTTAGGTACCAATTTGGTGATTTTTAAGAATTTTTCCAAAGATAATGAAAGTGTCCCCAATGAGCCTTGCCAGACCAATTCCAGTCAGTATTAATATATTCATGTGTAAGGAAATCTCCATGGTGAGGAGAGTCAGATCTTGCATCCCATGACTGAAGGACCTTTGCGTTCTGTAGCTGGAGTGGAAAGTCAGAAGACAGCAAGAGCAGGGAGAGGGGTTTCCTCTCTGTTTATGGGTATGGCTGACCTGTAGCTGCTGCCAAGTTCTTGAGCATTTGCGACTTTCTCGGATGTGTGAGCTGGACTGTAGAAAGCATCCTGGGTTATTGCACATCCACTGTTCTCTGTGCAATGCTCTGCAACACACAGGGCACTGAATCTGCATTTGGTCTGAGACAGCTGATCCCTTCCTTCCTTCCTTTCTTCTCCATCAGCCTGATTTGTAATGGCCATGCTGCTGCCAGAAACAAGTTAGCTGATTTAAAGGCACTATAACCACGGTGGAACCATATCTTCAGTTTGATACAGCAGATCATTTGACATTAAATATCTGAGAGGCAATTCCTAGCACCAGCTTTGACTGAAGTGTGGGGATGAGTCAGCTACTGGGCACATATTCATATTTAGTTGTAGCTTTTGGAAAGAAGATGCATTTTTCTGCCTGCCTTGTTTGTTATAAACAATGCACATGTTATCCTTGTGAAGCAAAAGTAATACATCTGCCAAACAAACTGTTGAGAGACTGAAGCTTGACAAATGCAGATAAATTCAGAAATTAAGCCTCGATTTTCAACAGTGAGGGCAATTGACCAAGAGGTCAACATACCGAGAGATTTTTGCACTAAATCTTCATCACTGTTGATTTTTATATGAAGATTAGATGCTTCTTTACAAGATACACTATAGATCAAACAATAATCAATTCAGGGAAGTTCTGTGGCTTCTATTATGCAAGAGGTCAGGTTGGGTAATTTCAAAAGGTCCCTTCTGGCCTTCTCTATGAAAAAAATAACATTCAGAAATCACAGTTTATATAAAATACAATTCTCCTCTTGTCTGATGCTAAATGAATTGAAAAAGCATGTTTGAAGAAATCTAGCAGATTGTTCAGAACACTATTAAGGAATTGCAGCTGCTCTGGAGACTGGGACACATTGTATTTTGAGGTTAAGCAAATAAAATTTGTTTCTAGTAGGATAAATATGTATTCCTAACCCACGTGGTTATAATTTATCTCTCTACCTATGTCTTTGAGGACATAGTTTAAGAATAGAGATTCAAAGTCCTGTGTCACTTAGTTCACATGTGAATTGCACTTTTATCTCCTGTACAGATCACACTGAAGTGTCTGCTGCAGATTACTGTGTTGGGAGCATAAACTGTATAATACTATGGGGTTTGTTTGTTTACTTTGTTTGGTTTACTTTGCAGCCATCCCTGTTGGTGATTACAAGGTCAAAGAAATTTACCCTGCGCTTGGAGAATGGTGTGGGGTGAATAACAATGCTTTTTACTGCCCTGGAGAGGGGCAGGATTCCCTTCTGCAGCTTCCCAACCACGGCACATTGCCTTCACCTGACAAGCTGAACTGTTGACTGCCGTCTTCGTCCAACAACTTGGCACAGTCTTTCAAGTTTTCCGGAGCAAGGCCCTGGAACAGCCAAGACCTTGTATTAAAAATCTCTTTTGCTGTGAAAATGAAATAGGAGATACAGAGAAGATACGATGGGCCATCCTTGTGATGGTTGGTTGATGCTGCTGAGGGTGTGCACCACAACCTGAGTCGTAGCCATGACTGCTGTACAATTCCTAAGGGCACTGAGCCGACTGCTCTCCAGCAGGGAATATTTTATGTTGCTTCAGGTAGCTCAAAGTGTGTAGTGACTGCCAAGGTGCCTTCTGTGGTCCTTTCTGGCCTGTGCCCTGAAGGTGAGTGAAGAGTGGAGTATGGCAGTTCTGGCAAAATTCCCTGTGATTTTACTGTCATGCTGGAAAGCAGTGGTTGCTCCAGCAAAGTACTGCATGGAACAGAACAGGATATATGATACAGCCCCAGCATCTCTGAATTACCATTTTTAATATCTGTTCCAGAGTTTAGGCTCCTGATGCACTAATCTAGTTCTTCTTTTACATTCTTTCCCCTATAGAACTCTGTAGTCACCTAATAGGTTAGGCAATATAACATTTTATTATTTATTGTTATTATTTGTTTTCATTTCAGTTGTCTTTTGGTTCTTGTGCTCCCTCAAACACATATTTTCTAGAGACAGTTTTGTGGATGCTGAAGAAGAGAATACAGAAACCCCACCTCAAATCTGAGAGTGATATAGGCTGAGGCTCATGATTTGAGTCAAATTTCTTGGAGATGAAAGACCTAACACTGGCATAATAAACAGGCATGTGTAACATTAAGGTCTATTATCACCAGTTAAGTAAAGAAATGGTGATTATTTCTCTCATCCATGAGTCCAGACTGTTGGTTTTGCAGGACTTACTGCTATACAACATCCAAGCTGAGTTTCTTCCTCTCTTGTACTTCAAAAACATTCCAAAATTAATTATTTTTATTCCAGATGTCAATGGTTTATCATGCAGTGTATATGTGACAGGATGGGGTCCAGGCAACTCTTATCTATGCATCACATCAGGCAAGTCACAGCACCCTGTGCGTCTCTTTTTCTGCCATCCTCTCCCCATCTCTTCATTTTTCCGTAATTTTTTTGAGCTACAGACTCTCTCCTGAGGCAAGTACTTTTTCATATGTATTCCTGATGTGTCTAGCCCCAGCTGGGATTGTAAGATGCTGCTGTAGTACAAACAAACAAATAATAATAACTAGAGATAAGAAGAAAAAAGTATCCAGCTTGAAATATGGATCCCAAGGTGCTTGACAGAGAGAAAACTAAGCAAGTCTTACATAGAGGTCATTGAGGGAAAATAAATAAGTATGCTCAGCTGCCAGATTTACAGGCTCCTGAGAAAGCTGCAATTAATAAAATACATTAATTGAGAAGTGTGAAGAAAATCTTAAATCTTAATGCATGGAAAATATGTATTTATATCCCAAGAATAAACATTACATTGAGAACAGGCGAAGTTTATATTGCAGAGAATAACCAAGCCCAGAATAAGTCTTGTAGCTAAGTAAAACTTATGATGCTCTGACATGAGGCACAGAACACATTATCAGTACATAATGCATTAGTCCTTATGCAGTACTTCAGTGTTTCTAATAGAGTCACCAACTTAAAACATTTTAGAAGCTCAATATGGAATGGCTGCTTGTGATTTCTTTTTTATCAATGCAGCTAAAAAGCCTTGAAAGTAGCTGTTGTAGATCTTGAAGCTGTAACTTATTTCCACATGGACATTGCACTTTTTCAGAACCTCCTGTTACCTGCGGAGTTTTTTTCATTTCCATCAAACACAGATTTCTTGTTACAGGTGAACATTTAAATTGTAGCTTTCCCTACATTTCCGATAGAAAAAAGAAGAGGGGCTTGGTACAACTTAACCTCTGCATTTTCCTTTAAGTCAGTCACAATTTCTTTACTTTGTCATTGGTGAAAAAATACATTTTGTGCAGATCACAGTTCTGTTGATCATTAGGTTGATAGATTCCTATATATTCTTTGTATATTTTCTGCTAGTGCCTTCCAATGGTTCAGGATTGGGACTTAAAACTTTTTTAATTAAATAGATTTATTATATTTTTCATTTATTTCCTCAGCTACATGAATTAAGCTTCTTGGAGTGATTTTCATAGATTCTGTTCTTTAATCCTGAAAGAGGCTTTGTTCTCTCTTGTACCTTAACTTCAGTTAAAATATTTCCTGGGAGGAGAAAGAGGAAGGTTTCCGACTGAAAACAAGGCTACAACTTTGCAGACTAAGGAAGAGACGGTGGTTAATCAGAAGGTCTTGTCTTGATATTGTAATGTTTTACGACACAGCTGCTCTCACTAGAAGAAGAGATAGAGAGAACCTACTGGGTCACAGAGAAAACGTGTCTGTCAGTGTTACCACTAACTCACTTCATTAGGGTCCATGTCTTACCTTCTTCTGTCCCAAAATTAGGAACTTGAAAAATGTGACTTCCAGCTGATTTGAGTATCAGCCTTAACTCTGGATTTCTTCTTGCATTTTAAATGCAGCCTGTGACATTACTCTATGGTTTTTTGTGATGGACTATTTTTTTGGCTTTTGTTTTGTGTCTGACATTGGTGCCTCAGCCCTCTGCCTCCCGGTCACTCTGCTGTTTGACTCTTCCCTAACACTGCCATGGTGTTTGCAAGAGTGAATTCTGCTATTACTCCAGGGCACTTTCAAAGTCCTTCTTGTGGTCAAGTTCAATTCCGTTTATTTTTGACATGTGTTTCCTACTTGAGAGACCACAGTGCATTGCTTTATTTTTCTGTCAAACTTTGTTTCACAAAAACTTTATGATTCTTATTCATTGTCCCACTTTCTGCTGCCAGGCACTGCAGCCCTTAATTTGTTTTGGGTTTTTTTTTGTTTTAATATATGGCATCAATCATAGACTAGGGTAGAGGATTAGGATGAATTTAAGATGAAACATCTATACCCCATTGTTACCAGGGTGGTGAATTAATTGCTTCATGTTTGGTTTTTATGCTTTTTTTTGTTACTCCTGTCATACTGCAGTGTAAATTTCAAGGAATGCTTAGAGAGACTCAGGTGCATCCCATCTAACTTCAGAACTTAAATGAGACACCAAACTTAGGATGATCCCCGTATAATCAGAGGAGGGTGCCCAAGGAAGGTCTGACCCATTTCATGACTGATCAGAGAGGGAACTTTGGGAACCAACATGTCTGAGAAACCTTATTTAGATGCTTAGGAAATGAATCCAAGCCAAAGCTTCCCGGTTTCCAATACTGGGGTACATGAAATTGCTGTGGTTTTACATCATTTACCCATATGTTTGCAGTCCTTTTACATAAATGTCCCACAGCTTAACTTCACACAAATTCTGTCACAGACTTCAGTGAATTAATCAAATGTACCTTTGAGAATGGTGGACACTGCATTATTTAAGAGTTTGTCCTTGATGGGAGGAGGATTGGAAGCAGTGACATCCTCATGCTACCAGAGAACATGGCAGGTGATGAGCACAGGAGGAGATGGGGAAACCAGCAAGAGAAAAGGAAGTCAGTAGATTTCTGGGAATGATTTATTTTGCAAGGAAAAAAAAATTAAAATATTGGGAATGTTATTCCATATACCATCTTTCGTCGGAATGGTCTGATTCAGAAGTTGCTAAAGTGGAAAGAGTGCCAGAAGTGAGATGGGATTATAGTTAGGAAAAAAGGAGGAATTGAAGGGCTGTCGTTGAGTGCTCAGATAGGTAGTGGCACTTGGGTGCAGTCATCCGATGGCTAAAGCTGGACTGAGAAGATATGAGTTCTTTTCCTCAAACCAGCTCTGTAACCTTGGAAAATCTGCCTGACTTCCGGCATTGACACCTCCTCCTGGGAATTGTCCATCTCACCCATTTAGGACATAGGGGCACTGGAGCTGGGTGGCCTCCTGCAATGCTGGGCCAGTGCCCAGCACAGCCAAGCTCCCATTTGGACCCCGAGCCATGTTGAGAGCAATAACACTGTAATACACTGCCAGCCCAGGCTGGAGGAAATCAGGAACCGCTGTGTGAAAACTCGGAGTGAAATAACTGCTTTTCTCGCAGCAAACCACCTGGGAGATGTGTTTTGTTTTGCTTTGATAGCTTCTGACACTGTGTCTTATATTGCGACTTGTCAAATTATGTCAAAATTGTGATATGCTGCCGAGTTACAAACCGTATTTATTGCTAATTTCACACTAAAATGTTATTTCATATCACTCCATAATCTGGTGCCATATTTACTGATTTCTGAATTCCATCTGGAACTTATCAGCCTTTCCATGATGTCTGCCAGTAGCCTGAAAGTTCCTTTCTTGATCTTCTCTAATACCCAGGGATAACTTCCATCTGGTCCTAGAGATTTGTTGCTTTTAAATTCCTCTAGATTATTTTCTTTCTGTCTCACTGGCGCTGAAATCAGCTCAGATTGTGGATGTGACATGGGCATTTTCCCTCTTTTTTGAAAGGCATTTAGAATATACTAATTTATTTTTAGCTTTCTAGATATCCTGCAGTTTTCTTCAATTTTCTCTCCCATCCCTTCCCGTGATTCCAGTTCTTCCCATGATTGAAATTCTTTTGTAATTCTCCGTTAGGAATTACTAAAACAGCAAAGCAAGAAATTAATGTCCCTAGCCCATGGGGCTTTTCACAAAGTTAGATGAAATTAAAGCAAAATAATGAGCAGAGACACAACTGAGTTTTTACATTCTTTGATTTTCCTTTCATAATTTATGTAGTAAATAATTTTTTCTTTCTCTCTTTTTCTTTTTTTATTTTCTTTTTTTGAGGTATATGACTTGTTATCATTTGAGTGAATTTACATACCAAATGGATTTTCATGTTGTTTTGCTGCTTAGGGTCATGACATGTATTTATTATTTTTGAAACACAAGTAGTTTTAATTATTTTGGTGCTACTCATGTAATTCTGGATAGCTACTAGCAACTGAACTTTTACATTTTTGTTCGTGTTATTAATAAAGTATTGTTTTTAAATTTATGAAGATTTACTGCAGCTCTTTCATGTAAATTAAAACAATCATTTACAGCAGAAATGAAGCTTTTGGTCATACTCCAGGAGAGTCTATTTTGCATTTATTCCGGGTCTGTTCTCGACTTTAACTACCCACTTTTATCAGATCAAAGCTACCCATGTAGGTGTGTCAGGAGGTTGGGTCATGAAAATGTTTCCATTGCTTAAACATCAATAATCTTGATATCCTCCACTTTCCTTGTAATTCAAGTTGCCAGCAGACTCTACATCGCTTAATGTAAACTTTTCTGCCTTTTGATCTAATATTCAGTCCTTTTGTGTCTCCAGAACCCCAGGGTGCATGGGGCCCTGCATCCCTAAAAATATGCATTTTAGCAGGATGTATCAGCTCCTTTGCTTGCACCTTTAGTCAGTGGGTTTTAACACTGGAAATAGCAGGAGTGCTTGAGGGGGTGAGTTACTCCTTGTCATGAGTGAGTGTGGAAGAACTGACATCTAAACTGAATTTTCTCTTGGAAACTGTTTTCTCTGTTGATCTAAGAGTCGAGTTAATGTCCTCTCTGCAAGGAAGATGGTGTGAGGCCTTAGGAGCTGCTCTGTTGTTGAGCTCCCCATGACTGGGCCTCTCAGACTGCTCTGTACATTTACGGTCCAGAGGTAGGAGATGTGGTTGACTAAACGTCAATAATTATCCCTACTAGTAATAATAAAAAGGTGCCACTCATACTATTTATCACCCACATTTCTGTTTATCTTTCTGGGGACTCACTGACTGAAGGACAGCGATTTGGTCACAGGTTAAATAGGGTTTTTTATTATGAAAAAAGGAAGGAAGAGGATTTTAAAGTGGAAGATCAGAAGACTGTTGCATTGACATTTCTTCTTTGTAGACACTTTATGTCTCTTTATTAAAAATTTTCCAGTAGAGATTATACCTTAAGCACAGTATAAATTAACTTGTATTAGACTGAAGTATCTTATTTCCAAAAAATCAGCAGTTAATGCCGCCTCAGAATAAATTACTCACTGTTATTAATTTAGTCTTAAGAATGACAATAGAATTTCACTTTTTTTCCCTTTGGGTCAATATTTTCTTCATCAACTTTGTTTTAATCCAGATTAAATTTCATTGGCAAATTTCTTTTTTTAAACAATTTATAAACATGTAAAGGTAAGCTAACTTAAGGAGACTGAAAGAAGTTTTTCAAGAGAAGCACTGAAAGCAGCCTTTGAGACAGTCAATACACTAATACTAATGATCTTATTTTTTCAGTAGGTACTGCCCTTCCTCTCTCTCTAAGAAATAATAGTCTGTGCAACCTGGGATTTGACAGAGAATAACAAAAGCTGTTACTCTGTTAAATTACAAAGATATTTCAGTATGCCATTATAAAAGCAGTGAAAAAGAAATTAAAAGTAGATGGTTTATTGGAGCTTATAAAGCTGTTAAAAAGGAAGGGGGGACAGAGGAAGCAAAGAAAACCCAAGCAAAGCAGAAGTACTTTGGTAAGTGTCTTCTCACCAGTGATGCTGAAGCCTAGGTGTTGTTAAGGAAGTGAAGAACTGCAGAACTTGCTATTTCCTGGTCGTGCCATTGGTTTTTGAATAGAGATTTGGAGAGTGGGTCAGCAGCAGGGTTGGAATTGCTTTTGTTGTTACAGTGAAAAGCTTTCCATCTTTTCTTTGATCAGTTAATTTTCAGAACTCTCTTCTTAGTTCTGTCAGGGGTAACTCAAATCAAACTGCACTCCTCTTCCCTAGCATTTTTGAGCATGCATCTCTGCAAGTGAGATTTCTAAATTTTCCAAATTTCAGCTCAACTATTTCCTCAATATATTAATACCCTTTTTCCTTACTGCTCTCTGCAGAACTAACTCTTGTCTGAAGTTTCCTAGTTAACACAATGTTTTATGCTCACAGGATGCCTCATATTAGAAATTGTTTATAGCATCACATAAAAACAGCAAAAAACATCCTAGCATTTGTATAAAGATAATCAAGCAGTTAATATGGGAAGTCTCTATTCAAATAAGACTGTTTGCAAATATGAATCTAAGGAAGAACTTGTATAATCCTTAGCACTACAAATACTGTAGTAGTTGATATCCCTGAGAAGTACAGCTTTACACTTATAAATGTTTTTCTAATAGATCTAGAAACACAAAGTGCTTATATGTGGATATTTTAGGGGTCTTTTTGTTTGGGTTGGGGTTTTTTTTGAGGTTTAAATTGTAGCATTATTTTATCTTGCTGAAAGAAAAGATGCAGAAAGACCTGACAATTTATAATTCCAATACTTTATCCTGTGCCTCATCCCTCTTCTAATAATTCAGCATAAAGAAGATCCTAAAGTTCTTTTTCATCACCGGGCACTTTCCAAAGGTACAACTATCTTACAAAGTTCTTATGATAATCTCCAACAAAGTACTGTGCTGTACATGAGGGCTGTGTGGTTCTTTCCTGATAAGATGCCCTTGTTGGTTTATTTGCTTATTGTCAACATGATTTCTGGATTCCCTACCTGCTACGTAGTGTGATTTGTAATTAAGGATGCCTCCTATGAAGTAATCTACACAGAGCACCATGGTAACCAAGAGGCACACAAGTATTTTAAGGTCAGGTGTAAAAAAATACATGTGTTAATTCCAAAACTGCATTTGTGATCCTCTGTGATCTCCTGCTATAGGAAGAAACCTGGCTTTATGTCTAAGGAGGAAGTTTGATCTTTGGCACTTATTTCCTATCTCAGGTTGGTGGAAGGAGATCCCCATAGGTTAAACATCTTAAGTGACTCCACAAACCCAATCTGGGCGAGCCCAGCACTGCATGAGGAGGTGCTAATGCAGTGTTAATTCTGCATTAATTCCCTAGCAGTATAAGAATAATTAAAAATAATAACATCACCAAATACATTTGCTCGTACACCACACATTTCCACAGCTGCAGGATGGAGGAGTCTGATTCAAGTTCACTCCAGATTTTTCCTTTTTCTATGCATATTTAGGTTTTTGCTTGCAGAAGGGGCAGCACTTAAACAAACACCTTTCTGTCCTTACACCCTCTGCCACGTTTTACTTTGGAAAATGCAGTGTGCACATAAATGTTTGACGCAAAAATGCCCCTCAAGCTTTAGGTTTCTGCTAGACTCTCAGTGATAAGCATGGCTCTGCTGGAATTTGCCTGCCCTTTTTGCAAAAGCACTTGCATAGGTAAGATAGCATCTAGTGAACCTCTGGGAAGGGTATATGTTTGTTTGGCTTCCTCTTATATAATGCAAAGCAAACAAGAAGATAGAGAAGATATCCTGTGTTTGCAGGAGCAGTATTGGGCACATAGTGTTTACTGCAGATGCACAGAGAAGTTTTTTGCCTTGCATATTTATTTAGCAATAATGCACCTTCACTTCAGCTCTACCTGAAAAGTTAAAGGTCATTGTGTACGGATTTAGTGCTGCGGGAGTGGGATTTGAATACACATTTGTAGCCCTCATCCTTCTGGGAGTCTTCCCAGAACCTCCAGACCTCCTTACATGTGTGGAGTTCAAAGTTGAAGGTAGCTCTGAGGGATATTTCTATTTCATCAGTAAGGCTGGATTTGCTGGCAGTAGTTGGAAGGTTTTACCCCCCTAGCAATACACGTCAGGTCATCTTCTCTGTTCTAGCTGCAGTGCAAGGTGCATTTCTTTTGCTTGCATTTTCCAGTGTAAACAGATATAGCAAAAAATATAATCACAAGAAATCCAAGCACAAGAAAAAAAAAGATTCAGCAAACCAAAAACTCCCCAAACCTCCTACACTCACAGTAAAAGAAGATGTACTAGTGAACACACATCTTTTAATTGAGTTATGCAACCTGCCTGTACCAAATATGAGCCATTGCTGAATGCTCTGCTGCGAACTGCACAGGGAGGGAAGGGATATAAGGCTGGTGAATGTTTGGGATGGTTTAGGATGGGTTCAAAACTCTTAAGGACTTATATGTACTTGTTGTCATTGTGATTTGTTCAGACTAAGGCAAAATGCAACCCTTACCTGTAGAAGTGCAGTCCCAACCCAGCTGGAATCACTGACTTGTTAGAAGTCCAAGTTTCATCCCACATTTTAGGTAAGCACAGAGATCCCTGCAAGTCTGAGTTACTGTGGCAGGGCGGGAAGGATGTCTCTGCTCCTTGACTATATAAAACACCTCTGTTCATAGTCTTATCAGAGTTACATTTATGGAAAAATTGTGTGATCTTTAGAAGCATTCCTGAAGACTATTTTTCACAGTAGCAACACTATCAGCCACTGTATGAATGAAAACTGAGATTATGTTGGGCAAAACTCAGTAATTCAGCAAATCACTTAGTTCTTTGAATGGGAACATTTTCCTTCCAAATTTAGGCTACAAAGAATTCTTTTGCATTAATTTTTTAAGCTACAGCAAAATGACTTCAAACAATGGCAGAAATATTCTTTTTTATACCATTAGATTTGGATGATTCCCTTTTCAGGAAATGCAGAAAGTAAGTCAGCTGCTATTGTCTGCTTCACCTGTCTTATTTTCTTTCTTGTTTGTTGTTGTTCTTAGCCAGATAATCCTACTGCTTGATCAGTGTCCTCATATATGCTTTGTTTTATTGCACCTACTCAGAATACATAAAATATCTCAGTGGCACTTGAAGAATAAATCTGGAGTTAATTTGATTACAGTGGTTTTTAGATGTAGCAATTAAATGCAATCATTTTTAAATAGTATCATTTTATAAACATTGTATGAACATAATGTAAGCTGCAGATAACTCCTGCAAATTTATAGTAAACAACTTCACTGTTTATTTTGACAAACCTTCTGGAAGCTTGAAATATTAATTTGAATTTTACAGAATTTATTGTTTGTAACAATAAGAAAAGGAAGCCCTATATATGTTTTAAAGAGTGCACATTTAGGACAACAGATTGAGTGTTTTCAGGAATTTTTTGAGAAACTACTTCAGATTTCTTAAGCAGGGTGTAAAATTTCAGTTCTGGGATGGCTCTAGTCTCCAGTTTGAAATTTCTTCAGTGTTGCCTGGTAAAGGAATGAAAAATTATTCAACACCAACCATAAACAGCCATCTCAGCGAGAGACATGCAAAATTAAATCTGTTCTCCAGAGCATCTTTGCTATCCTTGTTGAGATTCAGTAGTGGTATCTGTCCCCTGAGTAGATGGAAAAAGTCATCAGAACAACGTGGAGCTGGTAGAACTTGAGGAAAATGAGAAAGTAGCTCCTAAATTAGGGAAGGTGTCTTTTAATAACTTTTTTTTCTTTCTTCACTTTGTACTGATTCTGTGAGCCATCATTCTCCAAAGGGAAAGTCCATTCCCTTCAGTGACAGGAAGATCCCTTGTTAGGGATGCTCTTCTTCACCATTTTTCCAGCCGTGGGCACATGTATAAATAAAAAATGAAGAGCCCCCTAAGTTAAAAAGCTTGCAAATATAGAGACTGCAGGTAAGCAAACCTTTTTAAATGAAGAATCTTTTTAAAATAAATGAGGAAATAGCAGAGCCTCCTAATTCAGTACTCCACTGGCTTTCTGTTGAGGCTGGTTTAGGTCCCTTGGGAATTTAAAGTCACTTTTTAATCTGCCTCACTTCTAAAAACAAACAAGTTAGCTGAAGTCTCAAATGTACATATGTGGCTCAAGCTCATTTTAGTTGTCCAGAGGGGCACACTAAGGGAAAACACATGATGTGTTTTCTGCAGCTTGGTTATTGCTTGTTATTTTACAGTAAGTCAATTGCTCGTGGTTATCTGTGTATAACCTTAGTCCCATGTAGAAGAATTTATTTTAATTCCAAAAAATTTCATTACTGGAAGTTGAGTGCCATGAAATCTATGTTACATAGAAGGTAAAATTTTTTAACCAAAATTTTAATGCCCAATTTATAAAAAAAAATAATGTAACAGCCTCCATGTGTCAAAGACAAGTATGCTTTCATTTCACGTTGCTGACTCCCTGCTCATCCTCAAGCAGGGAAGTAAACAGATGTCCCTCTGAATGATGGGCAGTAGTTGAAGTCTTGTAGCAAGAGACTGTGTTTACTTCTGAGATGCCTGATTTTTTTTTTGTAAGTTTAAAGTGGTAGCAGTGGAATGTAGGAAACAGGGAAATTGTATTGACTAACTTTATCAAGTGAAGTAATAATAGTGTATGTTTCCTATAACCTTTATAGCAGAGGGATTTTGAAGGCAAGCATCTCTGTATTTGAATTGCTTTATTATCCCCTCAAATCCATGATGGCTTCATCCTCTTGGTGCCTTTGGCTTCAAACACAGTCCGTAAAGGCACAAGTCAAAAGGCATCTTGGGGTTCTGTTTGTTTTCCATCATATACAATAAGCTTAAATTTGGACTTTGGTAGATCACCTTCACAGTATAAATGAAAAAAACAGATTTCTTCCCCTATTACTTTCTCTGGTTTTCTTGCAATGGGTCATTGAAAGAAAGCCTGAAGGGAGGTTCTGGAATGCATTTTTCTTCCTCCTGTCTTATTTTGTACATTTGAACTACTTCAGCGATTTCTCTCCTTTTGCTGGACAACTCCCCAGAGAAATTCAAGAATTATTTATTTATGATTATTAGTTTCCTTTCAGGATTTTAAAAAATGTCTTCGATGTTTGAAGCATGCCAGCAGGCATCACAAGAAAAATCTGTAGCAAAGAAAACAACAATATAGCAAAAATAATGACAAATTCCATCCAAAGAGGAGAAGGGAGGAGAGTTGTTCAGCAACAATAATTAACAAAGTTTCTCCATGCTTCAGATGCCTGTGGAAACTACCTGACAGATTGATGGGGTTTGGGATATGCCCTGAACATGGAAAGGTCTGAGCTGTTTCTGTCACAGCTGAGAAGGAGAGTGGTTAGCTCCTAAACCTATATGGAAGGCATTTATTTTTATAAACTCCTCATTAGCAATAAAAATTAATGTTAATCATATTTATTAAACATTTCGCATGGAAAGTTTCTTGCAATTAGGGGAATGTGCTCCCATTTCAGGCAAGTTTCTACTGGGCAGCTTTTCCTCTTGGAAACCAGTTATAGAAATGGTGTTCCATCCCACAAGTTCATTCATTCTGTGCTATTTGGGTATTTACAGGAGAATGCCAACTCCCCCAGCTTGGCTTTCCTGCAGCAGGTCATCGGTAGAGACACATCCCAAGGGACCATCTCTTTGAGCTATATGAAACACAAAGCTGGTTGTTGCCAGCCTCCTAAATTCACTTCATCTTCTCTCCCAGTTTAATCTCATAGCATTTTCCCTTGCATGTGAAAGAAGTGAGGTTATTCCTAATCATGAGAGGGTGTCAAGCAAAAGGTTTGCCTTCTGGGCTCTTTCTGCAGTTGCTGACTCTTGATCTGTTTGGCTGGTGGCAGCTGATTTTAGCTGCCTGACTGTAATGGGAATTGAATTGTAAACTCAGGGCAACAAAGGACAGGGGATGCTGATGAAGCTGAAATAAATTCACTGTAGCCTATCCCACAGTCTTAGCCAAAAGACAAGACAAGATTAGATTTTGGTCATTGAAGCAGAGGTTGAATTGCAGTTTCCTAGAGACTTTGGTCTCACCAAAAGATCAGAGATGTTAACAGAACCCCTGAGGATCCTGGACTTCTTCACCTTTTAGCAGCCACTGGCAGCAGGATGCAAGGGGCAAAATATCTGTAATTGGTATCCCCTTAGAACATCCAGATCCTGATGTGTGTCCATCACATGTAACAAGAAACCAGTGCTACTCTAAATCATATCCTTCATTTCGTGAGTTATTTCTCTTCCCAAGATCCAGCATCCCTGTAAGGAGTGCAGCCCTGTTTGTCAGTTGTAGGGTACACAGAGAGGAGCCACTTGGTCTAGTGCCAAAGGCAAACATCCATTTCATGATGGGCCTTTCGTTTCCTACAGACAGTCTGAACTGTCAGAGGAGAGGATTCTCTCATGGCAGCAGCAGAAGCTCCCACTACAGCTCCCAGCCTTCAGGGGTCATCTCAGAGATCCTCACTGTTTCTGATCTTTCCATTGTCAAAGCAAAAGAAAATAATTTTTCAAATTTTTCTGTTCTATTTCCTTTGAGTATCCCCCTCAGATATTGCAGAATAATCTTATCTTTTTGGAGGTAAGGTTGTTCCATTGAGAAGGCTGTGGGTGATGGCTTCCCTGTGCTCCTTTAAGGTCTTGATCTTGGTTTTTTGAAGTTAAATTGCCAAAAAGGACCTTCCCTAGAGAGCACATGCTGGATTTTTTTTCCCTTATACTTCCAAAAAGGTCTTCATATTCTTTTGAAACCTGTGGGATTTGTGGTCACAGAACATCAGTTACCCTAATTAAAAGAAGATTTTTGTAATGTCTTTTTATTTTAAACTATGCAAAAATTCTGTGGTGAGACGAGCTAACAGGAAAAAGCTTGAGGAATAATCCTAAATATGTCTATTGCACCAGCCTGTAGCCACATTACATCCAAGCTGGATTTCCTGCGACATGTAAGAGTATTAAACCATCTAAAGGGAGTTGTTCCGTTGGTCATGGACCTGCATTTATTTATACAGAAACTGGTCTTAAAGTGTTTTAAAGGAAAATATTTTTTTCCCTCCATAATGCAGACCTGAAAAGGATCTTTCTGCCTCTTGAATCTAAACCCTTGACATTGCATGAAATCATGTTACTTGAGGTGCTTCCTAATGACCAGGTGGAGTTTCAGTCCCCATCACTGTCTAAGGAAGCTCTTTCAGAATTCCATTTTTCTGCTGTTATGTTCACTGACAAGTCATGGCCACTTGTTATCAAGCAAAACTCAGTTTGCGTTTACCCCCTGTATTAGCAGAGAGCAATTATACATCTTCATGCTGTTACCTCTGTCCTGTCAGCTTCCTGGCCATGTGCTCCCTATGAGATCCACACCTTCCATGGTGCCACACTGAACCATGAACTTATCAGAGAACACAGTTTGTACCTTTTAAATCGAGATTATACCTGTTATAAAACACTGCTATTTAGGCCTGGCGAGCTCACCAGGAGGATATTAAAGAGATTATCTAATCTGTTTGTTTCTCTTCCTCCTGTTGACATCCTGTCAGTTTTGCTGTTAGTTGGAGTTATGAAAAATGGACCTGAAAGGAGCCCACAGCATGTAAGCTACCACATGTCAAGAAGAAGGTAACAAAACTACTCAGAGTATCATATGTAGAGATTTCTCTGGATAAGAAAGAAGAAGAGAAATCTGCTTGTGCCACTTTGAGTGTGCTCTTCTTTGGATTACTGCACGACTAAAAGGCAAAGAAGTGTAACTCTTAGGACTGTAACTGAGACCAGCTCTGTCCCAAAAACAGAAATGAGGAAGATGCACTTTTGAGATCAAGATCTTTTTCTCTTCCCTTTTCCTACGCCTTTCAGTGCAACAATCAAACAGATTTACAGCATGTCTGGTGCCAAGGTGCAGAATAGAGTGGGAGAGCCTGCCCGGGGGGGAACTGTCACAAGGCCAAAAGTTGTGTGTGTGTGCACACTCCTGGTACAAGCCAATCAAGAGAATTTGATAAAACTGTTTTTCTGTAGATCAGTCAGTCCTTGAAACAACCACTGTAGGTTCAGTATTTAAAGTGGATCCAAAACCAGGGCAATTAAGCCCAAGTCAGCACAAGGTGGAAGGCTTTTGAACACATAGCCAATACCATGGCAAGCATGAGAGGCTGATATCCCGGATCCATAGATTTAAGGAATTTCTCTTCCCGTTTCTGATGAGGCCCTGAAATTTTAGTCTAACCTAGTTTAATAAGATTTGAGTCACTGAGCTTTTTGTTGTTTTTTGTAAAGCCAATCAAGAGAATTTGATAAAACAGTCCTACTCTTCCCTTTCAGTTAAGATACAGGAACACAGGACCATCCTGCTGCTGTTGGTCTGGGTGGACTTCACATAATACTGCCCTGATACTCAGCTGATAGGGCAGTAGGTACTCTCAGAAGAAAATGCAGTACATGGGGAGCGTGTCTGTGTCTATATTCAGACAGATAGTCTTAGGAACATAAGACCTGACAGCAATCGCTTTGATTCCATCTGTTTCTGTTCTCCACCCAAACATGAACACTTCTACCAAAGAAATAGAACCTTAAATTACTTGTGTGGTCTGCAGTCGAGCTACCAACAGAACATATATATACTGCATGAGCCAAGCCCTACTGTTCCTAGGCAGCTCAGCTTCTTGCCATCTTTTCAACAGAGTTTTGCTCTAGTGTAAGATGAGTAAAAATCGTGAGTTTTGGCTCGAGACTGCTTCAGCAGTTATGTGTCATGCTTTATTTTACTGCACAACAGTTTGCCAGATATACCATATTGGAGACACGTTGATCTTTGTTGCATCCAAGACTGACACTTCCTTTTCCAGTCTTGCCTTTTAAAGTATTTCAGTTGGACAACACCAGGCTTTTGAAAAATGCTGATATTTCACCCCTTTTTGATACAGTATTTTAATTCAAGGGTTTAGTCAAGATGTAAATCTTACTGATTTAACCATGACTGTTCAGGTTGCGATTTTTATTTTATTAGTAAACATAGTGGTGTTTGGATGAAGCCACATTATAAACACAGATACACCCTTGGCTAATTTAGTGATGGAGAGGCATGCCAAAACCTGTTTTGAGTCCCATCAGCTCTATTTCTGTGTTGTTTCTAGTTTGTGTGTTAACATTCTGGCTTGAGATAAATGAAGCAGCTGCTGTTGGTTACCTCTGTGCATTGTTCTATGTATCTGCCCTTTGGAACACCATGGAACTGTAGAATCATAGAATGGTCTGAGTTGGAATGGACCTTAAAGATCCTGTTCCAACACCCCTGCCATGGGCAGGGATACCTTCCACTAGACCAGGTTGCTCAAAGCCCTATCCAACCTGGTCTTGAACACTTCCACTTCTTGAACACCCACAACCTAGAGTTAGCCATCACATATGATCCTATAGTAACCCCTCACCTGTCTGAGTGTGTCTTCATCAATTATCTTAAAAACATGTTAAAAAACAAACAACAGAGACAACTCTTGAAGAAACTAGTATGTGGAATTTTCATGCCTATGTGCCTTTTTCCTGTAAAATGAAATAAGGACAGCCTAATTTAATTTTTTTTCATTGAGAAGAATTCCCTTTATGTAACCATTCTTTCTTTCTAACATAGACCATTGCATTTATTTATGATTGTTTTGTTTGTGAGTGGGTGAAATCAATAAATGCCATTGGTTTGTGTGTCCACTGGGATGTCCACATGAAGCTCTGTCTGCTTCTGTGTAGCTCTTGTTAAAATACGAAACTGTATTTATTTTCAGTGTGAACACAGCCAGAGAGAGAAGTTAATCCCAGCATCTTGAATGCAGCATTACCTAAAGGCTGATGATATAGAAATAATTGAAAGTAAGTACTGCAAAGTTGTTGAGATAAATTTTGACATAAAAATGTAGGTTGGTTCATAAAAAGTTGCAGTGACAATAGGTTATAGTGACAGCTTTTCAACAACTGTATAAGCCTCCAGATGGAAGGGAATTTGGCTTAATGAATTATAGGCAGTCTGTGTAACACAAGCTCCTTTTATTGGAGCAGCTGAGAATAAAGAATAAACTTATTCATACTGGCATGTGTTAAATAACATCATTGTTAAAAACATGAAGTTGAAAAGAGACTGAGAAATGAAATAATTAGAAAAAAAATAATCCACTGTTAATATCTCAAGACCTTCGGGCTCCTGAGCAGGGCACTGACTGCTTTGCTTCAGAATTATCTGATAATGAAAGTTGTCACTGGCCAACTGAGGAGACTCACAGCCTTCTGGTGATGAGGTGACCCTGCTGCAGGACCTTCTTCTTTGTCCATTTACTCTGCGTCTGGAGTAGCCTGAGCTGGTTGGGGTTGTTACTTACACCTGGGGACAGATAGTTAAAGCTCCAGAGAGCACTTAATTCCCAACCTGTGCCACAGACAGGCTGCGTGACCTTGGCAAATTACTTAATATCTGCTCTCCCATCCAGAAAATGATGATGATACTTACCTGCCTCCCAGGAGAAGCATTTGGGCTTCATTAAGGATTAGGACATGCTTTTAGTTTAGTTAGTTGTGTTGAGATGTGCTTGGTAAGCAAAAGTTATTATTAAATAATTAATGAGGAGAAATGCTGTCAAAGTAATCTAAAGGACTGAGCCAGTGCTAAGAGCAGTATCCGAAGAAAATCACATGTGCTGTGATGTCAGAGCAGGGGAGTGTGACTGAAAACTAAGAATAAGCAGCAGATGTCAGTGACTCATTAAAATAACAAACTTGTATTTCTAATTTTGTCAACGTACCATGGCACTTTCGATAGGACGGATTAACCGCTGATGAGCTTGTAGGATTTTTGACACACGTGGCGGTGAGTTAAGGACACGGCTGTAGCCTTCTGCCTGCCTCACTGGATCTGTCTGTGGCTGGCTTACGAGGCAGGATTCAAATCCACAGACTGAGGATTTAGAAATGCAGGGAATTGCCGTGACACTACTAATCGTGGATGTGTAAAATAGTAAGTTATCTGGGTAGGGAGTGCTTTGTTTTGTTAGGGAGCATTTTTCTAGCAGGTCTGTGACTTCAGACATTTTCAGGAGGCCTGTTTTGCATCCTCCAACTCAATCCAGCAGCCATGTAATGGATGGATGCCTTTACTGTGGATGTGGTACCAATAATAAGAATTAGGTACTTTCTTGCAGTGGTAATCATAAAGATGTGCAATTATTTATCCCACTCCCTATTTCATGAGCACAGGCATCTTAATTGTACTGGCAAAGCAGATGTGTATGTTTTGTCAGCGAGACTGGGTGTTTTTCATAAGCCATCTCCTCGAACTCTGCGAGGGCTCATTTTTTCTCAGCATATCTTATACTTAGCAGCACCTGGATCGTTACCCATGCACCTCATGAAACCTTTTCCTTACTCATTTTCCTAATTAACAGCCCGTCCCTGCCTCGTGTGGATAATAACACTTTCATCCGTGGATAATAACACTTTCATCCTTGCACAGGTGAAAAGAGCCTCTCGAAAGCAGTCATATTATTTTTTTTTTTCTCTTTGCATCTCTCAGACGACCTGACAAATTATTTTGGAGGCTTGTTTTTGGTATGGAACCCCGACCTTTGCCGAGATGCGCTGCAGGGCGATGGAGATCCCGATGATTCCTGTTGGGGAGCCAAGGTGCTGCTGCCAGAGCGGCTCCGTGGCGTCGCCATCAGCCTTCATTTCGCCCCGGGCACAAGAGCACTTTGTCCAGCACTGAGTGACGAGCAGTTCTATATTAAGAAAAACATGAAAACGCAGCTTATTAGAAGCCACGGGGTTGATTGAAAGCGTAATAAATGGCAGCCTACCAACAAAGATTGTTGCTCTGGGTAGATAATCTGATTAGTAAATATTTATTTCATTACAAAGTCTCTTTTATGGTTTGATCTGCGTTCAGTCAACAATTCTAAGTGACCTCTTCAGCATTTTAAATGGGATCTGGAGGTTCTGCCATTTGAACCAGGGATACCACAAACAAATATGAGTTTCAGTGCAATTGGAGGTAGTGCTATGAAATGCAATAGTATTATGCAGAGAATAAGTGGCATGTGCCACTTGTTTACTTTGAACTCCTAACTTGTTTAATCCTAAACTTTGAGAAGATACAGAAATGTTGCACTCATCTGGGGACTACTAAAAAACATTAACTCTTCAATTGCTGCTCTGTGGGCATCCATTTCACTGGTGCAGCTCGCTAACACATCACATAACCTAATGGCCATCAAATTGTGCCATACCTGGGTTTTTCAAGCACTGTAGCAAATGCTTTTTGCCCAGACATGCCTGGTGCAATCAGCTCTCAAGAAGGAAGGGAAAACATACAAATTGTCATCTGCTTTGCTGGAGAATTATATGTACCAAAGCAAAGCAAACAAATGAGAATATCTTACGAGTTACATTATACATATATATTGCACAGTCATTGTCCTCAGAACTCTTCTATGTGATGTTCAACCTCTGCAGATATAACAAAAGCATTTTTCCTTTGTCCAGTGTATCAGACAAAGGAATGCAGATTTAAAGGAGAAGAGTGCAGTACTTTTGAGATTGTAGTTTTAGCTTTAAATTCAGAAAATGCTTAAGAGAACCTTATGAAATGTAATAAAGTTCTCTTTCCCCAAGCTCACACTCTCAATCTGAAATTGTATTGAGGGAATTTGAGTTTCAATAGTGTCCTTACGGAGCAGCTATGCTTATTACTTAGATATTAGAGATGCCCTATTGATGTGCAAGCGTTTGAATTCCAAAGGGAAATAAAGTCTGTATTTTCAGCTTATTATTGTACGATATTGTAGACGCTCTGCAGTAAGCATCTGAAAAAAACTGTTCTTTTTTCCCTTCTAACTTTCACCACCTGACATGCTGTCTTGGCTTTCTACCTCTGCTGCGAAAGAAAACATCAGCTTAAATTTCCAATTCCCTAGTAAGAGGTTTTGTACATTACAACACTATTATAGCTAACGTTGCTTATGTACTTAATTCTTTGTGCGAACAGTGGTGGCCACAGTTTGAAGTTGTCATGCCACCTAGGTGCTTGAGGAAAGGACTAAAATTACCCAAGAACAGGCTGAGAACCAGGCAGCATGTCCTCTCCTTCTTTGTCTACTCCAGTGCTGCCTTTTAACATCCTGCTAAGTTTGCCCTGTAAATACAGGTGCACACCAGCGAGCACAGCTGTGGGATGGCTCACTCCAAAAAGCAGAAGCAAAACCATGCAGCAGGCACATGAAGAATGTTGTGTATGCCCCACCCTTGAAAGTGTTCAAGGCCATGTTGGACAGGACTTTGGGCAACCCACTCCAGTGGAGGGTGCTCCTGCCCATGGCAGAGGGCTTGGAAAAGTAATCTTTGAGGTCCGTTCCAACCCAAGCCTTTCTGTGATGATTTCTGTGATTTCTATATACTCAGAAGGAGCTGCTCTGGGTAAAAATTCCTTGTCACATCCATCACCATCTCATTTTCACTTGCACATGCTCCTAAGAATGAATACACTTGACTACAGCCTGGCTTGTGAGCCCCATTCCCAATTGTCCTTTTTCCTACCCCATGCACTAGAAATGAAAAAAGGAAAACTCTCAGCTTTCTCTACTTTCCACATGAAATGGAGCGTGGAGGGGATGCTCCAGGCAGGGAGCAGCCCCAAGTTAACCACCAGGAGAGTGGGGAAGGCCTCGAGCTGGGCACTGTGCTCCCATGTGTAGCCAGGGCAATGTGTCCCACCTTTTGTAATGGATAGGGTCATTTATGCATGAAGGGATTTTGGGGTCTATGTCAGGGCAGGATGAGAAAGTGCTTGAGGGTGTCAGTTTGGCAAAGCTCCTTCACCATGTTTTCCATAGCCCAAGAATGACGGGAAGACTTTTACTGGGCTTCAGAAAAACTTCCTCTGCTTCAGTTGTACAGCCATTAAATGAGGAACAAGCAATGCATTGCATATTTTGGGGAGCTCTTCTCTGTTTCGTGTCTTTCTGACCCCAGCAAGTACAGAAATCACTGCTTTGATAAAAACTGAGGGCAGGATTTGCCCAGATGAAATCAGGGAACTTTGACATTGACTTCAGTCAATGGTGTTTGCAGCTGAGCACCCATGGGAGTTTTGGTTCATGATTCCTATGAGCAGCTTTGACACTTTGGTACATAACTGGTCTGCTTTACATTTCATTATGTCTATTTAAGCTATATTTTAATGCTAGATGTGGAAAGGCTTAGCCCCTAAGGTCATTTAGGAGTGGAGGAGAAAAGTCACTCTTGAGTTGTAGTGCACTTTAGGTCTTCCTGATGGAGCATGATGCAAGACATGTAATAAGTTATTGCCATGTTAAATATTGATTTATTATTTTCCATGGCACATTTATTTAAATCTTCATGCAATCAGGTTTCCACCATCACTCAGTGTGTGTGTGCACGTGTTCACATGTCAATACTCATTAATATCAGATGTCCTGTCAATTCCCTGAATTGTCACTGAAGTGGACCATGTATTTGAAAGTGTGTATTGGCATTTAGGAATTGCCTGTATCAATCAAAGGTTTTTCTCCCAAAGAAAGGGAGAGCCCAGCCAAATAAACATGAAGTCTTTCTGTGATGTGTAGTCTTTGCTACTGAAATATAGAAAGGGATTTTTTTTAACCTCAAAGACAGTTCCTTGCAAAACCTGTAGTACACAACTCACTGAGCTGGGTTGATGGCCAGAGGTCATTTTGTGAAGTTTTCCACCCTTGGTTTCATGGATTACTTAAAAAAAGCAAGAAGCAGCTCTTCAGGTTGAAGCTCCATACCCACGGCTGCAACCTTCAGAGTTCTGGAGATGATGAGTCAAACTGGAGGAGCCCAGCACACCACTCAGGCAGAGCAGAATCACTGATTGAGATAACTCAATAGCATCTCCCATGCCACTACAGCCTTATGAGCTAATGTTTGTGCTGCCTTTCTCCAGCAAAATGTCCTTGTATGCATTATGGCTAATAAAAATACTGGTCAAATTCAAATGGGGGATAAAATTTCCATTTCCAAGGCAGTTCATTGCTGAGGGAAGAATTTCCCAGGCTCTTTTCCTGTGCTTTAGTTTTGGTTTTATGGGGTTAGAGGTCAGGTTGTAGTGAATAATAATAATACTGGGTCTTCAGTGCATGGTGGTGGATGGCAGGGGGCTGCCCACACTTCCCCACGTGTCAGGGCCTGGAATTCCAGAACTAGTTCTGGAATTTACTTTGCAGAAGTTTGGCAAAGAGTTTGCTGGAAAGAAGTCATTGTACAAATAACTTCTTTCAGAAAGAAGTGGGTGGTCTGACTTGGACACTGAGGAATCGACACGGAGTTTGTGGCAGTTGTCAACTCATCGCTCCGCTGGCCTCTGCGACCTTGGGCAGACAACTTGGCCTCACACAGCATTTTATTCCACTGCGAGTACCTGATAGCTCCAAAATGGAAAGGGTTTTGCTGTCTCCATGAACAAACCGGATCCTTACATCAGGCATCACATCTCAGTCTTCCTGTAACGTAGCCTAGACATGGGATGCTTTTGCTCTCACCTTTCTCACTTAAAGATTGAGGAAATCAAACTCAGGCTCAAGAGAGGGGCTATCACACTGTTTTGCAACCCCTGACTTCTCCTGGTCACTGTCAAACTGCCTCATGATGGAAATATCCACTCTGGGTCAGGTGATGATGGAGGGCCCTTAAGCCATCCTCCACATAAACCTTGTTTAACAATAATGAGATCCTGGTCTCCAGAGGGTTTCTAAACTCTGCTGGGGCTCTTGGTGGGATCTGTGTTCCTGTGTGACACCCTGTCTATAACAGTCACAGCTTCATGAATAGCAAAGGCTACCAGCCCATTGCCATGAAGGTCTTGGGATGGCGTCACCCATCACACACTTGGCTCATTGGTGACATCACATCTGAATCGAGCTCATGGTCATCATTGGCCACCACTTCAGTCATGTCACACTGACTTCTCCAATGTCTCTTTCAATTCTGCCCTCTATTCGTAGTTCCTTTTTGTAGTTTCTTCCCTGACTTTCCTCTGCTAGCAATGTCATACTCATATTTTTCATTTTTTTCCCCAAAATCTTGTCTGTTACCTGCCCATTTTGTGTCCTGTTTACTCTTGAAACTCCTTTGTATTATGTATTCAGTAAGAAATGCTTCTCTCTACGAAACGCCTTCTGCCTGCAAACACCCCATTTCCCTTAAGACTTCCAGCAATGATCTCTGAAAATATCCACACCACTTCACAGAGAGCTTGTCTCTGGTGTATTCAGATGTCAAACTGTTTGTGTCTCGGCTTGGAGCAGACACTGTCTCATTTGTTTGCAAAGCCCTACTGTGCACATGGGACACTTCTCAATAAATAATAGCACCAGATTCGTCTGCTGCATCCTATAGTAAAATTGGAAAATAACCCCAAACTTTTCGCAGTTGAGGACTGTCTCTCCTCACTTTCTTTCCTGCATTTTAAATTATGTTTTCACTGTGCTTCCATTAAGCTTTTGCAATTGCATTCTTCAGTGTGTGAGAGCTCCCCTTACACAAAATTGGACTAAAAATCAACTACAATTCCCTGTGGGGAATTTTCCTGGGGAGGTTGGAATTTCTTCTGATGGAGAAGACACTATAGTCTCTAATGCCACTTTCTTTTTCTAAGCCTGGGGACTGGGTGAGGTGGAGAGTGAGGTAAGTGGAAAGAAGGCTGATGCACTTGTTGTGAACTGAACTCACCACTGGATGTGGGGGATCTTACACCATCCTGACAAGGAAGGGAAGGACTCTGATGTAGAGCTGGGCCAAGCAGGACTAAATGAAGTAAGCACCATGTAGCTGTTTCCCTCCAGTTTTCTTGCCATGCTCACCTCTGGCATGTCCAGATTCCTTGCAATAATAGGGCATTGAGCAATGACGTGGCACATTAGTCATGTGCTGTTTGCTTTTACCTCCCCTCTTGCCTGGATCCCTGATGTCCCTTTTCTGCTGGTTGAGTTGCACGAAGCATCCTGTGTTTTTTGCCTGGTGAGGGTAAAATAAAGACAAATTGTGTATTTTTGGTATCTGTTGCAATGAAATGAGGGGTATTCTGGAAATTAGCCAAGCAGAAGAGCCTAACTGCAATGGAACCAGATGGCCCAACTCTGCCTGTCCTTGAGTCTGCTGGTTTTTTAGTATAAAAGTGTCAGTATTTGCAGGGAAGGTGTGTTTGGAAGGAGGGGCTTGAAAGGAGGGATGTTGTAAACCTACAGTAGAAGCACTGTGTTACTAGAGATATCCAGATGCCTATTTCACCATCCTGCTTTTCTACCTGTCATCCCTGCTTTTCTTGAACAACCAGGATATTTAGGTACATGAAAAATTCCTCTCTCCAAGGGACATTGCCTGTTTAAAGCAGCAACTAATCTGTGAGATGACCAGAGAACACCACCGCCAGAGTGCTCTGGGTTTGTTTGTCCTCATGAGTGTGTCTGTGCATCACAGCTGCTTCTCTGCTCAAGAGCCACCAGAGTATTGTAATACTGAGGAGTCCTGCTCTTGCCCAGAAGCTAATTGCAAAACAAACCCTTGCTGTCCTGCCCTGCGGTTCATACAGTGGATGGCTTTAAAATTAGGGCTTGGCAAATAATTGATCCATCTGGTAGACTGCCAAATTGAAAAATATCATCACCAATGTCAGCTAAATGCTCCTAGATGACTAAACCGCGGTGGGTTTGCTTCTTCTGATCAACACAACAGCAGCAAAATGAAGAGGAAAAAGACAGTACAAGGAGAATGAGGTTGTAATGTCAAACAAAGGGGTTTGTTGTTCTCAAGTGGTTTGAAGAAAAATGTAGGAGAGAAAGGCACACTTTGAGGAGAGGGAGAAGTTCATGGTTCCCCTTTCATCTGGTAGCTGAGAGAGTCAAGTCTGTGCCCAGAGTGGTGCTGACGAGGGCTGACATCCTTTTCCTTCCTGGCACAGCCTGGATCCATGTTCCTGTGAGCATTCAGTGTCATGCACCCACTCTGCTCCTCCTCCTGTCCCTGCCACAGGTCTGGGGGCTCAAACGGCACGGGGGATGCCACAGCATTACTCAGACCTTCATATCGTCTCTCCTGATAAATAGTTAAAATATTTCCATCCAAGACTCTACGACGTGAACTGCAGCCACACGGGAGTTTGGACTTTCTCCTGGAAAGTGGAGAGTTTGATTTGCATCCGCCCCGGAGCTGGGTTGCAGCAAGGCTTGAGGCCATTTTCCACCTCTCAAGAGAACTATATTGAAGTTGTTTTTCTTTAATATGTCCCATTTCACATTGACTCTGCTGTGTACCAAACACATAAAATATGCTGTACATATACGTGCCATCATACAGCATTAAGCAGAAATTACTACAAGTAGCAGATGTTCTTGCAACTCCCCAGAACAGAGTCAGTAGGGCATTAAGGAAGAAAGAACATTAAAATAGGCAGGAATAGCCCACCTGGTTTGATTTTATGCTGAATTTTTGGAGAAGAAAGCAACAAGAAGCTGAGAAGCACGGTCAGGGACAGGGCCCTGGCATCAGAGTCCTTGGAGTGAGAAGACTTGACCCCTATCAGAATAAACTGGGGGGGGCCCTGAAGAATGGGTGATCAAGAACCTTGGCAGTATGTGATATGAGAGAAGGCCAGCAAGGTATCTTGGGCATAAATTGTAGTTGGCACTTTAATAATCTTGAATCCCTTGCTTTGGCAGACTGATAGATTTTTTTCAGAATCAGGAGGACATTTGAAAAATACTTTCTGGACTAGATTTTAATTTAGGGACTGGTCAACTGTGGCACTGTCCTTTCTCTTTAAATAAGGTCACTGTGACATGCCTCTCCCAGGGGTTTAAATCTCTGAGACATGGTGTAATTCATAATGTTGTAAATATCTTCAGGTTTGCCAGTTCTTGTGATTTGATTGCAAGTTTTGCAATGGTGTGTGATTTGGAAAGGGGAAGAGAGAATGACTGTTGTTGTTGTGGCTCTTTTTCATTTGGCTTGAAAACCTGGTCTATGAAACTGTGAAGCTATGAGGAGATGTGTTTGGGTGGTGTTTTTTTCCCTTGGCTAATACCAAAGATCTATTAAAAGCGTCCTGAATGTATCCTTTTTCTGAAGTACTTAGTAGAAGCAGTTGCCTATGCTAAGAAATACATTTCCATGGCTCAGGTTTGGTACCAGGAAGCCCAGTGGTCCCCCATCACATCTGGCTGTGTCACAGGTCTGGAAAAGAGAAGGTTCCGGGGAGACCTTGTAGCACCTTCCAGTACCTAAAGGACCTTACAGGAAAGCTGGAGAGGGACTTTTTACAAGGACATGTAGTGATGATCCAAAGGGGAATGGCCTTAAGCTGAAAAAGAGTAGGTTTAAATTGAATACTGGGAAGAAATTCTTTACTGTGAGGGTGATGAGGCACTGGCATAGGTTTCTCAGAGAAGGTGTGGCTGCCCCATCCCTGGAAATGTTCATGGCCAGGTTGACTAGGGCTTTGAGCAACTTGGTCTAGTGGAAGGTGTCCCTGCCCATGGCTGAGGGGTTGGAACTAGGTGATCTATAATGCTTCTTCCAGTCAGAGCCATTCTGTGATTCTGTTGTTGTGTTGGGTTTGCATGCACCATGGTGGTTTACTGGAGACTACCCTTTATCTTTAACCTTTAGGTTTTTATAGAAGTATGTCAATTTTCTTTCTCACCTAGACATTAACCTTTAGCAAGAAGCAAGGTCAGAGGGGTTTTGAAATCCAGATAGCTAATCTTTGCTTTTCTTTGTTGGACAAGACTGGGAGGTCCTCAAGGAGATCTAGTGAGCGAGTGAAGCATCACCTCCATTGCACTTGCTCTCCTTGGTCTCTTTTCTCCCTGCCTGAAATGAGAGTAAAAATTAAACTCATAAACATTCCTTCTTTGCTGCCTGCATATAGTATTTTTAAATTTCACTGTGTAATAATTTCTTTCTTCACATCCACTCAACTGCTATTTGGTCTTTTATACAGGAAGACTGTCACCATCGTGACAGAGCCATCATTCCACAAAGCCATTTTAGAAGTTTTTCTGTGAATAGAACAAGAGACGTTAATGCTGATAACTTCTGTTTTATATCAGATTTTATGTATAGATCATGGGGGACACTTTATGTTTGTGTTTCTGCACAATCAAATAATTTCCCATTCAAGGTGCCATATAGATTTATCTCGAAGGCTCATGAAAACTGTAGAGCTCTAACAGGCATGTAAGAGAGAAATGGGCAGTTTTATTTTGGGCAGGTTTATAATGTGCTCAGTTCCACAACCTGAAATACTATAAATATTCACAGGCGATTTTCAAATAACATCAGATCTAATAGATGCCATTTAAAGTTGCTAAACATTAGGCATAGTGTTACTCAACTGATCTTCTGAAAAGTATGTTCTTCTTCTCTTGTAATTAATCTCATTAAAAAGTCTTTAGCTGGTATGGAGAAATAATGGATCTTTAATGTTTTGTTTGATATTGAAAGCAAGTTTAATAGTGAGACATTAAAAAGTAGTTTTAATGTGCCACTCAGCACGCATGGTGATCACTTGCAATCAGTGGTGCCTAATGGAAAGGTGATCAGAACCGTATCTTAGGCCAAAAAGCTGCATGAGAAATGTGCTGAGGGAGGATAGGAAACTTGGCACCTGGGGACCAACATCCTCCTGCTCTGAACAGAAGAGCCCTAGGGAAAGCAGCTCGTCTTGTCTGTCCATAGTTGGTTCAAGAAGTCACATATGCAAAGCTACCAGTGTGTGGTCCTATTTTATGAAATATATATACATATATTCCCAACTTTTCTTTTTTTACAGTATTTTTCGTAGCTCACAAAAATTATAAAAATCTGACATCCGAACTCTACCTGTTTAAAAGTAGACCTCAAAGTTTATCTGCAGGCCAAGTAAGACTGGCCACTAAACATCTCTAAAATACCTTGTAATCACTTGAAACAGCTCAGCTGGATCTTGTTCAGACAGATGGATCTTACTCTTATGTGGATCTTATTCAAAGAGTTTTTCTGTCTGTTCTGGAAATGGGAACCACCTATGACAAATATCCAGTATCCTGTTGGAAGAAGACTGTGAGTCAGCCAGCTCCCTAAAGAGGTGGTGTTAGCAAATAAAAAGCTTTCAGGTTAGCAAAAAAAAAAAGGTTGATAAAAGCAAATATGCAGTGTAGTAAGAAACTTTTCACTGAAAGTAATTTAAAGATACTTCATTGGGGTTTATTGTCAAAGTAAAAGACCAGTTAATTCTGCTTGCATGTGAAGATGTCAGGCATCCTCTGAGAGGTGAGAAGGAAATGGTGAAGATATGGTGGGAATTGAATGTGGTTTGTGATAGGGTCACATGTAACATCTTTTGAAGTAAACCAAGGAAGAGTGGTCGAGCTGTGAGGGCAGCCCAAGACAAGCCCAAAACATGGGCTGGCTCATGCCAAGAATGTCCTCTTCTTGTCTTACAGGCATGCACAATGCTGGCATGTGTGAATGGGGATGCATGGGGAGGAAAGGAAGCGTTGGAGAAAATGGAGGGAGCTTTCTGATCATTGCCTGGTTTATGGAGAAGTGAAAGTAGGAAGGAAAAAACTCTCCCAATTACACAAATATAAAAGGGAAGCTTGCTGGCTGAGAAGCAATACTGAAAGAGAAGCTTTAAATCAGCTGATAGGAAAGAAGTTCTGGTGACAAGCTATGGCTAAGCACTGGATTGGGCCCCTTGGTAGGGTTTTGAATTGTCTTCTCGAGGAGACCTTTAAAAACTGGTAGTGATAATACAAGGAGGAATAGCTTTAGGCTGTAGGAGGACAGGTTTAGATTAGATATAAGGAGAAGAAGCTCTTAACCTTAAGGGCAGTGAGGCGCTGGCATAGGTTGCCCAGGAAGGTTGTGGACTCCCCATCCCTGTGGATGTTTAAAGATGGGTTGGACAGGGGTTTGATCAACCAGGTCTAGTGGAGGGTGTCCCTGCCCATGGCAGAGGCATTTGAACTATATGACTTCTGACCCAAACCATTCTGTGATTCTGTGATGATGAGATACGTATATCAGGGGCAGGCTGTGTTTATGTGTGCCACCTTGAGGTGTATGGTTGACCTCCTTCCAGCTTTCTTCTTAATTCCATTTTCAGATAATACCTTGCAGGTTGGGCTCGTATCTTACCAAATCAGTATCATCCTGTAATGGGAGAGCACTGACACTCTGTGAGCTCAGCCCTGCGCCTCCGTTCCTGCTGAATTCATCTTCCTGTAATTGGTACCATATTTCTTGCCG
Source organism: Pachyramphus minor (assembly GCA_013397135.1). Lineage (NCBI taxonomy): Eukaryota > Metazoa > Chordata > Aves > Passeriformes > Tyrannidae > Pachyramphus > Pachyramphus minor. The sequence goes on from VYXB01024585.1 coordinate 729,449, forward strand.
AATACTGTCTGAACAGAGAATAAAGAAATACACCTGACAATTATGATGATGGGATTTTTGTGCTTGTAGAACCACTCTGACAACATCTGATTTTTCTAACATTTAGATTTCCTTAGAAAAAGCATTACGGGCTTTCATTCGCAGTATATAAGTAGCTGGGAGTTCAGGTGGAAGAGCCCTTGTATCATCCCTGCTCGTTGCTAAAAAGACATGGGGAAATTGTCAAGAAAACAACCTACTTAATATTAAGAAATGGGACTGAAAGTGCAGATTTTCTTAGCTATGTTATATGCTGGTTTTGGCAAATCATAAAGATGTCTTCACTGTACGTAGACTCTCTGATGTCTCAGGAAGTTTTCGAGTAATTTAGGGAGACAGAACTATATAAGTGCTAAATATTATTGTTACTGTCATGTGTTCTCTGAATAGTTTTTTATTTAAGTGCAACATTTTTGTATCTTCCTTAAGAGGATTTATGGGGCATTTTCTTGCCCCCTTGCCTTTAGTTCACAGAAGTTTTTATAACTAGTTTACTGGTACAAACTGGAACTTTACAGGTTTCCCATTGCTTCTGAATAAATTGCTACATTACATTTTCAACATGTCTGTAAAGACCTTCTACATGTAACTGCTGCAGGTAAAATGTGTGGGGCCAGGCAGATGCCCTGGTCTTTGTGGTGATACTGAATACTGTAGGCTAAGAAATATTAAGTCACTGCGACATTGCTGAACACAAAGGGATAACTTCCTCTTTCTTGTGGCACAAAATCAATGTATAGCATCAAGACTGTATATTGACAGCTTGATTATAAAGGACACTGAATATACTTGACCCTGGAATAACACCAGAATGGAACAGAACATGACATTTATACAGCACCAACAGGAGTAGCATGCATTAAATCCTGCTTGCTCTTCTCAGTTGTATGAGATATTTTTTAAATCACGTTGCCATCACTCTTTTTGGTTTCTTTAGCTCTTTGGCACTGATACTTCCTCACACATGTGGAGCTGGCATTCCAGCTCTGTGACAAAGCTTTGTTATGACACATCACGCCTTGCTCTTCTGAATCTTGCATAGGTAGTGGGGGGAAAGCAAGAATTTACAATTGAAACTGTGTGAGAGCCAAATTTTTTGTGAGTTTTGTCCTTTTAATTTCCTGTATCAGCTGTTGAGTTGATGCCATGGGGAGGTCTCAAGGCTGGGGTTAGCAGATGCCGTGCTGGCAGAGCTGGTGGGTCTCCACTGTTCTGCTGAGCAGTAATTTGTCCTTCTGAGCATAACAGCGAAGGAGCAATCCCCATGGCATGTCTTTCTGCCTTCCTACATATGTTTTCCATCTTGTTTCAGGTGTTAAGTCCTCTCTTAACACCAACTGTGAGTTAACTGGGCAGAGTGCTGGTGATCCTACCCACTTCCAGCTGGAGTATAAGACAGAGGACTAAAATGAAAGGCCGTAGTAAACACTATGAGTCATTTCATCCAAAAAGGAGAAAATGCTAAAAATGGTAGCAAGAAAAATCTCTGCCTTCTCTATTTTACTATATTAACTCTGGAATAGCTGCAGTTACTAAAAGCATATTAGGCAGTTGCAAATGAGGGAGAAATTAGTCTGCAGGGTAATTGCTAAGAACAGATTTGGCACTATGAAATTTGTGACAAGTTCCAGTTTTCAAGGAAGAGTGTAACCTCCTGCTTGTGAGTCACTTCTGTGGCTTTGCTTCCTACCTCATTACTGCCTGACCCTGAGCATTGCAAAGCTTGATCTCTCTTTTGCCGCAGAATAAACCACAGTGACATGATATGCCACCTCTCCTTGACGTATTCTGCTTCCCATTACTGTTTCCTCTGTCATTTCATTGCTAGCATAGTTCTCATAACACTGTTATCTCTGTTTTATTGTCGTTTCCCTTGTTTTCCTTTGGCAGCGAGCACAAGTTCCATAGATTTCAGAGAAATGGGAGCTATTCCAGCTGTTTCCCCAAGCAGAGCCATCCCACCAGCCTGAGTATCTGATACACTCACCCTGAATGAGATTTTGTACACCATTCTCTGCACACTGCTTTCTTCTTTCCATCATTCATTTCAGGAATGATTTAGTGATGGGAGAATCTCTCCAAAGCCAAGGAGACACAAGCAGCTATATTTTGTCTCATATTTTTCAACTCCTACTTTCCTGTTGTTAATGGCTAGGTAATAACATTCCTGCTGGGGGGGCGGGGCAGTGGTTTTGTTTTGTTTTGTTTTTTTAAAGGCTAACGTTTAGAGATGCATCATTCATTCTTCTGCAGTCAATAAGCAGAGGTCAGTCTGTCCTGTAAACAGAGCTGTGACCGTGGAACAAGTCAGGACACCATCCTAGCCTAACACCACCAAACCACCGTGGTTTGTAACAAAAACAGAGGAGGTGCAGCAGGATAAATGTCACTGTGGCTCACCATGTGGGTGAGGATCCGGGCATCATGCTGCTACCCAAGGATCTAGGTCAACATTGGTTCAAGTACTGCTAGAGGTGCTGCAGTTGTAATTGTTTCCCAGTTATGGCTCAATTATATTCTTTCTTTGTTCTTCTTTTTTCCTTCTTTGCAACAGAGCAAGAAGGAATAGGACTATTTTAACTTTGAAGGGGGGTACTCATCATTCCCCCCCATCATAATTTTTCAGGCAGGCACCCATTCAAGAAGTTGCCCTCCATGATCTCAGTGATTGTTTCTAGCAAATTTGAGCAGGATATTAGATCTCTGTTTTACATTCTTGCAGAGCTGTTAAAGCACAGTGTGGATAAAGTGGAATGCACATTCATCAGGAGAGGAAACATTATCTCCTTTTTTTATTATTTAGAGAGCATGGGTGCATACAGATGAGTGTGGCTCTGGCAAGTCACTTAGGGAGAAGAAACCTCAAATCATTGAAATCCATGTCATTCTTCCTTGTGTATGTTCCTGTAGTATCCATCACAAAATGCAGCTGTCTCAGAAAGAGATTTTGCAGTGCTTAAGTAGTGCCCCACATCACAAACCAGATGATGGCACGTGGGGGAGAGAACCTCGTGCATTTAGAAGTACAATTTGCTGCAGAGCAAAATCTGGCAAACTCTTCCCTGTGAAGTTGTTTATCTGTTTAGCTCAGTTGCATTAACAAAGAACAGCCCAAAGCACTGTCTCCTTTTGTGGTGGGTGTTTGAACATAGAGCTAGAAGATAGTCCCTAAAATTGGTCTCTTATGAGATTATACAAGACAAGAGGTGGATGGAGCAAACATATGGAGGGAGCGCAACTGAGACCATTACATTTAACATAATAAGCCATGGTCACACCATCTGCCTGACTCTTCAGAGTGTTTTGTAGTCAAATTCTCACCTAAAACACTCCAATTCTTGGGAATATTGCCATAAAACCTTTCCTGATTGCAGGGAACCAGAATTTTCAGTTGAACCACATTTCTAGAATGCTGTTACAAAACTGCACTTATGAATATTTTATCTGTGGCCTTGGTCTAGAAATAATCCAGCAAATTGTGATGGGATGCATGCTGTTATTAGAGCTGATTTTCCTGCTCTTGTTTGTTGTTGTAATTTGTGGAGAAAGGCCATAAGTTAAATCTTTAATTCACAAGTTTTAATGTAAATCATATCCCATTACAGTACATCATAGTGATATAATACAATATGTTAGTTTACCCTAAGTGGATGTATTTGTCTCTATTTTCTGGCTCAGATAATAGTTACCATCTGGGTGTGTGTTTATTTTTTGTTGTTGTTTCTTTTAATCATTTGTGGTGCTGCTTGTTTTAAAGCCGAAAATGACTAAAATTTGAAGCTGATTTAGGAAATCGCCTGAAGAATATCAAAAGGAACATCAGACACTTTAAATGCTTCACATTTTTAACCTATTACTGAGAACATTTCAGTGGCCTTGAGGCAAGTTCCTCCCTTCATACTTCAGTATCTGTCTTTGGAAATCTTATAAAATCAGCAGCACTGGGGTTGAGTGTGAGAGAGCAGGGCAGAATCCCAAACTTCAAACCCTTCTCTTTTATCTGGACTGAACAAATATCAGATAGTGTTGTGAAGGGCTGTGGTGTTGCCCATCCCTGTGTGCAGGATGCAGAGAGGTATGTCCAGCCTGACTCCAAATATTCATAGTTCTGGCTGCTGTGAGCATTTGTGCTGCAGTCAGTTTTGTCTTAGGAGTCTGTGCATAAAGCTGTAACATTCATTATCTGTATATTTTTATATGCCTGTATTTTGTACATCCTTCAGGCTGTTTTATGCAATTTCTTGCAACTCTCTATGCCACATAACCGACACATCGTATGTAGGAATGTAGATGCCTAATTTGCACCTAAATTTTAGGTGTCGGGTGAAGATGGCCTTGTAAAGTGCATAAATTCCTTATAAAGTCACTGGGGAGAACCAGTTACTTTGAAGGCTCCCAAAGAGCAATCTTTTCTATCTGACTTTTACACTGAGGTTCCTCTCAATAGTGCTGTGATCTTTTCCTTTCTGATGAAATCTCAGGGGTTTGAGGTTTGATACTTTTTTTCCTGTGCAAGGATACTTTTTGTCTCCCGTGCAAGGTGACTGCAGTGGTCAAAGAGCACAAAGAACATAATGAATTGAATTTGGCCTCTGCTGGTGAACAAAGGATTCAGTTTTCTGGTTTGAGGCACCTATAACAATATTTTAGATGTCAATTTGAAAAACATAATGTAGGCTCCAAACTCACACATGTTTAGATAAGGAGTAGATGCTTTTCAGCTCTACATTTGCCTTCTGGTTGCTCATGCAGCGGCAGGCACGTGGCTGTAAAAAGGTCGGGTTTCAAATCATTTAATTTTTACCCTAAAAACTGAGTGAATACAACCCTATTTATTCCAGTACACCACTGTCCGTAGGACAATGCCCAGAGAACTTGTGGATGCTCTGTCCCTTGAAGTGTTCAAAGCCAAGCTTTTGGATGGGGCTTGGAGAAACCTGGTCAAGGGAAAGGTGTCCTTGCCCATGGCAGGGGATTTGGAACTAAATAATCTTTGAGGTCTCTTCCAACCCAAACCATTCTGTGATTTTATGTTACCTTCACCACTGGCCTATGTGTGCTTTTAAAACAGGAGTGCCTTGCTTATCTCCCTACTGTTTAGGCTTGCAGCCCCCATGGAAGTTTGGACACAGCTTTCTAGACTTCCGTTGAGCCCTTTACCCAATTTCATTTTTCTCACCACACACAGGAAAAGGCAGAATCTGTCCCAACAGATTTACCAGAGACAAAATGTGTGAATCACATTTTCTAATTATTTCTATTCAGACATGGAAATCCAAATCACACAGCCCCTAATGATGTTACATGCAATGAAAGGAAGGGCCTTTTCCCAAATAGTTGACTTTGTTGTGTCATGATTAGAGACAACAAACAAATGAGGGAAAACAAGGGTTTGGTTAAATAGAAAAGTCATGGCTATTTTCTTTCTTCAAACTGTTTTGATATGATAAACTGTGGAAAAAGAAATTACACATGAGAAAACACTTGAAATTGCTATTGGTATTGTCAAACAGTACCACTTGCTTGAAAAATATCTAACATTCAGACATCAGTATTCATCAGAAGCAGTGTTGAGATCAAATCCTTTGAGGCTGACTTGAGATGAGTTTGAGAAGCATCTTTCTTTGCTATAGAATGTTGTTATTTATAATATGCCTCTGATGAAGGTTTCCAGATAGAAGAAGATTTATCTGGACCAAATATATGGCCATGTGGTAGATATATGTACCTCACCACCAATACAGATTAGCATCCAAACAGGGCAGAAGAAAAATAAATTGAAAATTAAATTGCTTGACACATATCCCAAATTAAATTCTTTTGTTTGTTGTACATACTAGAATTGAGCATGACTTTGCCCATGATTTAGGCTCTGTCATCTCTTTTGTATTTGGCTGTATAAATATAAAATATATCAGATGGAGTGATGCTGTTTATTCTGAAGTTCAAAGGTGGGGCACAGAAGCTTCATGTATTTGCGTAACAAAACTTTTATTAAGTGGAACCAGCGATACTCCAACAGAAAAAGTGGCCAAGAGCCTTAAAGGAAATTAAAATGAGCCATAACAATTGGAATTCACACAAGAGCATAAAGGACCTTCCTAAGATAAATAATGCATGCATTAAAAAAGCGTTGAACAGGAATGAATGTGATAATGGAGATTGTATCTCAAAAGCAAAAACAAAATCGGAAAATAAAAATAAGGATTTTGAGTGCAAAGCAAAGCTCTGTGACACCATGCCTACAATGGCTTCACAGGGAAGGAAAACCTGTAGCCTGGACCTTCTGCCTGCACAGTCTCACAGGACCTCATCACATTCCCATTGCTTGTCCCTAAAATGGACAGGTTTGAACCTGTGTCTGACTGATACAAGCTGAGCTGGCTTAGGTTTGAATGAAGAACATGAATGAAGAACAGAAAGACCTGTTCTGATGCAACTGTGATAGTTTGTGGTTTGGGGTACAGAATTTTATTTTTTTTTTCTTAATACAGAAGAAACATAAATTAAAGAGAATTGTCAGAATAGTCCAATCCTTCTGTACACTGGCAATGAAATCATAAGCAGCATGTCCCTCTTTACTCCATAGGCAACATCCACAGGCTCTAATGGAACAAAAGCAATAAAGTATGTTTTAACACAGGAACACATCATCAGTGTCCTAGATTGTTGCAACAGCAATAAGTTTAGTAGGTAAATGCATTCTGGTATGCTGGTGAAGGACTTTGCACTGTGATAAAGAATGCAGGAAAAGCCATCCCTGTCTGACCAAAACATCTTTTCTGATAGATCACAACCAATACACAGAGCTCAGATCTGCTTTTGAAACCACCCTCCACCACCCCCACCTGGAAGATTTTCCAAATGATGTTGAAAAAGCTCTGACTCATTAGTGCTGAAATCTTTGAGGGCTTATCCCAAGCTCATCTGAAGTCAAAGGGCATGTTTATATTGACTTGATGAGTTTTGGATCAGACACCTTGGCTCTTCACACGTGTGACATCCAGCCTCCTAATTGTGTGCACATAAAAAGAGAGAACATAAAAGCTGTCGAGTTTCTGTGCTCTGTGATTGTCCTCAGTGATGCTTGATATTCTTTTTCCAGAAGAGTTTCTGCTACCTTCTCACTCCAGGCTGTTTTGATGACTTAACAAGAAAAAGCTCTTGCCATCAAACAAAGCTCATCCAAATACACATTTTTCTTTGATGCATCCTGGGTCTCGAACTGAATTTCTTCAAAAGCAATAAACAGAAAAGAAGAGAAAACAATTATCAACTTTGTGTGTAGACATCTGAGCTTCTAAAACAAAGCTTTCTTTCATGTCTTCCAAGTGTTCGAGGCTGGAAGTAGGCTTTTGACCTGATTCTCTAGGGAAACTCCTTTAGAAAATAACTTAGTCTTTGATTGCTTGTCAGGGTTTTGTTTCATGCCAGCCTTACTAGACTAATATTATAAAAAGGACAATTTCAGGAAATAGCCTTGAAGCTATAGAGAGGATGCTAATAGCTCCAAAAGTAAGGAGGCTGCAGGTCAATTGGAGAACATAGAATTAGATGAAAAAATCAGCATCAGCAGACATACTGGCTATGTCTCATGAAGATAGTTTCTTGACACTGGTGGATATGATACACCTTTTGTTTGAATTACGTGTTAGAATGATTAACAAATTTATACCCACCAAGGACAGCAGGAATTTACATGCTCAGGGATGGAAGTAAATATTTTACAACAATCATTTTCTTGCATTGTCATACTATTTTATTTTACTCCTGGAAATGTATTTTTCATCCAGCAGATTCCCAAGTTGTAAGGTGCAATGGAAATATTTCATGACTGAAAATATTTCATCCTGCTTACTATATTTCAGTTTTGAAGTTCCTCTAGAAGTGGCTCAGTTCTGAAGAATGATGAACACATTAATGTTCACACTGAAAAGCTGGACTGTTTGAGGTTTACAGAATTGTTTTTATTTTCTCTTTAGTGCTGTCTATCATTTACTTGGATGGCAGTGTTTATAAATGTCTGACATGAAACCCACAGACATAAGGCCTGACTGTACTTCTCAAACCACTTGAGCCCTTCATGCATGCATGCAAGGAAGGAGCCTTTCAGATAGGGTCTGGGAGGTTTACATGTTCCTTAGATGGTCACCAATACAGAGGGAAATACATGATTAACACTAATTCACAAGCAGACAATAAAAACAAATACATGTTGTCCTCAAGCATATGGAAAATAAAAGTTCTATTTCATGTAGATGTTAAAATTGCTAAAAATTTTTTGAGAGTGAAAGGAAAAGGTCCCATTTCTACAGCAAAAAGTCTATCCCTCAGTATTCCATTGCTAAAATAGAGCTCTCCGGACGTTTTACTCCTCAGACCTAACACAGCTTTGCACTGCATTTTGTTAGCCCAAACCCAAACTTATCCACCATTCTTTCAGAACAAAAGCACTTGGAGATCAACCCTCTTCAAACCAGTCAATGCTGTTTATTAGTAGCTGGTTGTTTTCCTCTTACCACTGCCTATCTGTATAGCTTGTGACATGTTTCATTTTTCATAACCAATTGGGCAAACATATAAGAGATGTTTTTCCTCCATATATTTGTAGAATTTAAGGCCACAGATAATGCCTGTGATTACCTTCTGAAAGGCCATAGAGTGTGAGCCAGTGATCTTGGAACAGATCCGATCCGTGATGTTGGAGCAAGAACATGGCTTGAAAATCCCCTTCATCCTTAGTCTGATTCATGATGGGCAATCCTGCTTGACAGTATGTTCCAGTGGTTAACTAATGTTAAAACCTTCACCTTATTTCCCATTTGAATGTACCCTTCTACAGCTCCCAGCATCTGAATCCCTTTAATCTTTGTGCACTGTGTTAAAGAATGAAAAGGTTTTTCCCATCGTAGGGCAGCACTAGGCTTTGATGAACTCTCCTCTTATCATTTTTTGTGCTGGTAAATGCATCAGAGAAAATATTTTAGAGTCAGAAACCAAATAATGTAGCCTTTGAGGAAGCCTCTTAGGAAGCCATGAACTGAATTACATGTAATTGTTTATGCGATGCAATTTCAGGGACATGACAGTCCTATTAATGTCATACTGTAAAGATTCTTACCATGCCCTGGAGGAAAACCTGACAGAAGTAAGCAAACAAAGTTATTAATCATAAATTTGGGGATTTTTTCTCTCAAAATATAAAAAAGGTGTAAAAAAGAAAAGAAAAAAGCAATAAAGCTCCACATTTGTTCCGTTGTTCCCTGGGAAAGATGCAAACTGCATCATCCATGCATATCATAGCTATTCCTATTGTGGAGGCAAGTGGTATTAAGTCCTAAGATGGAGCACAGATAATAGGGTAGATAATCCAGCTAGTTCTAGTGACAAATCTATTTAGAAAGGTGAGTCTTTTTTTTGACCTAGCAAAACTAGAAAAGCTTGTGAGAAAACAAAGTAAATCCCAGGAAGCTTTGTAATAGGAGAAAAGCTTTAATTCTATTACTTGATGAAGCAGCTCTGGAAGTTTAAACTTCAAAAGCTCAATGTCATTTAACCTCTGGTTTGTTTAAAGAATTATTTGAGACAGAAAGTTTAAGGAAAATTAAGCATTTGAAGTTCAAGTTAGAGCCCTCATAGACTCTACCTTACTTTTGTTGGCTCACATGGTCTGTCTGTTTGGGGTTTAATGCAATGATTGGATAAAACTCAAGTTCCAACAACATCTCAATGCTCAACTAAAAGTGACATCAGTAATAAGTAAAACTCTGCAAGTTCTGTCATTTCCTCATGTCTGAGCCATGAAGAAATTTTTCAAAGTGCTGTCAGATACTTCGGGGGCTGTTTGAGATCCTCCTTTTACCTTGTCTCTCTTATATATATGGTCAGTGGTGAGTTTCTCTGCTTGCAGTGATGTGTTTGAATTGGACAGTAGTTTCCATTCCTAATTCATCAGGTTCTGTAATGCCTTAGAAATTTTGTTTTGAGAACCTGTATCCTTCACAATATCATTGCAGTCCCATAAATTCTTAAGCTTGACGTTCTTAAGAATGCTTGAAAGTTCTCTCACTTGCATTAAAAATATAGACTGTCTATATCAAAGTCTCTTGGCTTTATAGATAAAGTACTTTGAAACTTTATATTATTAACATGGCACACTTGCTTGAAGTACTAAAATAGTCTCTTCAAGTGTAGATTCTATTAAATCCTTCCATAGGCTTCTTGTAACTTAAGATTTTAATTAACATGTTTCATAGCCCTGCCAAATATTTAGCTCCTCAGTTGTATACTCGAGCAATTCCATAGTTATTAAACAAACAAAATATTGATTACTTGTAACAGAATCTTTCTCTGGTCATAAAAGCAGGTATATGTCATCATCAAGTTCAAAATACCATCCGGGTTAAACCACAAGCAAGGTTTAAAGCTGGATAAATTAGTTTCTATTAAAGAAATTAATTTTTTAACAAAGTTCAAAGATAGAAGAATTTTGAGAAGAGTCTGAACACAGGTAAACAAGGAGGTTGTCACCTCTAAAAAAATAATGAATTGAAAGTAATCCAAAAAGCTTCACTTGAAGTTTCTCAAATGTAACATTCTTTTGACGTCGGAGTCTTCCTTTTAATTCCTGGTAAGTTTGCAAAAAACGCCAGTGTTTATTATGACTATTTATAATAAGACATTTCTTCAGAGGAAAAGCTCTGCTATTTAAAATTGCATTATTGTGCAGGAATGAGATGGGCTATATTTATGGATGAGCTTATGGCTGTAAATAACTGAGGTTGCTGCATACTCGGTGTACTCAATTAAAGAGTTAATTTGTTGGGATCTTCTAGGATAATCTTATTTTGAAGGGGAGAGGCAAAATTATCTCCAGAAAAGTCACTGTGATTACAGACATCCCTAAGGAAAGATTTTTGCTTGTCTGGCTTGGGAAAGTTTTAGCTCCTTATTAAATTTAAGTTTACAGTTTCAAGTCTCATGGTGGATATTTTATATGCAACAAGAAAAATTTTACTGTGTTTAGAGTGCTGGGGAGTTTCAAGGAGTGTCTGTGCCTGAGTAGTAACCAAGTTTCATGAACTTTTACTGTCCTTTCTTCTTTTTTACTGCTTACTCCCATTTCACTTTATTCACTGGAGGTTCTGATTCTCCCCAAATTGCTGTATTGGAATCTAATTCCCTCATATTGCTGTGCTTTGAGAGTCTTTACATTGATGAACAAAATTAGTCTTTTTAGCAAGTAATTACTTAAATTACCTTAATTATATAATAATGTAAGGTCAGCAACAAAATTATATATACTCTAACTGAATCGTTATAATGCTGATGACATTAAGTGCCAAGCACTAACTTCTATCCTGTCTCTCCCAAAGCCAAGGTTTTATAAAATCCCACTGCAGTTTATTCAGTATAATTTAGTTTGAGGTGTTTATCATAGTGGAGATGGCCAGAAAGGTATTTGAGATAATTAGTGAAGTGATTTTGTAATTGCTAAAACATCTGTTGGAATTAATTCTGGCAAGGTAGCCATTTTATCGAAATAAAAATATTCTCATAATACTTGTGGCAAAATAGCCCCCTTGAAGTCATTGAAATGGCTACAGGGAAGAATTTGGGGCATTGAATTAGTCTTTGGTTGCAAACTGCATAAACTGCTGCCCTTCTGTCGTTCCAGCTTAGGAAAACATTGTCAGGCTCAGTGCAGTAAGTCTTTAGCTGCTTATAATAAAACTCCTTTGCCTTCTTCAGCACTGGGGTTCTTCTGCAGAGTCTGAATGTTCCTTGTGCTCACAGGGTGTTTTCTTTGTGTCTCCCCTGACACAGTGTGCCAGGACTACAGTCTTTTCACTTGTTAGGGCTCTAATGAGAATCCACGGGTGTGTTTGTTTCAGAGTTTTATTTTTTGTCACTTCAGACAGCTGTAAGCCTAAACACTGCTCTTTCAGAATCTATAAATGAAGCTGAACTTCTACAAACACAGATATTATTTAGATGGTTTTTAGAATTTAACAGCATTTTGAGTGCTTATGTTTTGGAAAATGACAGTGATGCTGCAATTGAGTGTCTGTGACAGAAAAAAACAATCCCGTGGCAAAAACTGTGTAGAGACTAAAGCTTGTAAATGTCCTCCTTTAGTAAGTGCAGGTGGCATGTTTACCATTAGGTTAAGCAGTGTCAGCGAATAAACACGATCTGGCTCCGTGGCACCCAGTAATGTTCATATGTGCCAGTGGTTCTTGGTACAATTTTGTCTTGACTGAACTGAAAATCTCCCAAACAGCTCCCAGTCACATCACAAAAGTTGGCACTGCTTGGTTGATTGGTAGGGACACGGCCTTCATGTCCATAGGGTCAAAGGAAATGCAGTTGGATGGTGATCATCCGGGTGGATCTGCCATGTGTAAATTGTGCTTGGCTCTGTGATGAGGGCAGGAGTAGTAACTGCCATGCAGGTTATGTTTGGTGGAGGTGAACTGTGCTACCAATCTTAATCTTGTCTTGCATTCTGCTCATAGACAGCATGACAACTTGGAGTCACCAAATGATGCCATGAAGCTGAAAATTGAGCTGGGTGCTATTCTGATGCAGAAAAGTTTGCACACCAGATATTGACTGTGATTTATGCACAAACAGTGATGACTGATATGTGTAGACTGTGAGTGGAGGGAAAGTACTCAGGTAAAATGTCCAAAAATAGCATTGCATCTATTCTTCTGAAGTTTTCCATAGACACACTACTGGCAAGATGGGGGAGTCAATGGACGCTGATATTAAAGGCAGGAAAGTAGCAGAGAGCTCAGGAGCTGTATATCAAGGTAAGAAGAGTGTCTGGAGTGGTGATGGAGAGGAGAACAGGATGGCAGTGTAAAAGGACGAAATGCATTAGAAAGTAGTTTGCATTTACAGTCATTAAGATCAAAAGAATTTCTGTAGCTCGGTAGTGCAGAGCTGGTGTTAACTTTTGCCTTTGCCTTTTAGACAAGTCCAGTAAGCACTGGTTATTTCAAAGGTAGGTTACAGGTATTTAAGAAATTGTCCTGTATCTGAAGTTTTCTCACCTCCACGAGAAAACAAGAGAATTTTTAGCTCTAGGTCATTTTCTGGAAGAGGGGAGGGATAGCAGAGCATCTGGTTGGTTTTCTGCAGGGAGCAAGACCTCCTATGAGGCAGCTTAGTGTTTTAAATGGGGTGAAATGTATTTGATGGAAGTGGTGTGAAAGGCATTCAAAGAAACATCTCAGGGTATTTCTGATTAAGTGCTGCATGTTTTCTCTCTTTCTACATCACAGTCATCACTGCTGAGCAAGGCACCCATGTTCCTCTGTAGTTTTCTTTAGAGGGGGTAAAAAAAAGGATAACACAAAAAAAAAGACATTGGAAATCAGGACTTTTCTTTCCTCTTTTAAAGAATGTTAAGATTTTTTTTTTTTTCACTAATATTTGTGGTTGATCTTATTTCAAAGTCACTTTGAAATTTTGGAGAAAAGAAGGCTCAAGGTGACCTTTCACTGCGTGAAAGGAGGTTATAGCAAAGTGGGGGCCAGTCTCTTCTTCCAGGTAACAAGGGACAGGATGAGAGGAAATGGCCTCACGTTGCACTAGCAAAGGTTTAGGTTGGCTATTAGGAAAGATTTCTTCACTGAAAGGATGGTCAGGCATTGGAACAGGCTACTCACAGAAGTGGTGAAGTCACCATCTCTGGGAGTGTTCAAAAAGTGTGTGGATGTGGCATTTGGGGAGATGGTTTAGTGGTAAACATGGTGGTGCTGGGTTAACTGTGGGACTTGATCTTGGAGGTCTTTTCCAACCTTAATAATTCTACAATTTTATGGGGGGGTGTGATGGATGAAAAGTTCATTGGGAATGAAAAGAAATTTTAAGTTTAAAGAAAATTGAAAGAAATGTTGAATTGCATTGCAATAGCAGTTAGTTTCTCAGCATTTTCATTTATAGCATTTTTATAATAAAGAAACTTTTTAGTGGCAAATCTTGTTGCTTATAACATAACTATTTAGAAGTTTATTCTTGTGTGACTAAACTTTCATAGGTCGGAATGTGTTAAAGCACAAACATTGACATTTGGAAGGCTGAAGCTCAGCATTTAGCTGGAGGCAGAGCATCAGGTTAAACCTGTTGAATCAAAGTTTTCAATGGGCAATCAGTATCACCTCCCTGCTTGTAAGAAGGCACTTGTTGGTGTTCAATTACCAAAAAAAAAAAAAAAAAAAAAAAAAAAAAAAAGACAAGTAAGACACTATTAGATATGGTAAGACTTTGCAGCTGGTGCCTGTTTCTGCTTCTTTAAATCTTTGTGTTTCCCAAGAAAGGTTTGACAGTTGGTAAAAGCAATACAAGCAGCACAACCATTGTGTTTAGTACTGAGAAACTGGTCAGGAATTAATGCTGAGGGAGTTGCAAGTTTGTAAGTGACAAAGAAGGAATATGTGGTGTAGAAAAGTGTAGTTTATTTGCGTGTATAAATACAGATGTGTGTGCGGAAGCACACTGGCAAACAGCACAGAGAACCAAATGGTGTCTCTTCTTGAAAGGAGCAGGGGAGCTTTCAACTAAACTGTGGAGAATCTAAAACTCATGAAAGATCAGGTGAGGTCGTCTAAACTCATCCCTGACGTTCACAGCTGCAAATTACCTCGTTTTAAAAAGCACGTTACGCGCTTTTCCTGTTCCAATTACCCACACTCAGTCCTGAGCCCATTTTCCCCAAGAGTCCCACAGGGGCTGGACCTTACTGTTGCCAAAGGAACAGCACAGTATTGATAAAGAGCATAAGGGGTCTTTATGCCTTAGGGCCCACAATTCCCATGGCATAGACTTTACCAAGTGATACAGAGCTTTCACCAAATTACCTTATATTCAAGTGATTTGCTGAAAGATTTGTGTTTCTGTGTGTCCCATAGTGCTTATTTCTCTTCAGCAGACAGCGGCTAGTAGTGCTTTCTTTAGATATAAGCACCAGTGTTTTCTGTCTCTACAAATGTGTATTACATTCTTAGAAATCAGGGAGCTCATCAAGTCCAGATGAATCTCAGATTTTCCCCAAGAAAAGGGGAAAGGACGTACAAGGACACTCAAGGACATACCCTCAGAGCAAGAATAGTAGAGCATCTGGCACTATCATCCAAGGATGATCTGCTCTCAGGTCTCCCCAGCTCCATTCCTAATGGCAGAGTTTGGAAGACTAATTACTGTCCATGGTAAAAGAACATTGGCCTAGGGGCCACTTTCTCACCTGGACACATACAAGCCCACAGGACCAGAAAATGCGAGAGGAGTGACATCCACTTTAGGCAGATCTCCCGTAGTACCCTTTTATGGAAATTGGAGTTGTTATTTCCAGATTTTGGATAGGTATATTAAGGAAGGTGGGTGACAAATTCACTGGACTACTACTCTTGGACAGTTGTGATCATGGCATGAATTCGGTGACTGGTTCCTCAGGAGTCTGGCAGAGCCAGGCTCTTCTCAGAGGAACACAGCAGAAGGAGAAGAGGCAATAGGCACAAGCTAAAGCAAGGGAGATTCCAATTAGATAGAACAAAATGAAGGAGTCAAACACTGCAGCAGGTCACCTAAAGAAGGTGTAGCATCTCCATCCTTGGAGATACTCCAGACTCCACTGGGCAAAGCCCTGAGCAACTTGATCTGTCTTTTGGATTGGCCCTGCTTTGAGCAGGAGGTTGGACCAGATGACCTCAAGGTGATCCTTCCAACTTAAATTGCACTAAGATTTGATAAATCACAGAACAAAAATTATTTAAGAACCTCTCCAATAGTCCAGCTCCTCCTTTCAATGTAATACTCTTAACATTGACTTTGTGGCAATGCAGGAGCTATTTTAAAGTCTCTTCTATTCTCCTTTTGTGTCTGGGGCCACAGTGCCTCCAGATACCTTCTTGCAGTAAACTGTGCTGCTTTAATGGGCTTTCCAGCAGTGCAGAGGATGGGTGTTGAACCAAGGACAGATGGAAGAGTGTTCCAGGGCAGCTTATTAAATACCATGTCCATAAGGCAATCTGAGTGCTTAGCACTTTCTACTCACAGATGAGGTCTGAGATCTTTAGTTGCCCTTTCTCTCCACTGTGCACTGAATTTGGCACAGAACAAGGTAGTCTGAGCGTGATGATACCCAACCAGCTGGAGGTCAGTAGGAGATGCTGATGGGTGAGGTATCTTTCCTGCTGTCCCTTAATATAGAAAGTTAACATTTAATTGTTGCAACTGCTTTTGCTGCAGACCCTGATGTTGGACAATTAACTTATCAATTTCTAACCTTGTAGCTGAACCCTGAGGGTCAGATCTATACTTGGTAGAGCTGCATTCAGTAAGTTTCTACTAGGGATTGGCTTGACCTGAGCTATGCTCCGTTGTTGTCTAGTAGCAAAGCTGGAAATGTCTCAAATTTCTGAGTAGTGTAACTGCTGCACAAAGAATTACAGTGGTTTCAGTATATCCTGCTTTTCTGAAGGCAACATCTAACCTGGCTAAAAAATAGTTTAAATGCAAAGCCAATTTTAATTTTTCTTTATTACAGGGGCCTGAATTGACCCCAGCCAGTTTTCATTCTTTTTCAAGCTTTATATTTGCCTCAGAAGCCAATTGGAGAGTGGAAAGATCATAGAATTATAAAAAGGCTTGGGTTAAAAGGGACTGTAAGGAACATCTCTTTCCAGGAACATCTCTTTCCAATCTCCCTGCCATACCACCTTCTACTAGACCAGGTTGCCCATCCAACCTGGCCTTCAACACTTCCAGGGATGAGGCAGCCACAGCTTCTTTGGGCAATCCGTGCCAGTGTCTCACAACCTGTTCTAATCTAATTTAAATCTCTCCTCTTTTAGTTTCAGACCATTCCCCCTTGTCCTATCACTATCTGCCTGTGTAAAAATGTGGCAAAGATTTTAAAAGACTGTTAGAGAGCCCTGGAGACAGAGATTGAACAGTATTTTCATCATTATTCTATGGACTAGTCTGCTTGACGTCAGTGTGATTCATGCAAGGTCATTACAATTTATCTTGGTATCTAAGTGGAAAGTGGGAACAAGGTACTGAGGGGAAAAAGACTTGCTGTTTTGTCTGATTTTGGTATAAATACAAACAGATAAATAATACATGGTTAGATGCTGTCTTGAGAGGTTGAAATAAAGGAGGAGGCACATTTAGAAAATCTCACATTTTTGTTGGCCATTCTCATGCTGTTTGATACAGATTATCTGCAAAGCTACAATATGCTGGAAATCAGCTCAGTAGCAAAAGCGTGTAATGAATAATAAACAAAATATATAATGCTTGGTATAGATGAAATAGGCAAACATTTATGACTTAAACTTTTGTTAATGTCTCTGCCTCTCCTAAGGGGAGCGGTGAGAATTACCACCTATTTCTAAACGCAGATAGTTTTCAGAGTGATTTCTTTTCACCTGCTCCCCCCCAACACTTCTCATGGCATCTATTACTCCTCTTGAATGACTATATTGCATTTTGTACAATAAATGGCATTTGAGTGTGTATTGGCAATGACCAGGATTGGCATTAGAAATTAAATAAAATATTACCTTTTTTTTTTCCTTTTTTGTAAATTGCTGCAGTGGTAGCAAATTAAGAGTAAATTGATAGAGAAAGGTAACCACGGATCCTTTAAATCATAGTGAAGTTTTTGGCATTCAAGCTAGAAGTGTCTCAATTTAACACATCATTGGTTTGTATTATTAGAAATTTCATTGGTTTGTGGAGCGTATGATGGTTATGCTCTAAAATTGAAAGTACATAGACTCAGGACTTCTTCAGTAGGCTGAGCCCCTACGCGGTTACTGATCAGTGTGCAGCAACTGCCATGGCTTGTTAATAAGCATAAGCAAACCACCATTAAAACCCTGCTTGCCACTGTATAGAAAGATTTTTAACAGTACTTATTTTCTTGTTTATAGTTCTATATCAATCATGAAATGGGAACTGAGAGACCAGTAAATGTCATTTGCCACTTTTCGAGTGGCATGAATTTATCATCTTCATTGCGTTTCATCACATTCATCTGTTTCCTTCCAAACGGGAGTAGGGGATTAGAGGAGAAATGTGTCTTGAATCATTAAAAGAAACTCTGCTTAAAATAGTAGAGTAAATTAAGCTAGAAAACTTATTTCAGTTAATACAGCATGAGTAAAAATTTCCAGTACTATTTTGAACTATTGTCCCTAAAAATTATCCTAGAACCCCCTCAAAATAGGGGAAATATTTGGTTAAATAGTAAAATATTTTTAGAAGCTTACTAAAATTTAAGAGGGTCTTTATTTGCCAACTTTTATGGCTGTCTTCTCCACAGTGTATTGGGTGGGCACTTAACAAGGGTTTATTACATCTATAAAGTCCTACCATGATATTTATTCCTTGTCATGTGCAGGCTGTGTTAAATGTGCCTTCTGTCACGATCATGAAGCTGGTTTTATTCAGATGGTGATTTTCCCATCTGTGGGGAATGAGCATTTCTCCACACTTGTGTGTCGCTAGGAGGTCATTACTTGGGATTTGAGATATGGTCTTTGCTTTTTCTCTAGATGGGTTGGACTTGTCTGTTGGCCTTTTGCTCTTAAAGCTTGATTGTTCCTTTCTAGATAAATAATATCAAAGTGTTTGTGCTGATTTAATTGAAGCAGCTGATGTGCCTGGATCACAGACAGTTTCACTGGCTCATCCCAGAGGTGCCCTGTTGGCAGGGCAAAGTGGCACAGGCTCTGCTGGGGACATGCCTGGTGACACTGTAGCTTGCATAAGGAATGCTTGCAACGCTCTGTGGTCCTGCAGCACAATGGGACGTAGGCATGGGGTGTCACCAGGCTGGGCAAGGAAACAGTTGTGCCTTTATCAGGTAATTACGGGTGTTGGTCACTGGATGGAAGAGAGTTTGCAAAACACTTGGAAAACCAGGCAGCAGAGGAAATGCCAGAGTACTTCTTCCTCAGATCCAGAAGCGTCCAAGAAGAGTGTTTTTGGAGTAGTCGGCAAGTTGAAGCCCTGCAGGTTGCAAATTAAATATACTCATTTAATCAATTCTGTGTGCTAAAATACCTCCCCAGCTGGGGATGCTCCAATCCAGCCCTAGTATAGGCAGGCAATTTATTAAGGGGTGCAAATCCTGCCGTGGTCATGTAGATATATTTGGTCAAGGACACTGTGATGCAGGACATGGCTATTTTAGCACAAGGAATATCTACACCATCTACACTTGCATTAAGACATTGCCCTGCACAGACCCTTTTCCTAATGGAACCAAAACTGGTATCTGAATGTGTTGTACTTGAAAGCAATTGTCTCTCTGCTTTTAATTATTATTGGTTGAATGCGACTAGTTGAATAATGTATTTGATGAATAATGCTGTTGTCCATCAAATAAATTATTCAATTAATCTCCTTTTTTTTTTTTGCATTAGCTAAACACTTCTATAGAAGGGTGCAAATATCCATTGAATAATCTATTAGAATGATGCATTGCTTTTCAAATATACTATACAACAATAATTTTATCTAGTATTCAGCCAAGTTTTCCCTTAATTAAAATTTGCATGTATATAACAACTGTGCCTGAAGAATCACAAAGACTTTAGGTAGTAGCAGACACATGAGGTGGAGAGAAGTGTTTCTGTTATTTTGGGTGATTTATGTTTTGTAGCTGCTGTGGTATTGTTTCAGAGAGTGTGTGTCAGGGATGCCAAGAGCTTTGAAGAATCTTTTTTTTTCCTTTTTTTTTTTTTAATAGAATTACACTTAGACTGATCTCCAAATAAATGATATACATTTTACTAGTGAAGCGCGGCCACCCTTGCAAGAGAAGTGGTTGGCAGTCAGTTCATTTTACAAGGGTGGAGAATGAAGAAACAAAGACTGAGGGAAAGAGCCAGTTCCACCACGGATAGATTCACATGGCAGATTCTGAGATGCAAAGAGCTCTCACTCCCAGCAAACAGCTCAAGGAGCCCATCTCAGATGGGCTGCCTTCTCCTATGAGGGTCTGTAACTGTGGGTGGCTGGGGATCCAGCTTCCAGAATTAATATTTGCACCAGTAATTTACACAAGCACATCAGATGCCTGGAAAATAACAAAACACATTTGGTCAAAGCTCTAGGATGAGAGGTGTAAAGGCTGAGCGCTGCCTCCTTCAGAGATCAGCACCAAAAGTGCGGGCACACATGTATTGGAGCTGGGAGGCAAAAGGGAATGTGCCCAAACCCCCTGTCCAGCCTGCATCCCCTGCCTCATTTCTTCTGACACTCTCCAATGCAGGTAGCAGCTCACATTTCCAAATGCACTCATGTCCCATTTTTGGAGGTGATAAGCTCCCCAAGTCTGGGTTTCAAAAGCCTTTAAGTGCCTCTGAATTTTACTTCAGGTTTGGCCACCCTAACTCCCTCTCTCTGGACTTGGGCAGAAATCAAGTGCCCTCTTTGCCTTGGCACTTACAGAAATCCCTTCGGTGCCTCCCTGTGTTACTAAGACAGCTGAGTACGCCTGAAAATGTGGCCCTAGGAGGCATTGCCAGCTGTGGTGGGCAGCCTGGATGGTCCCACACTGAGATGCTCTGGGAGAGGAGTGTCCTGTCCTGTCCCAAGGAGACACTTGGGCAATGGGAGGCTTGAGCTGTGGAAGAGCAGAGATGTGGTGCACAGGGCAGCTTGTTGGATGTTTTTCACTAAAATTCACTTAAATAAAGGATGAAAAGCCAGTCCTGTTTCGATTTAGGAGGGGAAGCAAGTCCTTTACTCTTGCAGTTACATTTTTCTTTAGCTTCCAGTTAGTAAAATGAAAGATTAATTTAGAGGTTCAGAGGATCTCCATGAAGTATGAAATAACCCAGTCACTGCTGCATTTGGGGACCTTGAAGACAGTCAAGGAAACTGGATTGCGGCCATTAAGGTCATTTGGTGTTGTCTCAGCAAAATCAAGTGGGTTTTGATGCTCAGTAACTTGGTAAGAATGCTTTTTAAAGGGAAAAAGGAAAAAAATACATTTATTCAGGAATTTAAGTCCTGGGCTTTATTGCTAGCCCTTGGGAATGGTTTTACAACAGCTCATTGTCTCTCTTGTTTTGAGTGTCTCTCAAAATGGTGTAGGCTTTTGATCTGGCCAACCTGCCTGTATCTTTATATTAAAGTTGCAGTTCTTATGATGGTGGATTTAATTTAATGCAGATGAAATTGTGTCTAGGTGACATGATCAGACTGTGTTATGTAAACTCCTACATTATGACATTCCTCTCACACTAACTAAAAGCTTTGTTGCAACATATTAATATAGAAAGGGTTATTTGTTTTGCTAGTAATAAAGGCTGTATATTTGCTGTTTATAAGTAGTAATAAGGTTGACTTTTACATAACCTTGGGGAGAAAGTTGTGTTATATATTTATTTTTGAAGAGTTAAAAATTAAAAATGCATCTTGTGTATGTTCAGCTGAGACGAGAGTGAAGGAGAGTACATACAAATTCCATCAAATACAATTAGCATAATCAGAGGCTGGATGAGAGCCACAAATGATTGCACAAGGGGGGGAAAAGTATTTCCTGGGATCTTGGTACATTGCCTGAAGCTGAGGGGGACACAAAGCAATAGGAACTATTTTTACACAAGGGCAATTTTTGCTGATACTGCCCTTGCAAGCACCTCTTATTATTTTTATAGATTCCTTTTCTGCCCTAAATTTATATACTGAATTATCCATAAGGATAAATGTCAGAGTGGATTAAGATTAAATTAGGAACCAGATACTTCAAAACAAAAAAAAATCCCTTCCTCCTATGTACTCCTTTCAGTTTAGTTTAGGGGTTTCTTTGGGGAGGGCCTTGGCTTTTTTTCCCTGTAGATGCACTAAACTGCAGCTACATAGACTATATTTTCTTTTGAATCTTTATACATTCAGTATTTCTGCACAGATAATTTAACTTCCAGTATCCCATCTCCTTTGGTTTAGGTCTTCATTCTTTTCATAGAGTTCCTGAATTTCTTTCTTCTGCTTGTAATATAGCTGGATGATATTCTTTGTCATTTTTTTTTCCTTTTTCCCTCTGGTTCTACTGCAGTGCACACGGGGGCATAGTCAGAGAGTTTACAATGGCTCCTACCATCTGGAGACTGATGAGTAATTTAGACCACTTGTTATCCAGGGCTGCCAGACTCCAGCTTCTAGCAGAGCCGATGGAGAGAAGTAGACATGACACCGAAATTAGGTACCTGTATTACACCATTTAGCTGCTGCCCCTAGATCTTACCAGGTTGGTTATAATAACCCTATTGATGTTAGTAGATAAAAGCTCAGTGTTTTAAAAATTCCCCCCATGTTGTACAGAGAGGCTTTGCTTATCTGCACAACAGTCTTTTTCCTCTCCGCTTCTTTTTTCCTGAACTGGTGCTTTTTTTCTGTCACTTTGTGTCTCATCTCTTGTTTTCTCATCATCTGCTCACCTCCTTTCTACTCCCTCTGACACATGCAAATGCTCCGGAATACATTCCGGCACTCACACTTTGTTAGTCTTTCTCATATGCATACTTTTCTGGTTCTTATTTTTTGCTGGGCTTGTTTTGTTTGGCATTCTTTTTACATTTTAATGCAAAATATGCTTAAGGGTGTCAATTTAAAATTGCAGTTGTTTAAACACTCCAAATGGTCCCTTTGGGAACAGGGAGGAGTGCAGGGAATACAGACAAAGGCGACTGATGATGACTTACTTGTATGTAGCACATCTTCCTTTGCCCACAAAACCATGTGTACAGAATTGATCTGCCCAGTTTCTGGCTCAGAGCAGCTTCCAACAGTTGTCTAGTCTTTAATATTTAAAAATGTTAAACCCCAGTGCTTTCCCTCACTTTTATGCATTCAGAGATCTTTCCCAAGAAGGATTCCCATGGGCAGGAGTTGGTCAATTGAGCACTACCAAGAAATTTTTGAGAAGCGAGATTGCAGGCACATACAGCTGGAAATACAGGTCCCTTCCCATTGAGGAAACTTCTGGTTTCTGAATATAGGAAAGACTTTTTGAAGGCTTTTGAAGTGTTTTAGCTACACCATTCTTTCCCTCTGGTACTCTTACAGCTGAGCTAATGCTACTGATGTCCCTGGGCTTATACCTTGAGGTGAGATGCTGTGCTGGGCGAGTGACAGCTTTTCCAGATATGGAAATGTCACAAGTTTAAAACCTCCTATTTTATGCCCTATACAGCTGTAAACAGGAATTTTATTCCACTGAGAAAGGCAGATTTTTAGTTTGCCAGTGGAGTTAGCTCTCCTGGCTAGATCTGAAAGGGCTTGAACTCCCTGAAGCTGGGTATTGAAAAGCTGTAGACAGTCACATTTTATAGATATTTTACTTTTATTAGTGAAATAAAAAAGAAAACAAAACTGAGACCTACCTAGCACAACCTTTGGTAAATGTTTTAAATGTACATATTTACTCATGAAAGAGAAGGAAATTAAAAGATGTCTCAAGATGACTAGTTCCAGAGGCAAATAAATCATTTCTTAAATAACAGCAACAACAGTGTCTTACACTTTTCACCTCTTTAAAAATCACGAAGGTAGTAATTGCTGTGTAAAATACAAACAGGGAAAGCTGTGTCCACGTGCCCAGCTTGGTGCTGAACGTGGCCACGATGCCTTGAAGCAACGTGGGACTGGACGAGAGGGCTCCCGCATCTCCTCAGAGCGACAGGGGAATATTAGGCAGGCAGAAATGTAATTACTGGAGTTGAAATTGGACAATGGGACTGACAACACATTCTTGGGAAATGTGCTCTGTGATCATAAATATCCATGAAGCGAGCTTGCCAACCGTATTGATTTTGGCAGTGGATTATCACTGACAGCCAGGATGTGCCGCTCTCCTGCCTTATGCGGTGCCCTAATAGGTTCTTAGACAAGCAGCCAGGGTAGCACGAAGAGAAAAACTCCCCAGGATGTGTTCATCCCATCACAGGTTCCCTGAGTGTGTCAAGTTGACCACTGAAGAGGTCCTGTACAGGTGTTTAGTGCCAGGGCAGTGAGTCCTACACATTTGGGACGGGCTGGACCCGCACAGGCCAGGTACCAATGCTCTGTGGAATGTCCAACCTGCTGGCATTGGCAGCTCCATGCAAGTTCCCATCCATATGCTGAGGCTCATCTGGCTTTGCTCCCCTTCTATAGTGAACTTTGACCAAAATGAAACATGGGCAAAGTCTGACCTTCTTGATAGCTTTTTTTTCCTTCAAAATCTTCACTTGGGAGACAATTGCTGGCTTTAGCAAATGTAAGACCCGGGGTGCCTATAGCTGACACATTAGGTAATGACGTTTACAAGCTAGTGGTACTTTTGTTCTTAAATTAGCTTGAGTATACATATGAGGAGGGTGTTGGTTAAAATAATGAGATAAAAATTGAGAAAGTGCAAAATAATAACTGCATGTCATCCAAATGATCTTTGTGTGTGATATGCATTGAGATTGTGCCCTGATTCCCAACTAGCAATTCCAACTCCTACTGCAATACAAATAATAACCAGATACTTAGGATAGATTAGAATTTACTTTTGGATCCATTAGCATTTCTGTTAAATCTGACAAATGATTTAGAAAATCTATATGAATTCAAAGTGCCTGCTCATCATATTTTGTGACAGCTGGGTGAATACTTGACATCTTTGTGCTCTTAGAAGAACATATGCAAAGACTCAATTTAATTTGTAGGGTTGAGGGAATTTATTTGCCTAATTTTGAGCCCACTAGCACATGATGGATTTGAAAGTTCAGTTCTAACAGGAGTATAATTGGGTTTTCATTTCACTTAGGAGAGACCGTGATAGAAAGGGTGAGGAGAGAGATAGAGACATGGGGAAAATAAAGTAAGAAAATGAAACTGAGAATACTCATGAAAAAAATTGCAATGAGATTGAAAAAAGAATGTAGCAAGGCAGATCATGTGAAAAAGCCCACACATACAAATAAGATACTGTTTAAGGGGACAGAAGAGATGAAATAATGTATTCTTAATCATAATTCCAAATGCCTTTTGCCTGAGAAGAGCTGATGCTTTAAAATTTATTCACTGTCGTAGCTGAAAACAAAGATAAAATGTTAAGTCTTTAAGTTGTGGGAAGGGAGAGACGGATGTTTCTCTAAATAATTTCTCAAGCTCAGTAAGTAAAGCAGCTCATCAAATGTTCCGTCGTGCAAGGACAGTCCTTCAGCATCAATATCTGGTGCAAATGGTGAACTGCAAGGATAGGACACACAGCCATGGCCATACCAACCAGATACCATGGGTGAATGTCGACCCTGCTGACCAGCAGAAGTTAGTCTCATGTCTCCAGTGATTTCCTTTAGGACATTTCTTTTGCCTCTCGTCGGACACAAAGTCCCTTTGCAGCTGGTCACTAATGGGTCCAGCTGAACCAGCTTGAGCCCAAGCTGTTTGAAGGTAAATCTCTGTTCAGTGCTTAGGACCTTGTCAGCTGCTCAAGGTTTAGCTTAGTACACAGCAAATAGGAGTACTTCTCCTGTGCTACTTGTATTTACTTTGATTTTTAGGTAAGAACTACATTTTCAGCTGTATCACTGGCAAGTTTCATTAACAGTCCTTGTCGAACAGTAGCTTTTTCATCTTTGTGCTTCTCTAACGTTGTAGAATTAAATGGGTTTTTCCGTCTTTTTGATTGTATCCTGATATTCTGTCACCTTTTGATCTCTGTGTAGTGCACATAGACTGTAAACTCCTTCAGGTACAGACTGCTGGGGTCGAAGGTGTATGGGGGTGTATTTTTCCTTTAAAGGGTACCTCCTGTGGCAGAGCCCCACATACTGTGGGGTGTGAAATACATACTGGTACTGTGAAATAATAATAACATCATAATAATAATAATAATTATTATTGTTATTACTATAATTATTTCCACATTGCCTTTGTGATACCTAGGAAACTCAATTTTGTTTGAAGTGTATTGAGAACTCTATGAAGATCTGGAAATGGCAACCTACAGACACAGCAAATGGCCCCAAGTACTAATACATTTCTGACTTTATACAGCAACTTCTCCTTAATCCGATCACTGCTTAATTTAATCCTGTTTCCTTTGATTGGATCCCCTGGAACCAAATAATTTGTATTGCGTTTTAGTCTGGTATTTCTGATCGTTGTCTTTGTTAATTTTATCAGGATTGATTGAACCAGTCATTGAAAACAAATCATGTAATTAATCAAATGCAGCATTAGAAAAGCGGGTCCTCAGCTACTCTGTTAGGTTTTACCTCTTGTTTTTCTTTCCTAGTACAAGCTTGGATTTCTTTTAGAAAGAAGCAGAGAGGACTATTTTAATAGCATCCACATTTCAGTATTAGAAGGGGAGATATATATGCATTTATATACATCTGCTTATTTTATATAGAACAGAATTTAGGACAGGATAGGATAGGATAGGATAGGATAGGATAGGATAGGATAGGATAGGATAGGATAGGATAGGATAGGATAGGATAGGATAGGAATAAAATGGAAGTCATTCAGTGGGAAGGGACCTACAACAATCATCTAGTCCAACTTTGTATCTCCTCTCAAAGCATCTTAATCTCACAAACGCTGTGACTCTTTCTGAAACACAGTTTGGTGGAAGATCTTGCCAAATGGCTCAACTTTCTTACTAACTCAGTGATTTTAAGAGAATTAACATCTGTGTTTGAATTTAGCAGAGTCATCAATAAAAAGCAAGATAAGGCTCTGTGCTTTGTTTTAATAAGATCTGGATAGTCTGGTGTACAGTCAGTATTTGTCTGAAGCTAACAGTCACTCCAAAAACTGTGCTATGTGTGAGAAAGGAGATTTTGGATTCACAACAAAGGTTATTTGGACCTCCACCTGTTGAGTGGAAAGCATTCCTTTTTTTTTTTTCCAGAGTAGGTGTGTGGTCCCCTTTTGATTCTTCTCTCACTCTGATCAACACTTGTGACCAAAGTTGGCCATTTTGATCTGCAGCGTTAGATATTTATAGATTTGTGTGCTAATTGAAGCTTTGTCACAGCTCAGTTTGACTTCTGGAAGCAAAGGTTGCACAAAGGACAGCTAGAACTCCCTTTGCCTCTCCTGAAAGCCACAGCAAGTTCATCAGGGGACGTGCTGCCTCTTAAGGGGTATTGCCTGTAATGACCCCAAGCTGGCCTCCCTGGCAGTTCTTCCTTGGGGTTATGAGGGCACTGTCTGACTTGCACCCATCCCAGCAGAAATAGCAGCTTCTGATGGACCATGACCTGCAACAGCAGAGGAGGAGAAGTAGGAAGATCAGATAACGACTTGCTGATGTAGGTGAGGTATCCCTACCAAAGGTCGTTTAATTTTAGCTTGTCCTTCCCTTCATGGCTTGCAGAACCAACCTGCATTATTTAGGGCTCACAATAATCCCTCTGTCTCTCCCTGTCACCCTGAAGTTTCTTGAGTGGGAGATTATTTTTAGAGGTGGCTTACTTTGTGTTAACTTCCCATGAACAAAGAGAATAGGAGGTATTATGCTTTTTGTAGCATGAATTTTCTTTAAAAGATGCATAACAGGGAATTTCAAAAGCACAAAAGTCTTTAGCCAAACTCTCCATCCTTGATGGTTTTCCTCTTCTTAATGAGTCCAATGACTCAAACTGGATGCCTAGAAGAACTTAATATTAAAATAATAAAAATTATCACAAGTTGCCACAAACAGAGTAATACTGGAGGATCTTCTGATTCACACCCCAAAAATGAGAGTGAGGTGCCTGGAAAAAATGTGTGGCAAGGTAGCATGATTTTCACAGCCCTACTGGTAACACTACCCCTAGCTTGCCATCATCAGTTTTACTTTAAATCGTGTGGCTGTGGACAGCAAGGTATGTCTAATAGACATTTGATAGATTTATAGCTTGGGATGCGATGTGTTTGCCATAAATCTTTTAGAAGGGTCATGGGTGAGGCATCTGAAGCAGTCATGCTAGTCCAAGGAGAACAGGAGAACTGGGCAGGTTCCTCTGGGTAGCATGGAGATATGGAAACAAAATGAGCAGGAATGCTTTGATGTAAAACCTACAGAGCAGAAAAACTGGAGAAAATTGTGACTGTGTTTTCAGAAAAAAATATATATTAGCACTCTATTGTAAATCAAATTAAATTAATGTCCCACTGCCTGGTCCTGCAGTGAACTTCTTGTGTTATTAAAGCTCTGAATCTAAATGGAAGCTGGGTTGCATCCTGAGACTTCATTCCCAAAACGGATCTGCCAGTCACATCTGGTCAGAACAGCTTGGGGAATGTTTACCTTCTTTTAGAACCAACTGGGAGATAGATAGGTTTGAGCTGTTTTTGTACAGTCTTGTTTGAGTCTTAAAAGGCATTTTCATCTGTCTGCACAGAAAAAGAAAAGGTTTTAATAGGAATCACTGAGATATGTGATTTTGGATTAAAAGGGAATGTAGTATCTTTTACTGTGGAATACATTTGTGTTTCTTCTACACAACCAAAAATTTTAAGAAGACCAGAGCAATTACAGGAATAGCCAGATTTTAGATGTTATCTTGTGTGTAGGAAAAGGATGGATTATTAAAGTGCATAGTCTCTCAGACAAGTAGCACTTTAATGCTGGTTTTCACATCTTAATTTTAGTGACTGCGTAACTTACCTTCATAAGATGCTCTTAATTGAACATTTCAATAGAATTTGAATGAAGTCTAATATGTCTGGGATTCCTCCTCCATTCCTTAAAATATGATGTGAAATTTATTAGTCTTAATGTACATATCCCGGAGCTAATTGTTTTATCTTGTAAATCAGTTTCTCCTAGTTTTTTTCTATGGCTTTTACTTTCAGATATAAAGAATAAATAAATTCTTGATTGAAAAGTCATTTTTGTTTTGCAGTAGAAAAAGGGGGAGGGGACCATCTATATAAATGCAAAAGGATTTTTAGTTCTTCCTAATCATTTACAAACGCTGAATTAAAGGACAGAGGAGTTTAAATTATGCATTAAATTAGCATGTTACTGATGGAAGACGCTCAAAGAAAGTTGAAATTTTTAAATTGCTGTGAGCCAAATTCAGCCACAATTTAATAGCTCAATTGATGTTGATGAACTTAAGGCAGTGATAAATCTGAACCTATAGGCTTATTTTTCTTTTTGCTGTGAAAGGTAAGCATGCTGTTTCTACAGTACTGACTGTCCTTTTGTTTGAGTTGACCGAGTATACTTTGATCCTTTTTTTAGAAAAAGAATTCTCTGTTCTCCCTTAAAGAAAGCTTCCTGAGACCTGGATCAGATTATGAAAACCAAAGTGAGCACACAAACGTGCTTGTTAGAAAGTGAAATTTATGTGCAAACTAAATGTGCCCTTGATGATAGCCTTATTGATCAAGCCAAGTTAATAAATCAGTAATATCACACAGCACTGTTCAACACTTACAGGCTTATATTGGTTTTCCTTTTTTTTTTTTTTTCCCCTTTCTTTTTATGTGCCTGCTGTGTAGGCAGAGAACATGCACTTTCCTGCCACGGAGTGTGTACTACAATTGAAACACTGAGTTCAGAGGGCTTGAATGTAAAATGTCGGCATCCAATACAACAAAAAGGAACTTTTATAGAGTAACTTAATACTGGGATTGGAGCCTTTTACTTCATAAGTATTCCTCTCTTTATTTCTAATGCTTTAGGCCCTGATCCAGAATGAAATTCAGGGTCCTGTTTGGATAATTACAAGAATTCTATGGAAAATTTGGCATGAAAATGCCATATGGAGTGACTTCTGAACCTAGCCATGGCCAGCATTTACATTCAAGATAAATGTTTAATTTTCAAGAAGCCTGCCTTTAGGTTGTTCTTCAGTAGCTTTGCCAGTACATAGGGGCAACATCCTTTGTGCACCCTTGGGATTCTGGTCTGACGAGCACTTGTTCCATTATTACCCATATTTCCTTAAGCCCTCTGACAAAAAGCACTTATGATGAGCTGGGTTTATCTGCCTGCACCATGGGATGCCTGCAGGATCTCTGAGAGCCCTCTCGCGTTGCGCAGTGCATGTTCTCTGTAGTATGAGCCACCGCGTTGTTCCGGATGTCGCGTGTTTTCTCCTCCGTCGTGAGATGATTTTGCATTCGTAGCTTTGCTCTGATTTGGGGTTGATCTGCATGCAGACCGTGTTAGCAGAGGAGGTTCTGCTCAGGCTAAAGTGGGGCTTCTGTGCTCGAACCCAGTGTCGTGCGCTGATGTCCCTGGTGTCCTGGAGCAGCAAGTGTCGCAGCCGGGACCTTGGTTCGATACCTCAGCTCCGTTCCCTGATGTTCTCGCTGAGAAACGAAGGCAGCTGGGTGAGTACCTGAGCCTCTGCTGGTGAAATTTGCCAAGACAGAATACAAAGTAGCATTTGTGAAGCACTCCTTGTCATTCCATGGTCCTCCATTCATTCCTAGCTGATGACTGTAGCACTGCTGTGACAGCGGTGGTTGTGCTGGGCTGTGCAGCCATCAGACAGAAATAGATACCACCTGTGGTCAATTCAGAACTTTTTCTATCCCATCCTTCTCCCTGCTTTTCCATAATCTCATTACTTCTCTTACCTTCCCAAACCTGCAGCTAATGTGGATGGTGAACCTTAGACAGCGGTTGACCCATTCCCAGTATGGAGTTATCTTGCATTGCACTATCAAAACTTAGGAATTTGGGCTGTCTCATTTTCAAAGGTAGCCAAGGCTCAGTCCAGGAAAGTTGGGGTTGATTTTGATGGGGGGGAAAAAGCTGGACATGCTCATACATCTGCCTTCTAAGCAGCTCACAAACTGAGTAGTGTGAAGCTCTGTTATGCATGGAGCCAGGATCAGGTGCTGTACCTGTCTGGGACCCCCATAAATGGGTGGAATGCATCTCACTCAAAAGAGAGAAGTAGCAATATATTTTGTTGAGGTAGTTCAGTAAGTTCATTGGAATTTAACAAAATTTACTAGTGGTTTACAAAAGTTCAGTAAGTTTGATGGTGAGGCTCACTTTATTAATTACTGCATGGAAGAAACATACAAATGAAAATTAAATTAGAGTCAAGTTAGAATGTTTTGCACTGGGACCAGAGGTGCAGAAGTGTAAGGAAGACCTTCCCAGTGAATCATGAAGTTCAGAGTGCACTCCCTTGCTTTCTAAACTCCTGTTGGAGCTTAGGTGCAGGCAGGTCCAGTCTGTGTCTCAGACTTGGACAAAAGTCTAAATCTAAGAAAAGAAATACAAAGAGTAAGGAAGAGCCTCTCGCTGAGTTATGAGGTTCAGAGTGGACCCACTTGCTTTTTAAACTCCTTATGGAGCCTTGGTACAGCTAGGTCCAATCTTAGTCTCGTTCTTCAGCAAGGGTTTATATCAAATAGAATTACCTATACTAAGTTTACCATAATTGAGTAGCTACATGAATTAGTAATGTTTCCTTAGTATTAATTTAGCATCCTGTCAGATCTGCCATTGGCTAAAGGTCTCTCTGTCTCAAGGAGCCACCTCAAGGAGAGATCACCACCATGCAATCAGGCTGCCTGGCCAGAAGAGCTCAAAGAAGGCTCCCTTAAGCTGTCATATTTATGGAATAAAGGGGTTGGCTCATAGTCAAATTGCATGCGATGGAAAAGGTATGCATGAGATTTGTTGTACCCACAAATTTCTTTGCTCCTTGATTAATGAGTCTTGCAAAAGCCACTGGTTATTCAAGGGTTAATCGTATGATCAGTGTTCCAAGTTCATATGCATCAATGCCCACTGTGTCACTCTATTTCTTGTGTGGGTTTTCAGAGAACAAATTGAAACTAGATGTGTTCTTGACCCGGAGACGCCTCAGACCTTTTCCTCTTTTGCATCCTGAACCAAACTACCGCAGTTTGGTTGAGAGGTCAGGGGCATCCATCACATGGAAATGCGCCCCACTGCGCTCATGGGTTTCTCTAAGCCTGTGTCATTAACCTCAAGTTGCGGACTGTTCTTAAATCCTCTGAAAAGCAGGAATGGAAGCAGACTGTACCCCACTGCTAAGCCATGTCTCTGAAGGCTGTGTCTTAGTGCTCTGGAGCTCACACTGGCTGGTGGCTCATCGCTGGATGGTGTTCAAGATGTTTAAGTATTGAATTATTCTCTCTACTCAAGAGGGAACTAAGATTTCTTTTGCCTTTTATGCAGGGCAGTAACATTTTTCTTGTGAGTTAACTGTATTATTCTCTTTCTTGCTGCTCCCACATTAGTTTTGGAAAGAGAAAAACAACGCTGTGTCATCGCAGAATTGCCTGGTGATGGGAACTGTAAGGTAGATGAGTTCTTCTCTCCACCCATGAGCAAGTTCTTGAATGAGGTTTTACTGCAGGACTGTTCATTCTCTTCCCCTTGCACACTGGCCTGTCCATATCTCTTAGGTTTTTAATACATTACAGTACATCTATCTCTTAGAACAATGGTTTCATTTCTGTAGCCCAACCCAACAGCCAGTGCTAGGGAGATATTGCTGCATCTTTAAAAGCTCTGCTTCAATCCTTAAGAGCTTCTCTGGCCATGGACTAAACTCAGAAATATGCTTGGGGTCCTGTCCAGCGCAGTATAGGAATTTACTCCAGATGAAGATCTATCCCTGTATGGTTCAGATTTTACATGCATACCTTGTCCACACAAATAATACCTGTTTCATGCAATATTTAGCAGTGCGAACTACAAATTAGGCCATAAACTCTTCAGTGCAGAGACCACTAAACTTTTTAGAGCATCAGACACATTCAACTTAAAACCCAACCAGGGCCACCAGTCATTACCAGTTAGAGAGAGGAATAGAAAATAGCTTTAAAAGGAGTTCCCTCATTAAATTGAAGTTGCTTTTAGCCATGACAGGCCATAAAATCTGAATCCCTGGGAGGGAATGTTTTATTCTATGTATGCGTGTGTCTTAGCCTTTTTAGTTTCAGTGGGGAGAGAAAATAGACTGGGTTGCATATTGGATACATTATCTTGGTATTAAGCTGCCATTCCCAATCTCTTTTGGATAATTGGAACAGAGAATCACTACTTCTCATCCATCACTCTAAATGAAGGCCTTAGTAAAATAATTTTGATTGCTGGGAACCACAAATAAGATCCCTCTTTCCAGATTAGTTCTTTGTTGCTCATGAAACTGTTTGAGGCCTTAACACTCTTGAGCCATAGCAGGATGTATGTCCTACAGTTCCACAAGCTTTGGGGAAATTGCTGAAATGTGTTTATAAGGACCTTCCAAGAAGTGTTTGGTGGTGTTGAACCTGGGGAAGATTGAAATTGTTGTTGGGTTTTTGTGGCTGTTGTATTGGTTTTTTTAATTCCACTAACATACTCTTTGATGCTGGTGGTAGTAGTAGTACAGGAGGTCTTATGTTTCCATTGATGTAAAAAACGTCTTACTAAAAGTTTAGGTCTTATTTCATTGAAGATATGTAAAACTTTGGACTTAAAGTCTGACTTAGTTATGCTTTACCTCCTCAACACCTAATAGTAAATGTGTAAACTGATGCAGTATGGACTGAATCACTAATTCCCAATCTTGAGCACTCAGCTGATGGCTGTGAACTCATGAACTTTCTTGTGGATATTTTGAAAAGCCCCATGAATCTGAAGATTTTTAATGTTTTAATATAATAAGGTTCAGTGGACCAGCTGTACACCAATTATTGTTGCCTGTGGGCCATGGTTTATGACTGTTTGAGCTACAAAAAATTGACAGTCTGGCAACTTGTCTGGGTCGGTCTCCTGTAATTCCAAAATCGTTCCATCTTGCTCTCTGCTGCCTGTACATGTGTATTGTGGTTAATTTCCTTAAAACTGGGAGACTGCTCCCTCCTGGAGTTCAGAGTGGCAGGTGGTGAAATTCAGGCTTCAGCTGAAGGTTTTATTGATTCTTAATGGTGATTTCAAAATAAAGAAGGAAAAAATCCTCAGATTTGGTTTCAGGGTACTCTATCCGTGACAAAGAGCACAAATTGAACATTTTAGGGCTACTACAAAGATGCTGATGATCGGTTTAGTAGTCTTTGTAGTCTGCCAGGAATTTCAGGCAATTAAGTAGCCAATGCTGCTGTTGACTAGCCAGACTTCAACAGACCTTTTAGAAACCTTTTGGTCTTTTCATGTAAATAGACATTTGGCAGTATTTTAAGATGTATACCCAGTAGATTTTGTAATGCATTTCCTTTTTTCATGTGTTCCATGTTTAATTCAAACAAGCATCTGACATGAAAGCTAAAGATAAAAGTGTAACATAGTACAATTAGTTTCTGTGAAGTCTGTAGATCACTAATGGAACACAGCTCTTTCCCCTGCACAACCAGCATAATACAGGCCATTTTTTGGTCATTTGTGTTGTACATTAAAAGCATCAAATAGAAGGCTGTCATGTGCCTGAGCCCAAGGACAGAAAGTTCCTTTGTTTGATAACGTTGGAAATAATTTTGCTTTCCAGAGACGCAAATGGGTAATTGCTGCAATCGGATCAGAGACATGTAACACTTGTAATGTAACCCTTCATGTGTTAATAAAAATAATGCAGAAATTAGATCAGAGATCAGAAGTATGTATATACTAAAAAAGGAAGCTCAGTAAGCATTTTTTTCTGTTTCCACCACCATAATTGTCTGTGTTTTATGAACGTGTGTCATGATTTCATACCAACTGATCTCTAGCACTTTCTGATCAAATAAATACAAGCTCAGGAGTACAGTTTGAAAGCAATGTGCTGGATTTGGGCATTTAAGTTCACTGAGTGTCTAAGAAGCAGGGTTTGTGAGCATGTTTAGTGAAAGAAAATTTGGAAAAAATAGCATTTAGCTCATTTATTGACAGCAAACCTGCAAACCTCATTCCTCTTTATTAATGCTCAAAGTACGGAATTTAGATCTGGATTTGGCTGCAAACTTCACCAGTTTCACATGTGTCTGATCTGGTGCTTTTTGGAAAGCAAGTTTCAAAATAGACAACTGGATTTTTGTAGGATTTAGGGGAGCTGTGTCCCATACTCCCTTTCTTACCCATTCTCTACAGAGCATATGGGTTCATTTAAAATTGTAGCGTGTGTGGAATTCTGTATTATTTAAGGTACAGTGATAATTTTTTTTTTATTTTAGATTGACAGTGTTTTAAAGGAGGTTGGGAATGTAACAAAGTTAAACAAGATGCTGCCTGTCTGGACAATGCCACACAGAAATGCCAAGTGTATATTTCAAACCCACTCATAAGCCCCAGTTCATACAACAAAGAAATGCAACACACAGATGCCACGTGTAGAACACACCAGGCATGATTTGAGTCATGAATCCTCCTCTCTGTCCCTAAAAATGCCCAGTTCTCTATATTGCATTTACAGTTTTTTAAGGCTTTACTTTACGATAAATATTAGTGTTACAGGAGGAAGTATTTTAGCTGATATATAGGCAGTGACTGCTGGTGGTGCTTTTTTTTTTTTCTTCTTTCTTTTTCTACCGCAGAGTGCTTTGGCTGCAGTTAAACAGTTTAGCTGGATCCAAAGGGATCATGCTAATGTGAACTGGTAAACCACCAGCAGTGTTATATCCTCCTGTGTCAAAGACCTTGTACAATGTAAAAGCTAAAGGTATTCAGATTAACCATTTTCTCAGGACAATTTATAAATAGAAAGCATTTCAAAACTGAGATTTATTTCTTCCCCTCCTGCCCTTTCTTCACCATGAATAGAGCAGAGCTCTTAAAGCTCTTGACTGTCTGCGTGTCCTCTCTTTATGTCTTTTCTTTTTATTTCAATTGCAAAAGTTATAGAAGTAGTTGAAATAGTGGGGACAGAAGGAATTGTGAATCTAAAACCAGGATATCATTGTTCTTGGTGCCAGTACAATAGAAACAATAGAAAGAAAATCTGGAGAAATTAAATTTAAAAAAAGAAAAACACACAAACACAAAAAAACACACTCAAAAAACCCCCACAACATCCCCCCCCCCCCCAAAAAAAAAAGGCAACAAAAAAAGAAAATCAAAACAGAATCCCCAAACTATGGAAAAGAATAAATTAATGTTCTTCGAAAAACAACAACTTAACTTCAAGATTCCATAGGAAAAAATAATCACATTTCCCTGTGAGCATCTACATTTAACAAAGAATAGCATTTCTATGGGGGTAAATGTCTCCATTGTGGCTTCTGGGAGCAAAGAGAGCAGCACAGCAAAAACCCTGACCTCCATCAAGGTTTGCACCCAAAACTCCTGACTCCCGGAGCCATGGAGGTTAAAGCTCAGGTGAAAAGGGTGTGCGTGTCAGGAGATGTCGGAGACTCTTGGATGAAGGAGGGAGCATTCGAGCATTGGATCCCAGGTGCTAGTGTGGGAAGAAGGGAGGGCATAAGGAAGCAGGCACCTCCAGAGGATTTAAAGACAGGAGGAATGACCGATGGGCTTGGGAAAGGTGTGTATTTGCAGAGGGCATAAATGGGTCTGCTAATGACTTCCTTTCATGGGGTGATTGAGGTACTCATGATGGGGGAAAAGGCTGCTGGTGTTGACAGAGATTTCATTGGTACTGTGTGACCCAGGGCATTTATGGAGCTGCTGTGCCCTCATCTCTGAGTTAAATTACTTCCCAGATGTAAGGCAAACAAGCAATCGCTCAGACTGGTCTCCTGTTCTTTATGGCCTCAGTCCTCAATACTCATTCAGCAACAGGCAGCTGGTTCCGTTTGCTTGGTTTAGAGGTTCTGACACCAGTAAAAACAAAACAAAACAAAAAAACTTTTAATCTTCCAGCAATGAAATACACTGCAGGCATAAATAAATGAGACCTGTTGGAGCACCCTTGTTTTTGACAGGCCTTTTTCAGCAAAGGAATGGTTGTTTGGGAAGATTCCCTAAAACTGCAGCAGGGGGGCTTGAGTAGCATTTAAATCCATGTGATAGTTTCTTCATCAAGAGATCTCTTTCAGATCACATCCCCTTTGATGATTATTCAGCCCCAATCCTTCCCAGACTTTACAATTATTTTAACCTCTCTGAAGACCTGCCAACATACCCACTTTAGCAGCCAATGATGTTATGCTGCCTTTTTTTTTTTTTATTGGCATTCAATTTTGAGGGTTGACAGACAGTAAATACTAATACTTCTCTTTACTATTCTACAGTAATTTGTCCTACAGTTGTAAATAAGTCCCTCTTGTTCTGCCTCCTACTAAACAAAACTCACTCTTTTGGGAAGACATTGAGCAAACAGAGAATTTTCCCATTTTAGGTAGCTGTGACTGAATGGATATTACCATCTCTGGGTTGTCACTGGGGGGGGTTATTTACATGGCAAATGAAGCAACTTATTTCTGAAAATACTAGTTTGTTGAGGATTCTTTTTTTTTTTTTTAAGGTAGATCTATTAAATATCCAGAAGTATTTTTGTCAACTATATTGTGTTTCCATATGGACATGTCATGCAAATCTGGAGGAAAATCACATAATTTTTACGGTTGGAAGGGACCTCTGGACATCGTCTAGTCCAACCCCCAAATGAATGATATTTAAAGATCTTAGGATATCCTCTTGGACAGTAACAAACAAGCAAGTAGCTTTGAGGAACTGTAATTAATCCCAGCAGTCAAAACATTTTTATTCTGTGGTTTTCTTTCTCTCTGGTAGACACCTTGCATTTCCAAGACTGAAAATCAGCCTCAAGGACTTGCAACAAGCGTCAGGTGGGGACAGACACCCATCAATCAGTCCACGCCCTGGGACACTGATGAGCCTCCATCTAAACAGATGAGGGAGAATGAAAACCCAGGTACACTTCTAATCTTATTTGTAATTCTACCAGGGAAAATTGTTCAAAGCAAATTCAATGCACTATCTCCATTTACCTCTGCAAATTAGACTTTATTGTGAGCCCTTTCTTTATTCTTTAGCAGGGGTTTTCTCTCATTGTAAAGACCCCTCAAGTTTCTTCTGTGCTGGGGCTAATATGAATGTATTAAGATGCTGCAAGTTCATTAGTGGTTTTTTCTTCCTTCTCTGCCTTCACTAGAGGAAAAGGCACTCTGTAATACTTTAAGACCTCTTTTATGTCCAGAACTACCTGAAATGATTTCCAGCTTCCAGACACATATCATACATTGTGCTACTATGCCAGACGCCTAATTACAATGTCTTTGTAGTGGCTGGAGCACCATTATTATACACACAGAGTGTTTGTCAGGGAGCCGTGAAAGCACAGCGGGAAAAGAGGTTAATTTTCTTGGAAGTGTGTGCTTAAGCTGCATAAAGTGCAAAATACATAAAACCACAAACATGCTGCATGTCAACCGATGAGTATTTTAACAATTGCACTCACATCGCTGCAGCAATTTTATGCACTTACTGCTTGGGAACGGCTCCAGACCCTGAACTGCTTCAGGTGTTGTGCAGCGGGGCGCATCAGCGCGATTCGGTGATGGGCACAGGTGTGGGAGGGGAAGGCTGGGGGTGTTTATTTGTGTTCTGCCCCATGCCGAGCCCACCCCCATTGCCGCCCTTCCTTCGTGCCGCAGGTGCAGCGCCCTGGGTCACCACGGTGGCAGCGGGCAGCCAGCCCGCCCTGATCACGCACTCCTATGGGATGACACAGCCGCCCACCTTCAGCCCCGCCGCCAACGTCCAGGCCCCCGTCATCGGCGTCACACCCTCCCTCCCTCCACACGTCAACCCCCAGCTCCCGCTGATGCCGGCCCACTACCAGCTCCAGCCGCAGCCCTCCCAGCCCCTCAGCAACATGGTGGTCAACCTCCAGAGCCAGCCTTTGTACACCAACAGCCAGCCCCTCAGCATGTCCTCCATGAGTGGCGTGGGCCCGGTGGCCCACCCGGGCCCCGGGGCCGTGGGCAATGGCCACCTGGCCTGCCCCATGCTGCCGCCACCACCGCCAGCCCTGCCCTCAGCCGCCCTGCCCAGCACCGCGCCCACCACCAATGGGCAGGCGGCCGCCCCACTGCTCCCCAATGCAGGGGCGGGCGGCCCGGACAACACCAACGGGGTGCAGATGCTGCGGACAATCGGCGTGGGGAAGTACGAGTTCACGGACCCCTGGCACCCCAAAGGTAAGGCGGGCTGGCTCAGCCCCACAGGGCGCGCGGTGGGGGCGGGCGGCGGCAGAGCAGCGGCATCCCCACCACTCTTTGGGCCTGCCAGTCCTGCCCCAGCGACTGCCTCTGTGCTTTTCTTAAATGCAGAGCTTTTGTGAGGTACTGGTGACAAAAAGCAGTGTGTTAACAAGAGAGAGGATGAATTGTGGGCGTATTTTGTAGTGAAAAGCAGCTTTCAGGCCTGTCGGATAAGCCGGTGTTCCCGAGGGTAAAGCAGCCGTTATCCTGTGCCACTCCCTCTGAAACACACCCCCATGTTTCCATCTGATCTGTGTCCCGCTGGCTGCAGTTGTGCATCAACCACAACATTGGCCACCTTCTTCAACCCTTGTCTTCTCCCTGCTCTCATAGGAGCCCAAGCCAAACACAAGTAACCCACTGACTGCAACTGAACAACACAAACACATTCAGCATTAAGGGGAAAACTTCATTACCAGCTTCAATGGGCACAAATGCTGCAAAACACCCTGAATAGTCATGAGCGTTCTGGGAGGTTGACCTTTTCCGATGAGTAGTTTGTAAATGAGCCCCACCGCTGGGTCATGGTGGAGTGTTATTTCCGAGTGTCTTACCCCAGACACTTCAAAACTCCCTGCACTCTGTGTGCCGAGTTTCTAATTGCATTTTCAGAGTTTTCCCCTTCCTCCGTTGCAAATCACGACTAGACCACATGTGCAGGTAAAGTGAAATGGAGCTTACAAAAATATAAATGTGGACCTATCAGCAAAATCAATTAAATTGATTTTGCAAAAAAACCTGCACCTTCATTAAGTCTGTGATATTTTATGTATACATTTGTATTCAGACACAATCCATGTGTAAATTATGTATTTGCCACAAGCTATTAAGTTCTATTGTGTAGCTCTGAATTAAAGACAAGGAATCTCTATTAAAAATGATTAGTCCAATAACTCTTCCTGCTCATTACATAAATTGAACTTTGGTATGCGCAAATTCTTACCAAACTTCTCTTGAAATGGAGCTCAGACACAAGCTCAGCAGTCTTTTTCTAAAACTAAATATTTGGTTTGCTTTTAGATTTCAACTCCAAACCCCAGATATGATGAGGGCTCTTGCTGGATGGTGAGATTCTGAATTTTTCTTTGAGCTCTGGATGGGCTTTAAGTGACACCAGCCCAGTCAGGTGGCCAAAAATTGACCAACAGTTGTTATATAAGAGTTCAGTTAATTCTTTCACTTTAATCCAACAAAGAGAAAAAACCAAAATGCACAAAAGCAATTTGTCTGGTCCTGTTTATAAGTTAAAACCCCTTGATTTTGTAGAAGGAGTAAGGGGAGAGATTTATACCCTAATCTTGGTAGACTGAGCAGTAGTGGTTCTGTTGGATGTCTCTCTCCTCCACAAAAGCTATTTGTCTCCTACAAGGCATCATCTCCACTTTCCATAGCCACCTATCCCAATTTGCTGCACTGGTTACTTGGATGCCTGATCAAATTAACGCAATTTAAAGGATTACTTGGTGTCATTGGAGACATGTGCAAATATACAATACAAGGGAAAACACATAAGCTTAAACCACTTTCACGGCGGTAATTTGATCACATATCTGAGCCCTAGTGACACTAACCTAGTGAGACAAATGAGCACGTCAGTGACTGCACTCTTGAGGTTGGGAATACTCCTAAATGCCTCGCATACTTAGGGCCTGCAGCATCAGCTGTTATTTACTCTTCCTCCATCAATTAACCTTCAGCAGATCTCTGGCTGGCAGATGAAGTAAACTTCAAATCAGAGCTGGAGTAAAAAGATCGTAAAATATTTAATCAGTCTTTTAGTATTTGATTTACAAATTCTTAGTCAGCGTTTTTGCTTAACCTGCTGTAAACCCTAGTCTAGTCTAGTCTAGTCCAAGAACCACAGAAACCAGTTGGCCCAGGAGGTGCTCATTAAAGTGCAGAGGAGAGTTCCTCACTGGAATATACCTGGCATGCCAGACCTAGGCCTGGTCCTGTGTTTGGAAACCTCTGTACTGAGGAGGAGGATCATAAGGAGAATATTAAAACAAGCAGTATTTCTAATCCATGGCAACTCTTGACACGTTTGCCTTACTGTACCTTATAAACTGCAGGTTAGAAACTGTTTTTCCAGGGATTAGATGGCTTCTGTCTTACTATCAGCTATTGAGTTATTCCTGTAGTGGTTAAAAGCAAACAAACGTAAGATAATGAAGCATGCATATACAAGTGTCTCATAGGCAGGACCTATTTTACAGAGAAAAAGAAATTCCTTTCTCTGTTTCTAACCTTAAAAGCCCTTATATCTAGAGCTGTAATTCTTCTTGACAAACCTGAAGTCCGAGAAGATTTGGATGTTTTTGAATAAGAGAGAAAGAATCAGGAAAGAGGAGACAACTGGGTGCTGAACCAGACCCTAAAATATCACTAGAGAAAGATTCCTAGTATAAGCTCTATGGGTTTCAATGTGGCTCAATTTTCTAATTATTTTATGTTTTAATTTTTGCCCTCAGGGATTTCAGTCTTGAGAGCCTGGCTGATTTCAGTGTCTTTACATGACAGACATCTTTCTCTCCAGGAATGAATGGAAAATAGGAGAGAATACTAAGCTGTTCAAATACACAAGTTCAAACTAGTTCCCTACAAGTTTCATTTAAATATTCTCTCTCTTTCTTGGAGAACCTTGGCCGTATAAGAGCCACTGCTAATGGCCTTGAGATCTATCTCATTATCCTGAAATACTCTAAATTATTATTTCACTTGACAATCCAGTCTTGTTCAGGTTTGAATAATTACCCAACTATCCCTGAAGTGATAGAGCAGTTTTTGCTGGTTAATATGATAGGTTTTCTTATATTTTTTAGACTTTGTTAGGGAGCTGATTTGAAACATCGTGTTTTATTTCTCATAATTATCTTTAATTTGGCTGTGTACATTTGGGCCATTGTATACGCTGTTTGTGCAGAACTAGGTTTCTTACTCAGCTGTTTCTAAACAGAAGTAAACAAATAAGTTACCAAAAGTTAAAGGCACTGCTAGTATGCTGTCTCATTTGCAATAGGTCAAGAGATCTCACTTACATGACTGAAAAAGTTGAGTCATTTCCGTGATATAAAACAGACATGTCATTCTCCTTACAGTTTTACAGCTAATTTCTACCTAATTCCATTGAAACTACTTGTAAGAAAACTTTTGCCTAGATTAGAGAACCTTCTTGGTCTGGATGGGTTATATTCTCTTAAATATGAATGTTAACTTCAATTACATAATCCGTTTACTTACTGAATTTATGTCATTGTCACATTATGAGAGACTTAATGTTCCAAAGTAACTATTGCTTTTATCAATGTATGAAGAACTGTAGAGCTGCCTTATGAAATGCATGGGGTCTTTTACTATACACAATCAGCCGGAGGTTTGGGAGGCATCTGGTCTGGCTTGTAATTTCCCTGTGGATAGGATTTATGCCAAATACTCCTAACTGACTTCAAAAGCCATGACACCTTAACACAGACACGTAAACTAATATTTAGAACAGAATCAGCCTTTGTTTTCTATCCATGTCCTAAGTCTTGCTCTATAAGCTAAAGTGCCAGGGGAATTAATGAAGCAGAATATTCAGAACCATGATGATGTTAATTGTGAATATATTTAGTGAAGATCCACTGAAGTTCTCATAGCCAGATTTTTACATGACTTCTTCAGAAAATACAGACTTGCAAATAATATTCCAACATAATTTCAATATCTTCAGGCTACATGATGTGCCAGCACAAATTGTCGGTTGCACAACATGCCTGCAGGGAAGAGAGAAACTCATCCCTTCAGTTTCTGACATAAGGTGCCAGTGTCCCATGCCATGGCACCATGACAGAGACCAATGTCTGTGTGCCTGCCAATCCAGCTGAGCCCAGAAGGAGAGGAATTAATCAGTCAGATGAAGGACTAGAAGAGATTGGTTTCCTCGCAGAAATAACTGAGTAACTGAGATTTAGTCCTTGACTGTTTTGTAGGGCAGTATGCTTCCTTATATTCAAGACTTGTTGCAAATCCAAAACTGAACCCTTGGTGGATAGCCCTGACATATGTTGGACATAAACATTCCAGCTTGGGCTCTCAGATTATTAAACATTTGGAAAGATACTATCTTCATAAACCTGATATACTTTGAAGCATAGTTCCTAACACAAAAGAAGGAGGAAAATACAATACTTCAGCACACAGTACTTCGTACATACTTCATTGCAGTACTTACTCCTGCAGTGCAAAATTAACCATGGACATCATGAGTTTTAATTTGTGGATGTTCATAGATACTACTGGTGTTTGTTTCCATAGTATTTTTGTTCTGTCAGTCTTTGGTTTGCAGTCCTTAACTGCTGGGAAAAGAAAGCAGATGCTAATTAGTGTTCAGAGTGTAATGACTGTAGAAACATAACAATATCAGAAATAAAATCTGAATGTTAATCCTTGTAGCACTAATTTCTTAACACTTCATTTGCAAACATCAGCAAATAGCATGAACTAAACAATAACAAAACTACAAAAAATGCCGTTGCATCATCACTTATCGATTGCACCTTTCACACTTGACTTTATTGCATTGGAATTCTCATTAGGCCTCAGACAATATTTACTTTCCTTAATCATGAATAGTAACAAGGCAGAGTACAACATTTTGTCAATAACTATCAACTTTTTCTTCACAAAAGGCTGAATTTTCAAAGGGGTTTCAGCTTGACCTGCAATTCTGTGAGTGTACCTAATTCTAGACATGAATGCTGGGGGGGTAGGGAGTGTTTAAATTCAAAGTGCAACCTAGTGTTTTGAATTCTAATAACTTTATTTAAAGGATATTCAGTGATGAAGACTCTAGAAAGCTTATTTTCAGTTCTCTGTCTTGCACCAGAATACATGGCCTGTGTAACCTTACGAAAATCTCCCTTATTTTTGTATCCATAGATATAGAAGGGTGGATAGATAAATAAATTATAAAAATTACATAAATTAATACATTTCACCTTTCTGTGCTGCAGGTGGGGTATTTTCAGTAATTCCTGTCCTGTCTTTCAATGTCACTGTTGGTCAGGTCATGACAGACAGTGATTTAGTGTACTGAAGAGTCAAAGAGGGCTTGTAGTAGTCCCAGAACATTGCCTTGCTAAACATAGAGCATATAGAAAGTGATCAAATTCTCTTTTGATTGGCATCTCTCAGTATGTGAGTGA
This sequence comes from Pachyramphus minor, assembly GCA_013397135.1. Taxonomy (NCBI): domain Eukaryota; kingdom Metazoa; phylum Chordata; class Aves; order Passeriformes; family Tyrannidae; genus Pachyramphus; species Pachyramphus minor. The sequence continues at coordinate 773,818 of VYXB01024585.1, forward strand.
CATGAGATCACCATGTTTCAACTGGAGCAGGATCCTCTCAGCACTACCAATATTTTATGTGGGTTATTGTAAAAAAAAAAGGATGGCATAGCTAAACTGAGTTACAACTCCCTGAAACTGCTCTTAAAAGTCATCTGGTTTGTGCTGTTATTTTTTATACCTTTTATTTTTTAAATAAATGTCAGATTTGCAACTGTAGTTCATCTGTTGAAAACACAGAGCTGAAGAACTTTGATTTTACTCTGTTACATGATATTATGTCATCATTTGCAGATCCATTTAGTTAATTAGACAGCGATATATTTGCAGTTATCTTGAGTTTCTTCCCACACTGTAGTCTAAGATATGGTTTGCTTAGAATGTGGTTTCTTAACAAATATAGTTCAGTCCGTGACAGTGGCCATCAAATGCATTCAACATAAGTCTGAGAGGCGGCAGAGTTCTGTTGAATTACTATTTTCTCTCCCATCCACACAACATTATATTCATAAAGTGCAAAATTTCTCAGAGGCTGGATAATAACCAAAATCTAGGCTCCCTTTTGGCACAGAATATATAAGTGCCAACTCCTTATAAATACAGACCAAGTTTCCAGGCCGTCTGGCTATCCATCCATCCATCCATCCATCCAAATACTGTTCCAACAATCCCTTGCAGGGAGCTGGAACTGCATTTGGATGTTCTGAAAGTTAAAATTGTCCTAAACTCTTGTAAAGAGTTCTCCTTTCAGAACTCCTTAAGTTTAGTATCAGTTTTCTCTGACCTTGTCTTCCCTTGGTACTCTGACTTGTCCAACTCTTGACACATATTTGGATACAACCCTTGTCTTCATCCAACCCCTTGGATGCAACAGGAAACACACCTGTTCACTTTCAGTCTGTCCACCTATGCCTGGAGCCACCTTAGAGCTACCTTTCCTGAGTGTTCAGTTCGCTCCACAAGTTTGGCTTTGGAAATTCCTTGAATTTCCCACTAAGATTTCTTCTTTTTCACAGCAGCATGATTCCACTTCTTTTGATGTCATGACTTAAAAAGTGGACAGTCAAGTTATAACTACTACAGAGTGTCAGCAGAGAATAGGGACTTCACACTCAGTCAAAACTGAACAAGCTGGGTCCATCTGGAGGCAGACTCTGCATTTGTGTATATACTAAAATGTTCCCAAAATGGGCTATTCTGTGACCTCTGGAGCTCTCCAGACAAGCAGATTTATTAAATTGCAAATATTTTTTGGTTTCCTTAAAAGAAAGTGGAAATGCTTTTTTTCTAATCAGCAGTCCCTCCATGGAGCCGTGCCTCTGAATGAAAAAGAATCATTTTTGATTCCCATTGCATTCAGAACAAGAATTATTCTGTCCCATGTTAGATTTAAAAAAAAATCTGAACAGATTTGTGAAATAGAAACATTTCCAAATAGTGACTTTTCTTGCCCTGCTGTGCCTTGAGATTGCTGATGATAAGCTCTGCTGTCCCACAGTGACGCAGACTTTGAGCTGTGGTCAGTAATAATAATAATAATAATAATAATAATAATTGTAATATGGGATTACATAACACCTCAAATCTTCAAATTGCTTTTAAGGACATAAAAGTTACGTCATTAAGTTAATTCTGCACAGGACAATTGGTTAAGCTCTTTCCAGTCAGTCTGGTTTGTCACATGTATATACAGGTTTCTAGTTGTACCAAGTGAGGGTAAAAAGGTATTTTTGCATATTTGCACCTTAATATTTACAAATCACTGCATTAGATTCCCAGGCTAGATATTCTGGAAAGTATCATTAGGGGATGAAATCATCACTAGGAAGGAGGTACATAAGCTTGCAGGACTTTCCTGCACATAGACAAAACTTGCACCATCTAGTTGTGCAAATAAAAGTGGCATGAAGTTTTGTCATATTAAATTCAGAAAATTACAGCATTGGTGTTGTACTGTACTGGAAAACTCTTTGGGCTGCTGACAAAATTTGGAGGTTCAAGATAACTTGAGCAGGACGACAGATAGTAATATATACATACAGCTATCTCTACCAACTGTTAAGTCAGAAGCACTTGACTGGACAAGGTACCAAGATGCTTAGTCAAGTTTGCAGAATATGACTGTGCAATACTTTGCAAGAAGCTGAAACAGATTGGAGGGTTTGCCTCAAGACTTTGTACATTATATTTTGTACAGTGCTCTTTAGCATAGTGCTCACCAAAAACAAACAAACAAACAAACCCCCCCCAAAAAACCAAACCAAACAACAACAAAAGACCAAACAAACAAACAAACAAAAAAACACCACCGAGACCAAGAGGGTAGGATTAAAGAGAACATTATGGTTTTTACTCATGATCCCTCTGATGTTTCAGAAGACAACAAAATGTATCTATCAGTGTGCACACTGAAGTATTTGGATGGGGTTGGGGAAGATGGTACAAAAAGGTCAAAATTGGATAAAATTGAAGAGGTCTTAAGAGAAATGTGGGCTGACACTCCTGTTCAGTCTGACTGATTTATAGGGTATCCAAATCCAACATCAAACCCAACTCCTCTGTGTGACCTTTTCCTCATGAAGGAAGAGGGAAATGTTCATTGCATCCCCAAGCTGTGGATGTTCTTTAAAACAAGGATCATTTTGCACAAAACACTACCATCCTGTGGGAAACAGATGGAGGAGCAGTGCTGGTAGATTCCTATTGCCTGTAGCATAGGAAATTGGGGATTTTGCCTTTTCCAGCATGCTGTGTGGACTTTGTTAGAGATGCAGATTTTCTAGATGGGAAATTTTTCTAGATGGGAAATAGAATTTGCTGGGATTTGGGTGTTTTTCTGCTAGATACACCCCTATCATGGCCATATTGTACTGGTTTATGAACAGTGCATTTCTTTCAGAGGTCTTTTATTATCCAGCAGGATGGTTAGAGCTCTGGTTTGGAAGCCATATTAAGCCCTTTTTAGGAGCATTTCAGAAGAACTTTTGCTAGATGGATAGCAGGTACCTCCAAGTGTTTTCAAGTTTATACAGATAGAAACATTTAGCGATCAGTATGTACAGAGCCCTTGCACTCTGAAGAAATACATGAATGTCTTTTATATTTGTATAAATGTAGCAAAAACAGGGGCTTATATCCCTTCAGCTCCAGAATAACATGTTCTTCATGTGTTTTACTTGCTGGAACGGTAAAAGCAGATTTGACATCTTGTCCAAGGATCAGCTTTTCAAGGACAGTCAAATCTGCTCATGAGCAGAAATTGAGTACATTCCAAGAAGAGCCTATCTGTAAAAACTCCACACCAATAAGAACTTCTTCTTTGAGAACTTAAATGAGTTCCCTAGCCCTTTGCTGGAAGTGTCCCCTATGCCTTTGGATAAGCCATCATTACTTCTTTTTTTTTTTTTTTCCTTTCTCTCAAAACTGCCGTATAGGCAAACTTTGTGCAGTGAATCTTGGTGTTATCAGCCAGGGCTGCCTTAATTCACTTTCATGGAGATAAAGTGATGCTGAGAACACCTCTTGGCTTTAAGGGTAAACTCAATCAAGAATTTTGCTAAAGCTGGGAAATTATTTTAGCATGTATTTTGGTCCAAATTCATGGATGTTGGAGTGCTAGACTCAGTATTTCAGTAAGATTTGGTATTTCTTGAGACTGAGTCTTGTTTTTGTGTCTTTAAGAAAGTAGAGAAGGGTTGTTTATGAAGAACTATATAACTGTCTGGAAATACTGTATTAACATATTTAAGACCAATTCTAAATATCAAAGCATGTTTTAATATACAGTTTAGAGAAGGGGCCTATTTCAAAAGTGCAGTGTCCTTTTGCGTGTATTGAGTTAGTAACATTGTCTGGTTCCTACCCCTTTGAACACACTGAGAGAATGTTTGGGTTTTAAGGTGAATTCACACTGAGGTGGGAGGGAGCCAGTCCTAAAGTGGAGTGGGACCACACGATGTGTTTGTGACAGAAAAAGGGGTACCCATATTGCATCTAAGTGAAATATGAGAAGTGGTTTTAAGGATGTAATTTATAATTACTCGGACTGGATATGGATTGTAATTACGTAGTCTGGAACTGTGCCAAGACACTGAAATTAATATTTCAAGTTCGGACGGAAGAAAAATGAGATAGTGCTTGGCTGGGTTGGTAGTTGTCTGTCAGCCATGAACTGAGAAGCAGGAGAGTTCAAGGAACCTCTCATGAACCTTGAATTTACCTCCCAAAAACAGATGAAGAGACTTTTACTTAAAACCTTAAGTGAAAAACAGAGTATGTTAAAAATCCTGTTGTAATAAGGAAAAGACAATGACAGCATCTTGGATTGTTTTTACATGGTTAGTAAATGAGAAAAAAGAATCATTTGTATTCAAAACTGAAGTCTTGGTTTAAAGAACCCTAACTATCAGTCAGGTCTGTTGAGTACAACCTTTGTTTTATTTTACTCTCATTGTATTAAGAGGGTATTTTGTTATTGTTGGTTCAAATTACCCAAAATTGATACAGTATTTGCCTATTAACATCTGGGTGGGGTAAACAAACACATCTAGTCCCTTTTTGTGATCAAGATGGTTTTCCTCATCTCCCCGTGGAGAGCTACTTGTGAATGTCATACATCCAGTCTTTTACCAAGCATCGTTTCATTAGCATCACTAAAGCTAATTTGGGCATATATTGTCAACAGTTTTGATTCATGGTTTGTTAAACTGTTGCTTATACTGTTACCTCACATAATTTCCAGTGCTGTCTTACACTGTTTAAAATATTAAAGCCTGCTAAGAGGGTTAACGTTGAGAGAGAGGCTTATAGACCTCATTCAAGAGACATCCCTTGCAGTAGCTCAGTGTCCCGCAGGGGGCTTAAGGTTTTTTCGTTCAGCAGCGACTCAGAAAAAGAAGAGTGCTGTGTATGTGGTTTCCACTTGGTCTTTACTCAAAGGCTTCCTCACTAATTCCCAGCTCATCACGGTCCTCATCAGCCTGTGTAATGTGCTCATCACACGCTCATTTTCAGCTTTTGATTTGGCCTGGCTGTCTGCTGGGGAAGGTTTCCTCTGGTAGAAGTCTCCAAGTGCATGAACAAGTGAGCTCTAAGTGTTGCTAATAAAAAATCCTTTAATCCACTTTAACAATGATAAATTGGAACTGAGAATTCCTCTTACTTTACTGATACATTCAGTTCAGAATTTCACTTAATTCAGGAAATCATTTTATGGGGAAGAGAAAAGTCCTAAACACCCTTATGTGGACGATGGGAATTAAAGGCCAAATGCTTAATTGCTCTTACTGGCTATCTGAAGCACCTACCAATGACTGAAACTTCCACTGACATGGCTGGTTCCTAAAACATTCACTAGTCTTTGTCATTATTTTTATTTTTATTCACCCTGGAATTTCCCGTTTTTGTTTTACCCACATTGTAGCTGGTGTGTGATGAAAGGAAATAGCTGCCCTGGGCCACAGAAGTTTAGACTGAGCAAAGATCTGTCTAAAATGTATGTTTCTGGATTTAGATGAATTTGCTACATTGTCTTGGTAGTAGGTACCTCACACCTGAAATCTGCACTGTTATCCATCTGCTATCCTATGTTTATTTTTTACCTTGTTCATTGAAGAACATAGCATGATCAGATACAATGAAAAATGAAGTGTCTTTATGATTCTTCTTTCCCAAAAGCCTGGGAGGTTTTGCTAAGGACTCATCCACAATGGTTTGTGCCTCTTGTAATCCCTACAGATCTCTCTTTCAGTAGTGGCACTTGAACATTTCCCACAACACAGCTCCCTGCAGTGTTGTTCCAGGCATGGAGCAAAGTCTGGGCAGCAGGAGGGCCCTTGGAAGGGTGCTCACCCTGCCTGGTCTTACTGCAGGGCTCCTTGTTGGAGCATCTCAGGTACCTCCTATGTGCCATCGTCTTCTGTGACCTGGTCAGGTTTTGGGAGGCAACACACGTCCCAGTATCTGGTTTCCAAGCTTCCATCCGTTATCTGCCAGCAAATGTAGGCTCATTGTTTCCTGTCTGATTTCGAAAATCTGGTCCCAGCAGCAGGTTTTTGTGCATCACTGTAACAACATCTGGCTTTTACTGGCTTGGCAGACTGTCTGTATCATTAAGTAGAACGAAACTATGCATTGATATGGATGGAGATGATCCCGCACAAATTTCCAAAAGGACGATAGGGCTGTTGGCAAATTAAATAGTTGAAGAAATTCTCCATCTCTCTTCCTTTTCGTGATGTATCAGGGAATAAAATTGAGGGGAAAGCAGAAAACAAACTAATGTAGTTCCCAAATTTCAATCTTCTGTATATTATGGGTCATTACCCGTTAATTTGCTAAATGGCAGTTTTCTATGAAAGAAAAGTTTTGTTTAGCTGTATAATGATGACAGATGATGTAATTAGTATCATCCCCACATTGAGAATGATAAAAGCATTTCTTTTGTGTGTCACTGCTTTTAGACAGTATAATATCAAAAATGATAACAGGATGAAAATTGGACCGGCTGCCTTCATATTGTGCATGTAGAATACCTCGGTGATCTGATACAAGTAATGACAGGTACTTTGCCATGTATTCATTTTCTCTACTCTCTAGCCTTTATATTACAGCAAAATTAAAGCACAGCACTAAGCAAACCAGACATGCCTGAATGCAGACCCATCTTATGAGCCTGTAAACGGCCAGAGTCCCTTTACTATTGCTAGTTATGATAATTAAGCAATTATAAACAGGGGTTTTGAGGGAGAACATTGATTTGTTTTTCAGTTAAAGAAGTTGGGGGGTATTTTAATTTCAGGCCACATTTGTTGCTTGAATTAGTTTTAATTATATTCTGTATAAGTACTTGCCCCATGTCCTGGTCTTGATAGTGGTAGATATTCTCATTTAAATATAAATAAATGCCAAACTTATTTAACATGGAAAAGTGACTGCTGTGACTGTGTAGTAACAATTTTCTCTTTGTTGCCATGGTTTGGATTTTTATATAAGCTTTGCAAATATAATAAACCTAATGGAGCTCTTCATCCAAGGAAATGGGTATATTCAAGAAAATAAATTACATTTTGCAAGCTAATGAGCTCTACTAATTGTGTTTATCCTTGTGAATTAATACAATTTAAGCAAATCTATCCCCCAAAATCAAGCATTTGATTGCGTTTTAGCTGCATGGAAATCAGAACATCCGGATCAAATCTGAGTTTACTGGATATCCAAGGGGTAGGGGGGAAGGTTAATTTTCATTGACTTGTACAGCTGGTGCTAGCTCCTAGTAAAGCAGGAAAAGTTAGACTTTGAAAGTTCTGACTTTCATTTGTTGGTTTTTTTTTATCCAGCTACTTCTCATGCAGGCAGAATTCTCAACACAGAGTTGTGTGTAATAAATCCCATGTAATGCGGTGGCAGACATGTACGAGTCATGGTAATTAGCCCACATGCCCACAGGACAGGATAAAGGAAGGCAGGAAAAGGGAATAACAGTTGTACTTTTTAAGAGACAGCTTGTCTTCATCCTATTCCCTCTCTCCCTCCCTTTTCTCACACTTTCCTATGCCAACATTTGGATTTCTTTTTTTTTCCCCTTCCTATAAACAGGTTTTCATTTCAGAGATGCATTTTGGGAAAGGTACGACAGATTAGAAAACTCTGTGTATATTCTGCCAGATTTTAGGTTATTCTTCCAGTTGGCTTCTTGGAGGGATGTCAGAGAGCAAAGAAAATGGTCAGTTTGAACACTTGAAACTCTGGAAATACCTCCAAAAACTCTCAAGCAAACGGCATTGGTCAGCAGCAAAGGCAAGCAGGTGCTGGCCAGGAGGTTTGTGCTGGAGGAGGGTGACAGCAGCTGTCAGCAGTGGTCCTTATGGAGGCAGTTTAGCTTGCCACGCCTTGGGTTGCTGCCATTTTTAACACCGTGAGCAAATGCATGCCTGAGATGAAGTCTGAGCCTGGCTGACTCTACTTCTTTGGTCCTGACTGCTTTTTTATCCTGCAGATCATTTTCAGCACCGATGCAGGAGTCCCAGCAGTTAACAGCCATTGCAGATTCTTCAGATAGAGCTGGCGTGAGATCAGAGTTCTCCTGTTTCTCGGCAGCAGGCCCCACTTCATTTAAAACCAGGATTGGGAAGCAAAGCCAGCCTTGCTTTCTCAGCTGCTGAAAAAATAGCATCTTAAAGATGGATAGCAGTCACAGAAAAGGGCTCAGAAGTGAAATCGTGTGTTTGTTTATTGCAGCTCAGGTAAGAGCCAGGATGATCTTTTCCAGTCTGTGCACTGAAAAAAAAAATACACTTCTTCCACCTCTGGTATTCAAGTGCTGAGAAGGGTTGTTAGTATTTGTCTTCTAGAAGTTCTGGATTAATTGCATTTGTATAGTGAGAAGAGCACAGCTCCTCAGTGTAGATACAATTGTGCTGTTCATAAAGATGCTTAGAATGACTTCCTGTGGAAGGAGTTGTCACGGATGAGTGACACATTTCACTCATAAGAGTGTAGCAGCAACATGTTTTTTGATGTAAAACAGTGATTTTAGAAAGTTTGATAGTAAACACAGCAGTGGTTTAACACAATTGGACATCAAGTTACACTTGATTATTTACTGCCTAGACAACACGGTCAGACAAAATTGTTGGGAAGACCCTCCTATTTATCATGAGGATCAGAAAGGACACTCTAGTTTTCTAAACTCCTTCTCAAAGGGGAGCTTAGGCGCAGATGGATCCAGCCTTAGTCCCAGACTTAGTCCTAATGGTTTGTGTCTTAAAGGGTTTTTTCTATTGTATAGGTAAGATTTCAAAGTTTAGCATGCTATTAATCACTTACCAAGAATCTCTTGTGACAAAGAATCTCTCAGTCTCGAGGAGTAACCTTGAGGTGTGTCTCTACTCAAGGGGAGACCCTGGTGTGCACCCTGACATTGTGCAGAGAGCCCAACGGGCCCTGGGCTTCCCACTATTTATGGAGTAAGAAAATTGACTTATAGTCATATTTGCATACCAACTACATATGTTAGCTCTTCCAAATTTGCCTTGAGTCAGACCTTGTGGTTTGGTGGGTGCACTGATCAGATTAGCCCTTATGTTGTTATCTGTGTTTCCTGAATCTGCTGCGAGCTGGATACAGTCATCACAACCAGACCCATCCATTGTGACTCCACTGGTGGTTTTCACTTAAGCAGAATTATGGGAAATAAAGGTCAGGCTGGGGAAAGGGGAAGAACAACACTGTCACAGGAGTAAAGGAGTAAAACTGAGAGTGATAATATGATCGCATGTGTGAGCTGGTATAGTTGTGTCCAGACTAGGAATTATAGTGAAATAATAACTTTGACTGGGGGAAAAAAAAAATCTAGTAAATGAAATGTTTATATAAGGAAGTTTTGATGCACAGAGCTGTTCTGGATTCCATAGATTCCAAGCTCCTCAAGGAGGCATTGACACAGGCCATAGTAACTCTGGAGATGCATGCAGATAGATACATAAGTATAGGGTCCCAAATGAAACCATTATCTTGTCAATGATACAGAGTGCAGAGCTATCTTTAGCAGAGGTTACTATGATTTTTCATAAAAGAACATGGAATTTAGTGACAGTTTTATTATTTAATGTCACATCACTGTTAAAAAGTAAAGAGGAAGCCAGAAGAAGGATAAAGTACAAAAAGCTTCACATGAAAAATATTGTTCACTTCTGATGGAAACTATAGACAGGTAGCAGGGAAGGATCTGGAGTTTCTTCAGTTCTTGGCATTGGAAGATTTTGATAGCAGCAGTTTATCTGTTGCAGCAAAACAGCATCTCAAATATGAGTATAGCCATGATGACATGATAACTCTGGGCTGCTGAGTTACTGCACAGATCCATGCATATCAGCGAGAGTTAAAATCAAAGTGAACCTCTGTTTTGAACTTCCTTTTTCTGGAGCATTTGAGTCAGAACTTCAGCATTTCATGTCTCGCCGTGTGGGGTTGTAGAGGTCACTTCTCAGGCCCCATTGACCCCATGCAGATTTATTGTGGAATTGTTTCAGTAAAAACAGAGCTTTGAAGCATCATGCAGGTTGCCTGGTGACTCCTGCAAAGTGCTGACCACCCTAAGTCTGAGGGAAGAAATACCTGCGTGGAGCTGAGCTCTATTAAGGGTTATAAAGCTGGGACAGGTCTGAATGATAGAAGGAGTTTTGGCAGGCTGTTAGCTTTCATCATCTGGGAAAATGGGAATGTTTATTAATAAGAACCTTTGACATGAAATGCATGATATGTGCCCCCTGTGCAAGGCCCATGATTAATAATATTAATTATGGGGAGTTCATTATAGTCTCATGGGGATGTAATATGTAATTCAGCCAGAGTTTCATTGTAAATTAGCATTAATGTCCACTTTAAGTACAGTAGCTATCTATAGCAATGCAGAAGGAGCTGCAGTCAGTATGTACAATAACATCACCTCCTTATTAAATGATGGTAGACTTTTACTTCAAAGAATTATAGACCTATTAGCATTTCTCCTACATTAAATCTTTTCTGTGGTTGTCAGTGTAATATCTATTGCAACCTACCTACTAGTGCTATTAAAACTTTCATTGGTGATGTTAGAAGAGTCCAGCTCCTTGCTGATTTGAAAAAGGAACCGGATAATTTTGAAATCCGGTTGGAAGTAGTCTTGATTGCAGTTTCATTAGCAATTAAAAGAGCATGTAACCTAATGGTTTTTCCACCCCGATCCAGAGAAATTATGCACAGTGGGCAGCTCTTCAGTTGGTGTAAACCATCAGCGATGTAATGAAAGCAATGAACCTTCACTGATTTGCACTGAGAATCTTGCCTGCTCCAAATTGTTCAAACATATGCCTTCCTAAGGCTATGCTTTATTGTTAACTTGTTTAATAATGAAAGAATAGTTCATCTTACTTGGAATTCCTTTTCCCTAGCCTGCCTTCCAGGAACACCTTGTGAAATTGCCACTATCTGGCTTCAGTTTCTCCTGAACCACATGTGCTGATTCACTTACCTTCATACAAATGACCCTTATATATAATAAACATGGTTTGTTTTCATCCTTATGTAGCATCTCAGAAACCAGCAGATACTCAGAGCCACTGCCTTCCTGTGCTGGATCCTGGAAAATGGCTGGGAAGACCGTAGCTGTGGTGGCCCCAAAGATGTATGCTTTTAAGCAGCTGGGGAAGCAGCTGGTGGCACTGTGGGAGGGGAGCATCATGCAGATGCCAGCAATCAGCTGAAGGACAGAGTCTTCATTAAAAGACTGTATGTATGTTAAAATACATGGGTGTATAAATAGGGATCCAGTCAAACTGCAAAGAACAGGAGAGAAGGGTACAAAACTAAGTGGTGGTTTTTTTTCTTTTGGAGGATGTTGCAAAGTTGAGGAGTTATTATTCCTACTTACTTGTTCGGATTGCAGAGTTTTAGAAATGCAAAGCCAGAAGGGCCTCCTGGGTCCTTGTGTCCCATCTTCTGCAGTCATGGGTGACCCTATGTAAAATACCTTTTAGGAGAGTCCAAGGCTTACTTGCCTTATGTTCCAGTGGGCCAAAACTTACTCCTCTCTGAAATTTGTCACCCATAGTGAAAGATGGAAAGTCTCAGCTGTATTGTGCCAAGGAATAAAACAAGTAGAAGACTCAAGAGCATCACCAGCAGCTTAGGTCCTCAGAGTTTTCTGTGTGGGAATGTGTTCAGCTCTGTTGAGTTGCCTACCCAAACTAGAGCCAGCTCGAGAGAATTGTAAATCTGAGTCGCTCTGCAAGCGGCTGTGCTGGAGAGCTGGGTAGCAGCCTGCAGCCATTTGGCACCAGAGGATGTGAGTCGGTGAGATCCGGCACCTGTTGGGCTCTAAACACTTTTCTTAGAATCTGCGCAGCTGACCGACTCCTGGGGAAAAGGCAGCAGCTGCTGGGCAGCAGTGGTTAAATATAGGAAATGGAGAATGCCACATCCAACTGGAAAGGAAAAGAGTGAGACAGGAATTCTTCAGGAAAATTCTTGGTCAAGAGGGCCTGGGGGTGATCAGGGATCAGAGGTTTTTACACCCTCTCTTTTCTCTCTTGCCTGCAACTGCACCTACACTTGCACACTACATCAGCCTCAGATGATGCCCAACATTGTTTGGCACTGACTGTATTAATGAGTGTCATTTCTGAAATGTTTTGGAGGAGCATGTGAGGGCCCTGCCTCTCGCTGCAAGTCACATACAGTTACTAAGATGTGTTGTCCTTAATTTGACTTGATTCTTAGTAGCACTTTTAATAGTAAAAATGCTGTGAAAAGCTGAAATGTGAAGCAATGCAGCTTTAGCACAGATGGAGTTTGAAAAGGACATTCAACCTTCTCTAATCTTCAACTGAGATCAGCAAGTAAAGCAAAAGGAAGGACAACCTGAAAGATAATATTTTTCATTGTGATAATCTGCAGTACTTTAATTTCACCCAGGCATTTACATGGCCCCTTTATTGAAGAATCTGAGTGTTCTTTTTGGTTGAGCTGGAGGACTGTTAAAAAGAAGCAGAAAAGCAAACCCCTTTGCTTAGCCACTTTTCAGGTGGTGTCAAGCAACCTCACAGAAAGAGAACAATGTGAAGTTGAGGAGGCTCAGCTACAGATTGGAAGATTATCCCTATTCTTCAGACAAACAAAACAAAAGAAAGTAAGAAGAAAGAACAGAGAGGAAGAGAGATACTCCTGTTTTGCTTTATTCACATGCTGCATACGTACTCCAGATAGAGGCTCATGGCACACAGGTGTGGCACAGCCCCTCACCCTGGCATCCCTCTCCGTTCTGTGAGGACATCAGGCCAGCAGCACACACTCCTCTCTTCCCACACCTTCTCCTTCACACTGGGCTGCAGCAGCTCAAGCTGGCTGAGCCTGTCGTGGTGATGATATCATGCAGCTAAATTAATTCCAAAGCTGGTCATGCTTAGAATCAGTTAGACAGGAGACAAAAAAGGAAGCTGAGAAAGGGAGAAAAATGGACCAAGTGTGAAACACCATGCAAGGAGAGGGAGTAGTGGGCATGGTCCTAAAGGTGCCTTAGGGTTTGGTTTAACGCAGAGGGCCTGAGGTGGCAGGAGCACCACAGCCCTGCAGGGATCCCTTCTGTCTCCAGCTATCCATACAGGGTTTCACTATCCACCTCTTGGCCATTCAACCAAGACAGCACCCAGAGCTCAGGAGGAGTGTTCCTTTCCATTTCAAGGACAACACTTAGACGGACATAAAGATTCCTTGGCTTAATATACAGCAACCATCTCACTTTACCTCATTCCCTGACTTGACCTTGCTGTGGAGCATAACCCAGGCCTGGGAACGAGCAGTGCTGAGCAAGCATCACGTTCACCGTTCACAACCTCAGCATCTGCTGCAAGTTTGGTCCAATAAATCACAAATGCTGGGAGGAAAGGACTACCTCCTACCATGTGTCTTGACAGCAGTTCCCACAGTGGGCATCTGATCCTTGACTGAACCTCAAGGCACTGCCATATGCAAATAGTAGTAATCTCTGGTTTGTTGTTCCTCCAAAGGCGGATGCACCTGCATGTGTCTGTCTGTTTGGAAGCTTAAATAAACCCAGTTGAGGTTTGTTTGCTTTTGCAAGCTTGATTCATCAGCTTGATTTTCAGAATGTGTAAAATACTTCCCAGTTGCTCAGAATGGCTTTTGGCTTTCTTCCTTCCAAATTTGCTTTAGAGAAGTCTTTTTAAAAATACATAGATTTTAATCTTTTTATATCTTGGATACTGGCCTGTAAAATTGTAAAACATTTCACTTCTAACTCTGATATTTGGAGGGTTTTCTCCATTGTTTCTGGCATAATCATCTCAGAGACACCATGAACAACATAAAAAAGAGTTTTATTACAACTTTTTATGTTGAGTCTATGTAAGCATAAGGAAAGGAATGAGGACTTCAGTAAACCATGGTATTTTAGGAGCTTCTTTATGAAGCCACTCAGACAAACTTCAGTATAGTAATCCCTAGCAGGGCCACCAGAATTGCAGCCTCTACCAACTTTTACACCTTGTCTGCAAGTTACATTATTTATTTTGTACAGCTGCTCTGTTATACTGTTGCTGCATTATTTTTGCTTACATACAAATAATTTACAGCTAACATTTATAACAGGAAAAAAGAAGTAAAAGGTCACTGCACCAAGCAGTCTGTAAATTATGAGTGCCTCTCTGGTCCTGCAGCCAAAAATAGTGCTTTTCACTAAAGTCAGTGGGACTGTATTCTTCCTAAATTGCTGTACCTGATCAAAAGCGTTGGCAGAGCCAGGACCCACACTGTCATGTGAGACTTCAACTACTTCAGCTACAGCAGGGAAAATTATGATTAGGTGCTTGAATCTGTTTCTAAGTGCTGGTCCTTGCTTTTCCACATACACCGTTAGCTCCTGAGTAGCTCACCAACTGGCCTTCATCTATCATCAGTGGAGAAAGGCACTGAGAGAGAGCTGGCCATCTTCTCTGTTGATTGTACAGCAAATTTCAGCAACTGGCTTGGGATAGAGGTGTGTCATTTGGACGTTGAGTTACAAGCCTGGTAATTCTTGCAAGACTGGCTTGCAAGGTCTCAGTTTCCTCATCTTATCCATAGTTAAGGGGAAGAGGTGCTTTATGGTTATTTTAGATTTCAAGTTCTTCTTTCAAAATGCAAGGCTTGGGCTTCTGTGTTTCTATTAGAAGTTATTTGAACAGTTCAGAGTTCCCTTCTAACCTAAATTATTCTGCAGTTCTATGAGTCTAAATTTTTGAACACTTCCTTAAAATTAAAATTAGGTGGGGAAAAGCATAACTTTCAACTAGTCACAGAGCTACTTTAAATCTCTTCTTTGAAAATTTCCCTTTGGCTGCTCTTTGAATTGTGCAGTTTGCCCTTCAGGACCCATATGCTCGCTCTCAGCATATCAGGTTCTTAAAGATAGGAAAAAAATGCTGGAAATATTTTTTTCTTCAGTCTACTGCCCAGAACACAAATCTAAGAACACTGTCTTCCTGTGTGCAAGGCCGTTAGACTTCCTGTATGTTCCCGTATGAGAAGCTGGTATGTTTGATGCTGAAGTCAGTACTACCTGGATATTTTGGGTTAATTAGGCCCCTCAGACCACATCTACACTAATAAATTAAGTATGTGTGTGATGGGTCCCTGCTACAGACATCCAGCTGGCACAGCACAGCTTGCATCCTTCTGGTTAAAATCATGTAGTCATTGAGAGAGGGTGCCTGTGTGTAAACACTCTGTTGGGAATGATCCCTGTCCTGTTAGGAAAATGTTATTTGGCCCAGGCCAAAACCACGGGAGTGGCAGAGACAACTGAGTTGTAGTGGAGAAAAGTGTTCCCTTGGCAATCTTGAAATTTCTGGTATAGATGTATCCTTGGGGAGCCCACGGTTACAAACACCTATTCCTGAGTTCCAAGTAAAGGCACAGTCTTCCATCTTCTCTGTGCATGTTTTTGTGGCTGGTTTCATTCCTTTGGGGTTTGGGGTTTGGGTTTTTTCGTTTTTTTTTTGCTCTTACTTCATACTCAGTCTTAGAATGGTTTATGTTTTGTTCTGTTGCAAATTTCGCTTATTACCCCCTATTTCATTGGGTCTGTATGACGCTTTCCATCAAATCTTCCTAATTCATTAGGACTAGGAGTGGCAGCATGCTGTTCCTTCAGCCCACATACGGACAGCATCAGATGGACAACATCCTCTGTAATACCATCTGCCAGTAGAGAAGCTGAACCTTTCACTTCCAATCCTGGCTCCTTGCCCAAATTAAATAATTGAGTGTAGACTGACCACCATGGTTCTGTGAATTAACCGCTAGAGGGAAGAAGGGCAGACTTAGCTTATTTCATTTTTACAGACTTGTACTGTACAGAATTTCTTATATTTTACACAGCTAGTTTTTGTAGTCCTTCTCTTTTCTATAAACTAAAACCAGTTTTTATACAACCCTTACTTGTTGCATCCTTATTGGTGTGTTGGTTATGGTCTGTTCATCACAGACGCTGTCTCATGTTTTTATGAGGCATCTAGTAAACTGTCACAGTGTTTGTAGAACATATATTGCATTTGCACATGGTATGAAATAGTGGATTTTGGAGTTCATTTTAGTAGCCAGTCCTCCAACTATTCCTCCTCCATAGCTTTAAGCGCAGCAGAAGCAGAAGGCAGTCAAACATTGCAATGGCATGTTATTTCATGTAAGGATTTTCCCTGCTTTCAAAACTAAAAAACCACTGCCAGCAGTGGGAATTGATCAGACCGTAACATTTGTGTGTGACACCCTAATAGATGCTATAATGCCCTTAGCTTGGCTTACAACATGGCAGCTAGACAGGCATATTAGCTGCATCCTTTTACATGCAGACCTTGCTGTTAAATCGTGTTTGGCTAATCTTCCCTTAGGGGAAATTGGATTTCGGCCCCTTTCCCCCACCTCAAACCCCACTGTAAGATATAAAATTGGTTTTTTAGAAGTCTCTTTTCCTCTAAGGCACTTTAATTGGCATAAAGCAGTTGCTCCTATAGAGAGACTATCGATTAGCATTTTTATTTTGCTATACTTTAAAGTACACCACTTTCAAAAGCATTTCATGAGCTACCAAGGCAATAAACCTCACAGCAAAAGGCCAGAATTGGGACTGACTTGGCTTGCTTACTCCTGCTGGTCTCATTTGGTTTATTTCTTTATTTTAAAACTGGCAAGTGGCTGAAGCTGTTTTTCATCAGCCTTCTCACCATCCCTTCAGTGAAACCCAAGCTGGCCATTGCAGTTGGTGTTAAGTGCACAGCAAGATTTGCCTCTGGGGTTGAAGGACCCGCAGTTCCACGTACCTTTTGTCCAGGGCAGCATGTTCTTCAGTGCCTGTGTCAGGAAAAAAGCAGGCACAGTCTGTGCATGCTTTGTCTTCCCCTCCTTCCCCAGCTTTGGAGTTGCTGACAAGTACTGTGGCACCAACCCTGAGGAAGTGGGAGAAAGTCATTAGAGAGAAAAGACTGGGGGGAATTTTTCTACAAGAAAATATGTGTGTGTCTTAACATCTCATTTGATATTTCCAGCATACTTCATTAGACTGCCTAAAATGTCTTTAATGCATTCTTTTATCTCTGAAAAGATGTTAAAATGCTTCTTTTAGTCCTCAACACCTATTTTCAGCATGAGTACATTGGTGACCACTCTAAGGGCTTTGTTCCTTTAGGCTTTCTTTGTTCCCAGAAATTAAATAAGTTACAATTTTAAATGTGAAAGTCCCTGAAGTTAAGTCTGTCTCATGTCTGTGTCAAACTCAGTTTTCTCTTAGTTAATGGGTTACTGACAGCCTGAAGTCAGGAAGTTATATGCATTCTAGCTGCAGAGCATGTCCCAAATCCCTCGTTTTTTCAATTTATCTTTTGTCTTCTACTGCCTGTCGTATCCTAAAAGCAAAAATAACACTTGGCCTCTTTCTGCTTGCCAGCACCAGTGAAAACAAAATTTAAGTATGTAGATGGCAACACTGTGTGTTTGGAAACATGTTTATTCATTAAAGCAAATGCTCAAGTTGCCAGAGCTTTGTAGCAGTAGAGTACACAAGTACTCAAGAGCAAAAAATATTGAGTGAAAACAATTTGGTGATCCCAGTCCAATCTTGTTACATTACTTATCATCAAAATCCAGGTCTTGGAGGCAAAATAATTTTGACCTAAGACAAAGCGTTTGTGTATTTACTCTGTGGTTTCTTTTGTAGAAACTGTTGGGGGGGTGCATTGCTTTGCCTGGATCTTGTGCTTAGTGGTACTTTGCATCCATCTATGCCACTGAGACAGATTTAATTTTAGAGTGTTTCAGATGCGCCTTTTTACCAATCAGACATTAGCTGTACGAAATCACCATGAACTGCTTTGCTTTCTCAGCATGGCTCAGCTTTATCCTCAGTCAATAGACATCTTATCAATCCTTGTTCAAAGACATTCTCTTGCTTCCCCTGGGCTAGTGCTGGTGATAGATAAAAAGTCTGCAAGCTTGAGTTGTGATTTGTTAGTCCCAAGTTATTTGAGGCAAATGGATAATAAACAAATTTTGAAAGTCCACCCAGTTCATTAAAACTTGAAGCAGTCATTTGAAAGTGTGGTGGGGTTTCAGAGGGCTCTCAGCTTCACAGCATGGCCCATGATGATGCATGTGCAAACCAAAATGTAATATAAAGTACACTTCTTTCATCTTCACAAAGAGGTTTTATCATACAGCCTTAAAGACCTTTAGATCTTTCTACATCTGAAAGGAAGATCCAACATATCTTGGAATTTCTCAGTATAGATTCAGAACCCCTTTAGCGACTATTCCTTTGAATATCTGGGTTAACTCTCATTTTTGTTTTCTATTAAAGTTTCTTCTTTTATTACCTTTATACTTACAAAGGTCATTAGAGGATTATCCCTAAACTTTAGAATATGAGCAGTTTCTGACAGCTCCTGCTCTTTCTCTTCCTATGGTTAACTTGACTTTTCACTTGAACCAAAAAATAATTACCATTGCTTTATCTTAATTCTAAAAATTTCCCGGAAGAACATCTTCAGTTTTCTTTAGTGTCAGTGTGACAGTCTTCCACTTTGGATCAGACAAATGAAAGGTTTAATAAAAACAATTTTTCCTTGTTAAAATTAAGAACATTCTACAGCTGTGGGTCAAGACTGCTGTTTTAGAAGTAATTGGAATCTCTGTCTGTGTGCCAAACCAGATTTCTTTCCCCATCCACTAAGCTTTCAGAACAGCCATTAGTCTAAAATAAACAGCCATTTCCAACTGGGAAAATGACAAAGAATTTCAGAGAAGGCTGAGCCATCTGAAGATCCTCCAAGACAAAAAGGCAAATGTGAAAGCATCTAAAACAGAGGGAACTTCACTGTCATGGGCCAACATGCAAAGAAGTTGAGAGAAATTAATGTGTATCAGCAGTGGTGTTAATGTTTATTATTGGAATGCAATGAAGTACAGGTAAATGGTAAATGGTGAAGTGTGATACATCTGCCATCTGGTTTAGCCCATCAGAAATCCAGATACACTGTCATGGAGAAACTGTTCTGCTGCTGCCTTACTTGCCATTACTGTGGATGAAAAGCTTCTTAGGCAAATTAGTCAGATGTTACCTGTCCTGGATGCCTGTTGTAGGCCTGGGATAATAAAATTCCCCCAGCCTGATCAGGGTTCCCAAAACACAGCAGCAGAGGAGTGCCAGAATATTTCCTGACTTAATTTGAAAGATTCTGACTTGGATTCTGCCTTGTCCTTCTTCTGTTCCTCCTCCTTCTTCTCCTCCTCCTCCTTCTCCTCCTTCCCTACCATCTTTTTTCCTTTGTTAGAACCCACCCACTACAAAGAGATTTGGAAGACATAGCTCTCAGATTACAGTTTCCATGTTGTTGTTCATCAAAGGTTGCAATAAAAGTCTCCAGAAATAGACTAATGGGGGCAGAATTCTGGAGGGCCCCAGTCTGTCGAAATACCAGAGGCTCAGGAATGCCAGTGGGATATAAGCAGATCACAAAGAAGTGATAGGAATTCATCATACAACATTGGAAATTCGGTTGAGTGAATAAATATACTGCCTTTCTGCCAAATTATTTATGGTTATTGAAACTCAGGGAGTGTTCTAATGGAAAAATTACATTTTAGGGCATAGAGCTATTATAGTCCTCCCTAATGGTGCAGGTGATCTCGTTTATGGTTATGAGAGGTGGAGAGAAAACCTTCAGACACAAAGGTTTTATTTTTGTTTAGCTGAAGAAAGCAAGGCATGTATGGGTATGTCTCAGAAACAGATGTGCACAAAAATGTATGCATGATTTACAGCAATTATGTATGTAAACTTGATAGTAATGCATGTGACAGATGACTAAAGACTTAAGGGGGAGCTTGCATATGCAAAATTATCCACTGATTCTTTGGAACCAGTTTTCACTCTATGATATGACCAGATTAACTCCCACAACTGTGGAATTGAGATCCTTAGAGAAAACCGTAGGGTTTTCATATCCTGTGATTCTCTCATCTCTTTAAACAAACATTCTATTTCATCAACCTGTGTTACACATAAAAAAGTTAAAGAAGAGTTAAAATAGCTAAATTGAAACAGTGCTTTGAGCTGTCTGCCTTGCCATCGTATCTTGTACAGTAGTTAGATCTGATTTTTAGAAACAAAGTAGAAGAAATTCAGCAGGAGGCACTTGCAGGACCTCTCCTAGGCTTATACAGCTTATTGCTTTCATTTGAAATCTCCTTCTATTAATATTTCATAATTTCAGAGTAGAAAGAAATCCGTATGGCAGAAGGATGAGAATAACAGGATTTTCTCTTTGTTTACTTTTTATGCAGGGTAGCTGGAAAGGTAAGTAGGATTTCTCTGGGAGTAGGGAGGATTTGATTGATTTTTTTAGAAAGGTTTTCTATGTTATTGCCATTTCAGCATGTTCACTTTCATCCAAAATCAGTTCATCTTGTATTTAGAACTGAGAGAGATTTTTAAGACTTCTATAAGGTCTGAAGCTTATGTGATCAGAATATTTTGATATCGGTGGGTCTCACTGTTGTTCCACTATTTTTTAATTTGATTAGTCCATATAAGCTAAAGCTTGCAAGGAGTTCCTGTTCTCAGAGACTGTCATTTTTCCTCCAATTTCGTTAAATACCTGATGAATAGAGAAGAGAGGATTTTACATTGCCTCATATGTTCCACTGAGGAAATGCAGAACATCTCAGGAGCATTAGGAAAGCCTCACTTTTACCAGTCTTCCTGAAAATTGGAAAATGCAACCACAAGGCTCTGTCTTTAGAAAACCATCCTTGTATGCTCACAGACCGACTGTCTTTCTAGGCTGAATGTCTGGTGGTCAAATATTGTTCCCTCTACATTACACTTATATATTGAGTGAGGCATTTGACTTTTTGACTGATAAGCATAAAAAACAAGTAATTGCAAGGGTACCAAGAAATCTTAGTTAAGACAGAGCAGTGAAGATACTTGAAGTTAAGTATCTGCAGAGGACATATTTTACCATTGTATAGGCCATCAGATTTTAAGAGATTATACGCGACTGACACTGTGCAAGGCCCCAGCACACTTGCTGGCTGGAACCTGTCCCTTCCCACTCAATCCCTCACTCTTTAGACAAGGAGGCCAAGACACAAAGCTGTGGTGACTTGCTAAGGTTCACAGGGCAAATCTGTCACACAGCTTTGAATCACAGCACTTGGTCTCAGCAATCTGCTCCTCTCTTCTGAAATGAGAGTAACACATGTTCATGCACGTACTCATTTAGATCTCAGTCCCTAACGTTGATTTACCAACAGGATTTCAACTTCTCCTCCCATTATTCCCACACCTGCTCCATATTTTCCCCCATATAGGACAGAGTAAGTGCCATCACAGTCCTGCAACAACCCCTGAATAGCTCTGCAGGCATTCAGCTTGACATGTGGGAGTTCTGCAGGGAATGTCTGTTTGTGGAGGATTACGGACTTGGAGTAGGTGGCACTTCATGATTTTAGTGGCTGAACGATTCAAACTGCCTTTGCAAATTACCCATCAGGATCCTACTGCATTTTTCTGGAGGCTGCATTAGTTTGAGTAATCTTCAATGTGGAATGAGTTCTTGTTCTGTCTCCAAAATTGTTTTCTCTGGGGTTGGATACCACAGTTTCTGGTGGTCTGTGGTGCTAGTGTATTATGTTGTTACCGTGTGATTATATTTTTATTCTAGAATGACAATAAATAAATAAATCTTCAATGTAGGGAATGAGGACAAGTCAGACAAGACTGCCTGCTAAATTACTTTCCATTCCTGTGGTGGTTTCTCTGTGATTGGATTAAAAGAGGTTGTCAGTGTATGCTCATCCTGTCCCCTGGCTAGGTATAAATAAAGGCTTGGCAGGTTCTAGTACAGCATCTTGTTTAACCTCTACAAGTACCAATATTTACTCAGAAATTTAAAACAATGCATTCAGCCTTCTCTTACTGGAGGGCAGCAGGAGTACAAAGTGGCCAGTCATGTCCATGGCATGTCAGCTCTCCCTGTGGGCTTTCCCTTTCATTATCTCTTGCTGTCTGCTTTTGTTTAATGTAAGAACTGAATTATGAACTGCTCAGGAATTCCAGACCCATTACTGCAGTCTGCTTTGCAGAGAGCTGTCTTTTAGGTATTCAGTGATCACTTTCTCTTACCCCCCAGACTGGAGCTAGAAATGAGACATTTGTCATTCTGTATTTTCCAGCAGTTGGGCATTGTTACAGCCACACTCACAAATCTGTGGAGTTGTGTCCATGCTTTCATTATGCTAAAACCCTTCCCTCTGATTCCTCTAACTTGCTGTTGCTGTTGTGAAGAGTGCAAAGGATTTAATCATATTTATGGGTAAAACAGCACAGAAGAAAAAACTTGGAAATTCTGCATACTAAAAACAAAATTCACTTACTATATTTAAAATAAGAATGATATTTCACTGTATATCCCCCACGTTTTCTCATTTCAAAATGGGATCAAAATTCTTACAAGAGTGTGTGAATGGTGTAGTTTTCTAAACCATGAATTTTTACTTTAAAAAATTCTTCACCTCTGAAATGGTCTTTATCAGGCAGGCTGGAAAGAAAATACACAACTCAAGAAAGCCACTGAGTATACAGCAGCAGCAGAAAAAAAAAAAAAGAGATTATAGTACCTCTGCATGGTCTAGATAGTGAAGCAGACCCTTCTGCCCATTCCTTTGTTCCCTGAATCCCTATAGAGCCTTGCCTCCTCTTTTCACTCTGACGCTTCTGCAAACCCTTTGAGCTGCTATGGTTTTCTCCAAACCTCAGTCTGTCTCATTGCTGCCCTCCAGCCCTGGCACTGCAATTCACTCTGCTTGCTTTCATTTTCTTTTACCCTGACCATTCTCTGTCCCCCTGTCCCCAAAGAGACTTAGGTATTAGCACACCAATACACCAGAGTCATGCTCTGGACTGGATTAGCAGTTCTGAGCTGGCCTTTAAGAACAGGGATCACAAGAGGCAGCTGGCACAGCAAGACATCACACATAGGACAGGTAATAGGAAAGAACAAAAAAATTGGTACATCTAAAATCTCACCTCTTTTGATGACTTGGTTCTCTTTTGGGAGCTTGGATTCACACCCTCAAACTCCATCATTTAGACCTTTAATTCATGTATGACCAAGTAGAGGGGAGGTGGCAAGGAAGAACAGTCTACTGGGTAGATGCCTTGCCTGGTAAACAGGAAACCCAGACTCAGTCCCGTCCTCTATGTTAGAGACTCAGACTGCTCTCCCACCTACCCAGGCAGCCTCAGTAGCCTCAGGGTGGAGACTGTCTGTAGACATGAGACTGCTCTTTGGGGCAGTCATGGAGCTAGGAGATCAAGTAGGGAGAGCCTCTGTGGTCGGCTAAATCACCCGTGAGGGTGGGAGAGAGCCTTCTTTGGAGCCGTTGGACAGTAAATGCCTGTTTTGTAGAAAACAGATGTTACAAGGAAGTTGCACCCCCAGCACATCCCTCATGGCAGAAACAAATGGGAAAGTTGCACAGCTGACAGCAAAGGAGAAAAACTCAGGGCTTGGTTTAACTGCAGATCACAAGGGGTCTCCTGGAACAGTGAAACAAGAAGGCAGGAAATCTGGAGACGTGGGACAGTGTATGGTTACTGTCCAGCCTTTCCACTGGCCATCCAGGAGCCAGGCTTAGGTGTACACCTAGGCATCCTCATTCTGCTGGTTATCCTTAATGGTTGTGACTGTGGTGTTATTTCCCTTTTTAACCTCACTGACAATCCGACCCCTCGGGGCATACTATGCTGTGTGCTGGATGTGTGTCCAGCTAAGTCCCCCTGTCATAAATCAGGCTGGCAGGACAGTCTGTGAGGAGTCTGGGTATCACTGTCCTGCTCTTTAATCTAAACTTCTTGGTGATATTCTCAGTATGTGTGCAAAAATGATTTGATGGAAAGGCTAAGGCTATCATTCCCTGAAGATGAAGCAGGCTCCTTGGTGACTGGCTGAGATTCCATCAAACTGACTATTTTAGGATTGCCAAGATTTACTTTGTAACGTGAGATACATGTATATAATTAATAGTGTCAGGGTGTTTGCAGTCTTGTGTAAGTTAATAAATAACCCAAATTTATAAAAAACCCAAACACATGGGGACATTCTTAAAGAGAAATGTGAAGCAGAAGAAGGAAGGGGCTGCAGCTTTCAGTACACACAGTTGAAAGAATCGCATTTTTTGAGTTCTCTGAAAAATGTTTGCCCATAGGGGTGAGTTAAGAAACTCATAATGATCTGTGATGTCCTGTGTGATTTGTGTTCTACAGGTCTAAAGGAGACCCTTCTTTTATGTGTGGGTATCACAGCTGAAATTAGGGGAAGCATCTCTGATAAAGATTTTGGAGGTAGAAAACTGGCACGCTGGAGGTTGCCTCAAGCGTTGCCTTCTGGAACACATTGGTTGGAAATGAGATCAAAATGTCACATCTCTGTGTGATGGGGTTGTACTTGGGCTGCTTTCAGGTCTCAGCTGTTAAAATGGGTCTGGTACAAAGCTTGTTGAACAACTGCAGGCAATCAGAGAACAACTATAAATCAATTGTGAAATGCAGCCTGATCTGCATACTTTCTGTTAAAAAGTCTTTCATAGTTTAAACTTTTTAAGGCTCACAGTCTGTTAATAATATATTTTACACAGTCTACATGTACACATTAGTAAATCCGCAACATCATTGCCTTTATTCCGCAGAGCATCAGTCTTGCCCTGGCTATTTCCAAGCCCTGTTTCTAAATCAAATGCATGAAACATGTATCTGGCTTTCTTTCTGGAAGACATTAACTTGGGATTCTGTTGTTGCTACTGAAGAAATTGCCCTGCTCATACTGGTAAAGTAAAGGGGAAGATAGTTTTGCAGATGCTGCTAGACCCCTATATATATCTGTGTGTTATCCCACATTAAGACTCCCTTGAACTAGGGGACAGTCAAAGGGAATTTTCAGTGTCATAAAAAGCCGGTCATAGGAAGCTATACAAAATTAAGGTTCAGAAATGATGGCTACTTAGCAGCCATTAGCAAAGGTCCTTCAGCTAGATCTTCCTGCCTAAAGAAAATATATTCAATTCCACTGCCTTTAAACCAAAACAAATGAAAGGAACAAGTAAGCAAAAATATATTTGAAACCAAGAGGAGAGATTTATGTGGGAGGTGGTGTGTGGAAGGAGACCACAAGGTTGCAAAAGATCTTTGCTAAGGGTATCAAGAGCAGAAAAAATAGATATATCCTCTTAAATCTGCAGTGAGTCACCACAGGTCATGTTTTATGGGGGTTTTATTGCATGCTTCATGTGTACCTTGGAGAATAATACCATATGCATCTGATTAGATTACTTAGTACTGGGAGTGTAAGGTAAAAGCATAAATTGAATGCAATTATTTTTAAAGGAAATTATATTCCTGTTGCTTTCTGTTTGTCTGCTGTCCTCTGTCTTTTTCTTTTTTATTGTCTCCTTTATCTCTGGTTCTAAGGTGGCTTTCACATTGTATATACCTTGCAATCCCCTAGTTTGTATGAAGGCAATTCACAGCTCAGTGCATTGCCTGTCTTCTCTGATTGTTTACAACTGGTTTATTAACCAGACTTTGTCCTGGACTATCTGTGCTTGATCAGGAGGGAGTAGGAGAGGATAGTTGTTCATTTTGCATTAAGCATGTGTGCTGATGTGGAAATATCCACCCATACCCCTCAGCAGAGATATCTGTTAAAATGAAACCAACTTTTATAGGAAAAAAAATTAATTTATTACCAATGCAAGGTTATTACTTGGACCATATAACCCAGTGTAACTATATGATATTGCCTCCACCTAAGAGTCCTGTATTCCTGATTAAAAAGTGCCAGAGGGGAGCATATGCCTTGCAACCACTTATCTGCCCCGTTTTCAATTTCACCTGCTACAATATTCCATTTGAACTCTTTCTTAGAATTTTCCAGCTGAAGTGAAATATTTGACTTTCGCATTGGGCTGCAATTTTGGGGTGAGAGGGCAGGGGCTTGAGAAATTTCTTCCTTTTCCCTGCTGCCTTCCTGTTCCTTCCCCTAGAAATATGTTGCTGTAAGTGCCTTTGGCAAAATAGTGATTAGCTATAATGAAGATCTGTCTGAGAGAGATTACTGCCTTTATGAGGTGGCATTTTTCAATGTGACTGTGCCTGCACCTTCCAGGCAATTTGCTTTCTCTGTCCACAATTATATTTATATTGTTCTATACTTTTAAATACCTGGGCTAGGCCAGGCTGATTTATTAATATTATTTAAGTAGACACAACATGTAATGTATTGAACCCCGTGTTCTATTGTTATATATTGTCATCTTTGGCCCCTACAATAATGGTCCCATGTATAACTATCCGCTTGCTCCCCAGATTCCCAAGAAGAGAGTTATGCTTTGCAGCAAGATTGAAAAACTGTTGAGAGATGTATCTAGTCTAACGATTTTCGGATCTCCCCTGAGCTCCAGACGTGTCTTCTGGGGTGAAATTCATCTCACCTTACTTCAGGCATTCTACAAGGTAGATGTTGACATTTGAGGTGTTTGTCATGGGCTCTTTTTCCTGACAGAAGATCCAGACAAGAGCATTAAGGGAGTCTGTGGCCATTAGTCTGATCCTCAGAATGTGAACTGTGCATGTGACTCCTTTGGCTGTGTTGACTACACTTCCACTGTCTTTTGAGAGAGCCCAGCTAGAGAAATTTACACTAAGTCAGATGGATCACAGCCCTTATGTCCTACTAAAATATTGGTGTTTAACTGTCTTACCATCAGCTCAAGATGCTTTTACTCAAAAACAATGATTTGCTATGTCCTTTATTCAGCTGCTGTGACCAACAGTACCATCTCCCTTTCCAGCTATAATGTTCAACATGTATTTCTCTTCCTCACAGTCAGGTTGAATGCACAGCTCTTGCTGCTTTTTCTGCCTTTCCATGATCAAGGTCATTCTCACAGTCTAAGCTCTTTTCTTGTCTCTCTTCGTCTCATATCTCAGCCACTAGAGCTTCATATTGTTTGACTTTGACATGACCAGTCTTGTTCCTTTCAGAGATTTCAAGAAGGCTGCTGGAAAGACTCTAGACTTGTCTTCAGGATGCCCAACTTCATTAATCTCTCTATTGCCCTGACCTATTCCACTTCATCAAATAAGTTGCCCAAATTCACATTAGAGATCCTTAAAAGTCTGTCTGTGCCTTTCCTGTCTACAAGTTTGTGATGACTGCTGTTAACTGCTGAAGAAGCTGCTGTGCTCAGACATCATACCAAAGACACCATCTCTTTCCTTTTCAACCCAGCACTGTCTTTTCCCATGCTACTTCTTGCACCAAGAAAGTAGACCTAAAACACTTCTAAGTTAATGTCTCCAACACTGTTCTTCTTCCAGTTCATCTGGAAATCTTTCTTCTTTCATGTTCAGCAGGGGCTCACAGGCAGCTCTAGAAGATCAGTGTTTAGACACAAACTGGATTGCCATAGGGACACCTCCATGTCCATGGCTAACACACACTTGGGTACCTTTGGGCTACCTGTCCCCTTGGAAGAATCTCATCATCACAATTTCACCCCCAGAGCCAGACAGCATTTTGGCCATATGCAGTGGTCCTTTTCTACATTTCCATTTTGAGTGAAACTCTGTATGACTCCTATTGCAAGGTCGGTGTTCATGTTTCCTGTTGCTTGAACAAACTTTATTCTGACTTTCATTGCCCTTCCCAGTGCTCACCCTTTCATTTTCTGAAGCAGCACTCCCCTCCACCACACACTCACACCCACACATGCTGCAAAAATATGGAGAAATAATTTACTTTTTCTTTTAAAACATGGCTACACGCAGGATTGACCACTTCTTCACCTTTTGAGAGTATCACTTTGTTAACATCATTTTCAATAGAACTCTTTATCTGTGCTTTTACAGGTCTAGCCTTTTGAACCCTCAGCAGTATGTTCTTCGACTTTATGATTTTAACCAAATCCATTATTATCTAAATACTTGGGGAAGCAGGCAGGGGAGGGAAGAGAGAATGACAAGTGACTTCTTAAAGTGCTGTTCTTAGTAGCTCTTTACAATATACATTAGGAACAGCAGGGAGAACAGCTTTCATGGTAGATCTGAGCCTGTTAAAAAAGAAGGTACTGTGCCTAGTCTCCAAAAAAAAAAAGGGGGGGCAGGGGGGCTGGTTCATATCTGTCACCATCAGTCTTGTCATTTCATATTTGCGTAGGGTGATCCTGTTGTGCACAGTCTAGACAGAGTGGTGTCAGGTTTGCCCCTGCTGCTTTACAGGCATGCTGGCTATAGTTTGCTCATGAACAAAATCTCTTTAAGTGTTCTGGGATGCACAAGGCTTAAGATCTTTAAATGCTGCTCTCTAGAGTGTATGTTCCTATTAATGGGCCCATAAAGACCCCCTTATTTATTATTGTTTAATTATATGCAACCTGTTGCTTCAAAATAGCTGTGCATAATTGCTGTTTATTTCTGAGCTGGCTTCGGTGTACGTGTATTTAAAACATTTTGAGTTTAGTGAATTCTGTGTTACTTATTGTTCAAAGTGACTTTATTTTCCATTGTCTTTTCTCTAAATGTTCTTTTGATATTTAGAGTGTTAGTGATGATATTATTACATTGCTGTTAGCTATTGAATGAATGATTGCTGTTGTATTCTGAATGTGCTGATGCTGAAAATCTGTGATATAAATAAACTTCCTCTGGTAACATCATTATAATAGCACAAGCAGCAGAAATTTATGGAAAGAACAGATTAAATGCTTAGACTTAAATTCTTCAGTGTGCAACTCTGCTTAAACTGCTGTGTCTGAATTTTGGGTTGCTGAATCAGGTGGAAAAAATCAAACTGACACATCGCTTGTCTGTGCATTTTTACTATGATATATTATGTTACTAAAAGAAAAAGCTCAAAAGCTACCATTGATAATCCTGGCTAAAACTTGGAACATAAATTATTAAGATCTGTAGTTTCTTTTCAAAGTGGCCTGGGACTTAATGCATATATCACAGCAAAGAAATGTAACATCAATATGTACTTGCGCATTATAACATGAGACATTTTTATGTATGTAATAAAACATTCACTATGTAACTGTTTATCTAAGCAACAGATAGGAAGGCTGAGAAATTCACACAGTTAATGATATTTATTTAGCTAATTAACAGCTAATCACATTAATCATAAAATGCATGAACATTTAAAAAGTAATTTATTATTGAATATGAAAACTATTTTCAAACTTGCTTTCCAAACTATATTTTGTTTATTTATATTCATAAAATCTCCCAAGATACCCAGTCTCAGTATTTCACATACTCATCCTGTAAATTGAAAATGCAGGATGCAAAGTATTACACCAGGAATTTACCAGAGATACACACACCTCCACCAACCATCTCCAATTACACTGTGTAATCACTCCTAGACTTGGGAAATGAGACTCCCAAAGTCAGGGGTGCTTATCTCTGGATTGCTATAGTCACCTACACCTTGTGTGGAGCTTCAGGATTTCCCAGAAATGGGTTGCAAGGCAATGTTATAATTATGCAATAAGATTAGTGCGCTGGTCCCCAATTTTTGCTGCCCCTTGGCAGCAAGACTGAGCAAGTAGTGTTGTACAGTGGGATCATAATTTGGTCTCCCTGTCAGCCTTATGTGTTAACTCCTGAATTCCCTGTGGCTAGGAGCAATGCTGTCCATTAACAACCTGTTGGGAATTAGTGAAAAAGCTGAAGACATCACCAACGTCTGTGTTTCTAATTCAGTAGGTTTGTTCTCTTCCTTTCAGTAACTTTTTTATTCCAAGTTTAATAGTGCCCAGTGAGACTTGCTAATAAATGAATGAGTGTTCATTTCCTGCACAGGTTTTGTCAAATTTGCCCTATTATCTCCCAGGTTCAGACTAGGAGTAATAGAGTGACAAGGCTCATTTTTGAAAATTGAGGAGAGGGATATGTGTCTCTCTAGGGAAAGAGCAGGAAGACGTGAATAAAGGCAAAATTAAAGTACGAAATAGAAAAATAAAATAAAATAACATTTTACCTATATTTTTCAAATGTTTATTTGTAACTGCATTTAAATTAATCGAAGTAAATGACTGAACTCAGTGGGTATGCGAGAGATGAAATTATAATCATTCACAGAAAGCACTACAGCAACACATTAGCAGTGCTGTGGAGATGGCTGTGTGGGAGGCATTTTCATACCAAATCCTTTTTTTTAGTTACTTATAATTGTTTCAGAAAAAAACTACATCCCTTCAGGGCTTTGGACTGGAAGAGTGGGTGCTTGCTTTCTTTATGGTGATGCATTTTAAAATGGGCTATGTTCTCTATGGCCATTTTGGAGTTATCATACTGTAGTACAAGTGGTTTACACCAGCTGAATTTTTTTCCAAATTATGTTTTTCTGGTTTGATGTTCATTTTCGATGAGTGCTAGTCTATTTCAGAAAGGAAAGCTTTTGGTCAGTAACTTAACTCCAAACTGACTTGGACCTTAATCCTGCAATGATTTATGCACATATTTAATGTGTCCATAGAGCAGCCAGTGGGCATGGAGTCTGTGCTTTCTGGAACTGCCCGCCTTTGGAAACGGGAGAGAGATCTGCTGATGACAATAACTTGAAATACTCACTTAAAGTGGGCTGCAAAGCACACAATTAAACACATGTTTGAGTCTCATCATACTGCAAGACTGTTTCCAAATATTCAGAAATTACCTGGATTTTAATCTCATATAAATGCGGTTAGAGATGAAGAAATTCAGTGTAAAAATAATGAAGCTGTATATTTGTGTGCACATGTACAATTCAGTATTGGATCGTTTCACTCAAATTCTGAACGTAAGTTGCATTTCTCTTTTACACATAAAAAAGGAAACTGCAGTTAAGCCATATTATTATGTAAGTTTATAGTCATATATTGCAGTCTGTGTGCTCAAAATGGTCATTTTAGCTTGCAAGTATTTGTACATTTAAAATTATGCATAAGGTCATATAGACAAGGCCAATATAATTGTAAATTTTTGTAGTCCAGTTGGATTATAAGAGTTATGAGTATTTTTTTTAAAGTATATATGCCTTTATAAACTAATCTGGGTACCTAGTTTAATAGAGAATAACATCCTTCTCTGGATTTTTGTGGTGCAGGAGTGGAAAGAGAAAGGGGAAAGGTTTTCTTCCCTCCTATAGAATACTATAAAGGGATTTTAAAGAAGGAATTTTAAATTATATAGCAAGGTTATAATTTTCTGTGAAGCCATATGGAACTCAGCACAAAGTGCTGATGACTTATTTTCATGTAAATTCTTCATCTTGATGTAATTCATATGGCATCAGCACTGATAAGTAATCAGACCTTTCTGATAAAACCTGAAGCACAGAAGAAGAAATGAATGCTGTGCAGTTAACTCTTAACTGTAAAACCATAGCATAGCCTTGGTTTCAACTGTATCATCCATAAAATGTACAAGAAACATGTAAACCAGAGTGACTGCAGTACATGTGAGCCTGACAGTAGCTCACGGGGCTGTGCAGCACAGGATTGCTGCTGTGGGACATGACCCACTGGAGCCACCTGAGACGGACTTTAAGCTTGCTAAGCTCCTGCCTGGCATACTGACCTCAGTCATGGGGCAACAGTGTAATATATAATTAAAGTTATGCAAATGAATATGGACACCTTGCTCACTCAGACTTGAAGATTCTTTGTTCAGATCCCAAATGAATTTTGTTTGTGTGTGTATCAGTGTTCTCTGCTAGCCAGGGACAAAGACATATTAATACTTATTCAGTCTTTTGTAATATCCTTTGCAATCTTCAAATTAAGGTTCCATGTAGGTATATTGTAGTGTTGTCGGTTGCTCGTGTTATTAATCCTGAAATAATAAAATGTGTATTAGATAGAATCAGGGCAGCTCAACTGTATATTGCAGGCTATAAGCTTTCATTAACATCTACAAGACATTTTTTGTTAACTCAGTGTGTGTAGAGACAGGGAGGGAGAGGAGCTGGAGGGAGTGTGATTTGGGTCTGATAAAGAGAGGATAAAAGTGGAGTAGGATTTCGATTCTGGACAGCTCTGGCTGCTCTTCAGCTTTGTCCATCAGTTGTCTTCTGGCAATATATTGTGCTACTTGCTCAAACATAATTATGGTCCTTTATAATGGTCTTTTAAACATGTGTTTCTTGGGCCAGGTATTTTAATGTGCAATAGCTTTTTATTTTGACTATTTTTTTTACATTGCTCTCAGCAAATAGGTGAATGCAGTGCTACAGAATGCAGCAACTTCAGGAACTTTTTCCTACTATGATTAAGAAATAGCTCATCTATAACCAGAACAGATCTCAGTCACCAGGAGATTGCAGTGACCAAAAGAGGTATTTAATCACCTGGCTAGGATGTTATGAGGAAAGAAGGGCCATTGTTATGGCTGCAATCTGACTGCTGAGGAAAAGCAGCCAAAAGTGAACGACTTCAATCCATCTGCTCCCTCCTTTCTCCATTTTTCTAAATATTTCTTTTGTACCACTTTAATAATGATCAGCAGAGGCACTTGATAGAAGCTCTTTGTTCTGACAGGCATGGTGGGTCCTGTGGTTTCAGCAGTCCTCTGTCTGGGAGTGGTGGAGGAGCAGTACAGAAACAAGAGCACGATGACAATCTCGGGAGGTGGTTCCCCGCACCTTGATGTCACACACACTTGGAAGGACAGGCATGTGTTTATTTCCCAAACGCTTTTGGCTGGAGTGGTGAAAGCCTGTTACACGTGTTGATATGCAGTGCTTTGTGCTTTCATGTTCCTCAAAGGCATCTGATGCTGCTGAAGCATTGTGACAACTTGGCTGTCGTTGGGATCAGAAGGTTCAGCATCTCTTGGGCCTTCTGCATCTGCTGGTTCATTTGGCAAGAGAAGCAGTGGTTCATAGTAATGTCTTCCACCTCCCAAGTTAAACAGAAGAATATATTAATTGTAGTTATGTGTTGTCATCTGTACACTTGGGAAACAATTAGGAAAAACCTTCCTAATTTTCAGTGCAAGCTGAGCCTCGGGTGTTCAGTAATAAACTAGCAAACTGTGACTTCAGCATTCGGGTGTATTTGAACCTTGCATGACAGTTGAGCTAAAAATGAAGCAATTCTTTCTCTCATTCCTTAATTCTGATCTTAACACTGTATTTGCACAGTTTTCTGAATTTCAGGTTTCTGAAGTTTCCCCAAAGTAGCATTGTTGTGTGGCTTAATAGAGGCTTTTGTGTGGGATTATATATGTCTGAGAAAAGGAATCAGCGGATTCTCATACATGAATAGTGCTGCATTTCTTTAGCAACATTTCTCCTTGATCTACACGTTTCATTTTTTCTTACCAGATCACAAAGAGAAATAGAGTCAATAAAGTTGTGGCTGGTGCTAGACAAGGAAACAGCGTGTTGTGGATGTAGAAAGTGGAAGCTCTGTATGTGCTTGGGCCATGTCCCTTTGGTTTGGCCCAAGAGAGGCTGCAGGGATCGTGCCAGATCCTGGCTCGGTGCAGAGCAGCACATGAATGCCCTAGAGTGTGCAGCTAAGATGAGCTCTGCCAGTTTAAGCAATCAATCAAACCAGTCTGCCTTCCTCATCAGTTAATGCAATGAATGAGACTCATAATGTACCATGAAATGAGAAGCTTTTCAGTGGAGGTTTAAAAACAGAAATGTGACTGTTTAGATAAATGCTATACAATTGCCTTCAGTTCTCAGTCACATGCTATCAGCTTCAATTAGGTTGAAAACTATCGTAAGATTTGACTTTTGCATGTGGGCAGTATCTTAAATTGGGGTGTTGGTCATAGGTGAAAACAATCTGACCACCAAAACGTAGAAGAAACAGTAGGAGGCTACACTGAGATGTTGCAGCTAATGGCAGCTCCTAAAGCTGCAAGGCTGGTTTACCAGTGTTCCTGTAAATTAACTTCTCTATCATATTTTAGGCATTAGAAATTCTGTTATCACACCACTATGGTTAAAATTCCCATTGCAAATGGCAATTGCATGTTGTAGGTGTCTCAGATGCCTCATCCGTGGTGCTGATGTTGCTTGAGTGCTAATGGCAGTATAACTTTGTCAGTATTAACAGATGCAGTGGCTTATCTAAGCCTCTCATTATAGTAGCCATATGCTTACTGGGAAAGTGCAGTATCCTATTTCACAGAAATTATAAAAGAATTATTGACGGTTTAAGGGACAGCATTGTATATAGGTAGATGCCATAGTGAAAAAGTTATCTGATGGCTTAGATTTATTTTTTCCTGTTGAGTTTAAATTGTCAACACTCCCTGTAATAATAAAATTCTTTACATGGCAAGGACTATGATTTAATTTACTACTGTGAATATTGATTCCTGGATAGTACATTCTTTATCCTGCAGATGACCTAGATCCTTGGTTCCCTAAGGGTTTTGAATAATAACAGCAGCAAAACGGTCTGGATTACATAAGAGACTTGATGGAGATTAGTTACTTTGTCTGCTGACATTTTAATTTTATTCCTTTAATTTCTTCCTCATATTTCGTGTCTTACTTTGTAAGCTGGAAACCATTGTCAGATTGATGTTGATGAGCACTGAGTGTTTTAAGCATCATCCTTCCCAATCATACCAAACCTTATGTTCAAAGTAAACCAGAAAAGGCCACGTTCACTTAGAGACGTGATTTCATTTCTCATGAATTGAAATAAACTTCATAGAGATTATTTATTCCAAGTCTCTTTATTAGAAGGATGGTTGCCACGTGCTCCTGATGGAATTCCCTTACAGTAGTCATCATTGTGTAGGGTTGAATCTTCCTTAGAACCAGTGGGAAGTATTCCCACAATGCAGAGATGATGGAGTTCCCCTTGGAATCCACAAAATCCACTATTACCAACTCTAGTCATTACAGGAAAGAATAAGAGCTGCAAAAGTAATAGGAGATTCTTGAAAATATAGGGAAAGGCAGGAAACAAGGTCAGTGGCAGGAGAGAGAGAAGAAGGGTGTGGGAGGGAAGGTGGGAAGGGTCTAACAGTTGCTTTCTGAATCACCAGTTGAGAGTACATACAGACCAAATATTCAGGGTTTTGAAGGTTTAGTAGTCATAGGGACCAGTGAGGGAGCCTAAGGGAATTATCAGGTCTCTCAAAATTCTCTGCCTACCCACAGGAATGTGGCAGAATTCTATGTGGGAAACCCAGAACAGAACACGACAAAAGAGCACAGTTCCAGCATAAAACAGGCATTACTTCAGCAGGATTTTTAGCAGTATTCCTTTGCCCAGTTATTTTGAGCCACTCTAAGGCGATTAGAGCGGCTCGTTACCGACGCCGAGGAGCTGAGAAGGCGAGTTGTGTTCCCTTTTGAGAAAACTGTCACTATCTCTGTGTGAGCTCAGATGGAATTGAATAAAGGTCTGGTTTGTGCTCAGAGTACGGAGCGAGCCCTCTTTTTGCTTTCAGTGGCTGGGGGTTACTGCAGTCAGCTGGGGGATCTAAAGCCTGTTTCCTCCGTCTTGCAGCCGTCTGCTCTGTGAGCTCAATTGCAACAGGAGGTATCATATATGTACATTAAAGACCTATTTTTCCTGTCCTCTAAGCGTTTCAGTGCTGCCCACCAAAGAAGCTTTTACCTAATTTAGTGACTGTTTTCTCCTTCAGACACTTTCTAGTCAAGGATCTGATTAACTAGAACTTTAAGATTACAAAAATCTTTCATCACCCATATTAGAAAGAAGTAGGAAAGATATAATTGCCTGGATGGGGTTTGTGATGGGCACATTTATTAGCATGGAATATTTCCTATCTATAATGGATACATACAATTGCTTTTATAGAACAACAGAATTCTAAATATATTGTCAAGTCCCTGGAAGGTATGTTTTAATTTTGTCTAAAATGAAACAAAAAATCTGACAGTACAGCTCTGTATCTGTTATGGACATAGAGGGAGAAATTACTGTATGTGGCAAATGATAAACCCTCTAAACATCTCTGTCTGGCACCACAACTGAAATATGAGAAACACATTCTTTGAATAATTGGAAGGTATTTTTATTGAAAATTAAATTTTCAAAGTTTCAATAAGAGACTTTTGGGTCAGAAGGTTATGTGGTTTGTGTACCAGGAAAACGAGGATATTTGACCACAGGTTCAGTTTCCAAGTAGATAATGGCCCCAAACATCCTTAGAAATAGTATAGATATTTAGGAAATGGAATAATGAAATCTGAAAATAAATTCAGGATGGAACAGCCTGGGTTTTAGTCATGACCTCAGCCATTTGAAGCAGATGCAGCTTTTATTTCATTCAACACCATCACTGCTGTTCTGTATATATCTCCAACACTTCATGTTGCACAGTATGTTCCTACAGCACAGTCTTCGGGCAAAGAGAGAGAAAAACTATAGGTGTGGTTTCTTAATTAAGTGTTGCATTTTGAATCATCAAGTATATTTAAATTTTAGTCCTAGCAGTACTCAGTGTTATTATTGGACTCAAAATCTAGGTCAACCTCTTAAAAGATTCTGGGATGGGGGCATGTCAGCATTGGGCAAAAGCATTAGCCATTCAAGCTGCATGTGAATATGCAGAGCTTCATATGAATTTTTATTGCATTAAAGAAAAGGGTTAAGGAAAAAGCCAGAAGGGTTTGGCAGAGGAAAAAGAATATCTGGCATTTGTAAGCAACAGGATTTTGCAATTTAGCCCATATGTTAATGGCAAAATGAGCCCTTAAAAGTATTCTTTTCTACAATACTTCATTTATGGCTACTGGTTAATAAGGCTACTCTGATTTCAATAGCTGCCTTAATTTAAAATGCTACCTTGATTTTCACAGGAATGGCTCTTATTCCATGAATAAATTATTACTTTGTCACTGTTTTTGTCAGCACTATTAACTATGGAATATATTCTGGCTGGTCATTTTAAGTGTCTTCCTTATCAGTATTGTGCCTGGCATTCATTATCCTCTTATCTCTCTTCCATTTCTCTCAGTAGAGAGGTAATGGATTGATTACTTTCACTGCTATATTGGTCAGGATGTACAACAAATTCTCTTCAGCTCTACAGCTCATTCATCATGGATATCCTTTAATCCCCCATCCCTGAGTTTAAACGTTTCATTCTCTTCATATATATTGGAAATTATTAGCAAAGACTAGAATCCAAGCAGTGCATCTTTTATCACTCCTTTACTGTAAAACATAGTCACTGAGAATCTGGGGGTGGTGTCTCTCAGTTATACTGCTCAGGGGGGTTTAAGTGCCACAGAACCACTAATTCAGCAGCATTTGCATTTTCTGAAATACTGACTTCTGTGCTGCAACTGAAGAATTACTGAGAAGAAAAACCACGGAAAGGGTTCTTTGTGATGTGATGCTCCCCAATGTGCTGCACGTACATATTGGTAGTAACAGAATCTCTGCTATATGGGTGCATATTTTTAATTCATAAACAGTATTTGAAAATAAAGGCATTTTTCTGATAAAAATTATGTGCTGTACATTGTACAAACATACAATATGGAAAACTCTGTTAGAGTGAGTTGAATGGGAGTCACAGGATTTCCTCACTCTAGCAATAGGAGAACACAGAGTAGGAGTGCTTTCCTTGGCTTTTCTTTTCTAAAAAACTTGTTCTTCCTGCTACAACTGTTATTGCAGGAGGAATTCAGGAGGCATGGACCAGGAGGGTAGAAACACTATAGGATAAGCTGAAACTGAAATTATACATAAAGACTCTTTTAGAGATAGGGAAAGAATTTGTTCCTTCCTGAGGTATATGACGTTCACACAAAGATTCTGTACTGCAAGGGAGGTTCCCCAGCATAAGATGTATAAGATGTAGCTCTACATCTTTAACTCCTCATTCTCCTGAAGGTACATTTGCTTCCCTTGTTGTTGGCACTGTTTCTGATACTGATGCTTACCAGTCTGGTCTGCATCCAGACACTGATGTGAGGTTATACCATCAACTCTTGTGCAGAAAGAGCTTTAACCCACCCTTTTTGAAGGCATGAGCTTCATCGTGGAGACAGACAAATCTTGAGTCCAAAACCAATGGAGGAAAGAAATATACAAAAACTTACAAAAAAGTATTAGTCAAATATGCAGAAAGACACCAGTCACTACAAATTATCTAACTCTGAGGAGCTAACCCTAAAATCACTGATTTGTGGCTCAGTCTGTGTTACAGTCAAGCCCTTGTCGAGTCTCTTGCCAAAGAGGGCTTCCTGCAGTACAGTGAGGTTCACAAACAGCCTCTCCAATGCTTTTCTGTCATATCCATGCCCTAGTCTCACTTTGCTCAGCAAAAAATATTAAAATCTTCTCAGAATTATGCCAGACTGGTTAGGACTGATAAAGAGCAGAGGAGAAATTAAAAAAATTCATAATCATGTGGTGGCCTGGAAGAGCAGCAAGTCAATTCAAAGAGGGGGGTGGTACTCATGTGTTTGTTTTTAAATAGAAGAGGAATGATATCAATAAATTAGAATCATGAGTCATCTGAAAATGCTGTCAATATTCAAGAGACAACAGCCATGATGCCTCTGGATAGGGAAGGAGCAGGAAGGAAGGAAATCTTCTAGGCTGTGATTCTAAGGACCTGTATTTGAGCATGTATCATACAATGCTGTCACAGACTACAGAGAATAGACCAAGTGCAACTGACCCAGTGTTCAAAGATGTAAAGAGATGGAAATTTATCTTTTTTATTTAAGGCATACATAGTAAAGTACTGACACATTTCTACTAGTGTGTCCACCCACTGTAAACCACAGAACTGCTGCATGTTCTCCTCAAGAAAAGGGAGAGAGTACTTGTTTCTGATGGCAACACACTTCCTAACATGAGGTTTTGCAAGAAAAATGTATCACATGTCAAGATCCTTTAAGGCTGTTCTGCCTTCTCAATTAAAATTAAAAAAAAATTGCTTATCATTATACCTATATTCAGTCTCTGGGGAGACAGTCCAGAAGGAAGATTGTATCACTTCAGCTGGGGAGTGAAATCTCTGTAAGCAGCCCCTTGCCTTTGACATCTCCTCTTAGATGTCTTGTCAGAGTCTCTGCCTCTGACATCTCTTTTCGATGTCTTTTGTAGTTGCTTTAAATGGAACATGGCCAAAAATTAAGTTCTCAGCCTTCCCTGTGTCCCTTTTATTGTTATCAACAGTGCTATTATCATCCCCATCTCTCAGCAGTCGGCATGTTCATAGTTACAGTTCTGAATGTTTTACTTGCCAGAATTTGTCTGGTCAGATCAACAAGGTTTTTGTCACTGCTCTAGAAGTAATTAGAAAGGACAGATTTCTCAGCAAGAGAGAGGCACACAAGCAAATCTAGACCCATGTTAGGATCTGTGAAGGTTACTTCTTAAAGGGAGAAGATTTTTAGTAGGGCAGTAGAGCCCAGCACAGGGAAAAAGAATTTTTCTCTCTGAGCTGTTTTAATTTGTACTGAAACTATTAATAGCCCAGGCTTTTCTCATTTCCTGTATTTTTTGCAGTGTGTTGTCCCTTTCTGCTTTTCCTTCCACCAGATTGAAAGAAAGAGTTATTTGTTGTCTTTAGAAATGTCATTTGTCCTGTATCACAGTATTTGATTTCCTGGCACCTTTTGCTCGGCTCCGTGGGGATAATGTTGTGTCTCAGCGACCCCATCATATTGTAGTATGACACTGAAATTCTTTCAGGTACGTATGAGAGGGAGAACTGCTAAGAGTTCCATGTTGCACTCTCCCACAAAGAGCACTCTCTATTTCAACCTATCATTTATTTAACATTTGACAGCCTCCAAAAGGAAGGGAGGGTTATCCATGCACTTAAATGCATTTTGAAAAGGTGAAAGTCAGCCTGTATTACCATCAGTCACTCTGCACATCCTCCTTATTTGACTGATTTCTGCTAGTATTCTAATTTCAAAAACAACCCTTACAGAAGTCCTACTTTCAGTCTGTCATGCCTTTGAATTCAGGCTCCAGCATTCATCCAGAAATCCATTATTCATTGTCTTTAGAGAAGACTGACTTTAATCCTCAGGACCTGGGACAGGGTTGATGCCATACTATTTTGGTTTCGGATGGGACTTGGGACTGAGAGCTGAAGGATTTGTGTTCAGGAAGCTGCAGCCTCAAAAGCAAAATGCCCAGTAAGTTTTTGGTGCTCCACCCTCGGTAGTGCTGATGCACATGCTTTGTATGTTACTTTAGAGCTTGTGTCCACCTGAGTCCTCAGGCAAGTTGAATCTTGTCCTTGGTGATGACATTTCTGCTTGTCCTCTTGGCTGAACTCAGGTATCTTGTTTCTTTTATCTGTACCAGGATCACTTGAAGCTCAGCTGCCATCCTCTGTTTCATATCTGGAGGGGGACCCAGCAGTGTGGTATTTCCAGCTGACTAGTGAAAAATAAGGTTGTTTTCTGCTTTTTGAGAGTGAGGAATTAGTAAATTGTCATATCTTCTAAACTGTTACCTTTGCCATGGATTACCTCTGTGACCTTACTTTATTTTATTAATTGTATCAAAAATATATTCAAATAGATGCATCAAGTTTATGAGGAGCTGCTAGTGCTATTCTTAACATATGAAGTTCTTTATTGAGAGACTAAATATTTTTCTTCCGTATAACTCCTGTGCACTGATTTGACAATCTTGAGCATTTTACATGTTTCTAATTTTAAGTGTCTTCTGAGTAATATGAGATTATTAAAACCAAATACGAATATAGCATAATTTCATACGTTTAATAGCTGAAGAAATAATAGCCTAATTTCATTGAAGAAACATGATTTTCAAGAAAGTAGCTTAAAATACAAAATATTTTTTTATCAACATTGATATTAAAATATGGTACTGAATTGTTTCAATTTCAATTAGAAGTGCTAATTCAAATAAATTCAAGCTGAGAAAACAGTTCTGAAAACTAGCAGTTAAAAAGAGGTCCACAACCATCAGTCAATAGTATATGGGAGTATTAATGCCATCCTTCTTGAAACAGGTTGAAAATGAAAAGCTGAATGAGTATTAGCACTGTTCTTTAAAAACTTGCAATACAATACAATTAAGTTTTGATCAAATCTTAATTTGATCAAATGGGGGGTGATTCAGATCTTTTTCATAAACTGATTTTTATGTAGGAGCGTTTTACTATTAGATGATTTATCTTGCTAGGAAAAGACTCTCCTCTTATTATATTCAGATTAGATGGAAACTTAGCCTAGGAGATTCTGAGATTTTGGTTTTTGGTTTCCTAGAGCTATCCAGGATAACTCTTCTCCTGGTTTCACAAGAACAAATGTGTATAGAGTGTTTGCCATGGGAAGTTTGAGAAGGCTATTATCAAACTCT
Organism: Pachyramphus minor; assembly: GCA_013397135.1. NCBI lineage: Eukaryota > Metazoa > Chordata > Aves > Passeriformes > Tyrannidae > Pachyramphus > Pachyramphus minor. Next base: position 815,248 of record VYXB01024585.1, read on the forward strand.
GAAAAAACAGATCCTGAACTTCTGCTTTATAATGACTTTTTAATACAGTATCAGAAAGATGCAAAAGATCTGCCTAGAGACTGACATTTAGCTATTGTGCTCTTTTAAATTAAATGACAGCTCGTACAGGCGTTCCAGGGCTAGGTGTAGAATCCTGTTATTTAAACATTGTCAAAGCTTGGGTTTAATTAACTCTAATTCAGTGTAGTTTCCCCATCCTTGCATACTCTTTCTGTCTTTCTTTCACTCCGTCTCTGTCGTTCCTTTCTCCTGGCCTTGAAAGGCTTTGGAGCACCTGTCAGGGTTACAGTGGGATTTCAAATGCCTTCGTTCCTGTTGCTGGGTGGAAAGAAAATTACGTCTTGGCAGAGCAGCTTCGAAGCATTTCATTGTCAGCTGGGAGATTCGGGTTACAGGGTAAAGCTGGAGTGTTAAGTCCCAAACTGGCTGGGGCTCTTAATGTTCCAAATAATATATGGGTGGTTTCTGAGGCAAACAGAACCACCATGCTTCGCTGATCAAAAACACAGAGGTTGTGTTTGGGCCAGAGCCAGAATGAACAGGTTGTTTGTCAACTTCACCATCAAATGAGATGGCAGAAGGTGCCCCTTGCCTGTACTGGAAATCACAGAATCGTGGAATGGCTTGGTTTGGAAGGGACCTTAAAGATGATCTGGTTCCAACTCCCCTGTCATGGGCAGGGACACTTTCCACTAGACCAGGTTTTTTTCAGAGCCCCGTCCAACCTGGCCTTGAACCCTTCTAGGGATGGGTTGTCAACAACCTCTCCTGGCAGCCTGTTCCAGTGCCTCACCAACCTCACAGTAAATGATTTCTTTCTAATATCCAATCTAATCCCTCTTTCAGCTTGAAGTCATGTCACAGGAAGAGCTATGGTGCCAGCAGGGTCTGGGGCTTTGGGATAACAGCACATTGAGGATCACAGTCCAACTGCAACAGGGATGAACAGCACCTCCTAAGAAAATCAACCAGTAGCAGATGGCAGGGGGTGGGGAAGCCACCAAGGAATGGGGTGGCATAAACATATAATGAGATCAAAGTTTTAAGTTGCCTTTCATTTGGTGCTCATTCAGATTGTTATTTTTGGAAAGAAGTAGTTCTGGTTAAAGACAACCTTTCCTGGATGCTTTTAAATAAATAAATGGCCTCCTATGCATACCTAGTTCTCTTTCTTCTTTCCTACTGCAGTTCCTCAGTCTCTATGGTTATACGAATTATTACTCTATTTCTCCAATGTGATTTTTGGATGACAAATATTCCTAGGCCCTGTATGGCAATTCTGTAATGAAAGATGCAGTAGAAAAGGCCAGGAACCAAACAGTACCCATGAAAGTTTGCTTTTATGTAGCTACTATTCAAAAGCAGTCATCCAGCTTTTGGATTGTAACAGTTTTCCACTTCAGCTATGCTTAGTTCAACATCCTGGTTGTCTAAAATAAACCCTAAACTTCCTCGTCTGTTTGAATTCCCCTTCTTCTCCTTGCATTCAGTTCACTTTCTTTTCTTTCAGAGTTTTCAGAGCTTTAATGGCTTCAGAAGCCCCTTCGATTTCTCTCGGTGACTTCCTAAATAGTGAAAAAAGTCACTTGCTGATTTTCCCCAGACCAGGAGACCTTTTTTTGCCCTAATCAGCTGCCAGCATGTGCTTGGTGTCCTTCATGCCAGTGGCTCCTGTCCCAGGTGCTCCCTGGCCACTGGGAGCCACGCGGGCAGCCCTCAGCAATCTCTGCCTTTCAGTGGATGAGCGTCAACACAGCTGGATCAAAGGAGCTGAAAAATGGGACAGCTTATCAAACCTCATCAGCTCCCCTTGCTTTGTACTTAATAGAGAGATGGACAGTCCTGGGGGAAACCCAGCTGTGCTGAAACAGATGTCCAAGGAAGCAAGAAGACTCCCCCGCTGGAGGTGCCTATTTCTGTCTGCAGAAGGAGTCTAGAGACCAAAATTAAGGCTAAATGCCTTTTACACAGCTAAATGTAGATTTGATGAATTTCAGCCTGAAATATGTACCCTCTGTAAAAATATGCAAGTGTGTTTATCATAAATCAACTTTAATAAGCAGTATTTTGAGGAGTACTCTCCCGTCTTCTACCTGAGGGAGTGGTGAGTGCGAGGGAAGCCGTCTGCTGCAGTGCTAGCAGAGGTGGACTGAAACAACTGTCAAAGCTGACACATCAAAGATCTTTCTAGCATTTTACAGCCTTGAGAAAAAAACAACCTGCTCAGATGTTTTCCTTAAACATTTTGCAGATTTTCCAAGAATCCCCCCCTTCTCATTAAAAAAAAAAAAAA
>VYXB01024585.1:817572-987454 GCA_013397135.1 Pachyramphus minor
AAAAAAAAAAATTTAATAAAGATAGAGCAGTTATTTTTCCATCACTCAGGAACTGTGATTCTTCTTATTAAAAACATTGATTCACATGGGATACCATTAATGCTAGGAAATAAGACTGAGCTAACAATATATGTTGCCAGTGTGTGTATAGGGTATATGTCAAGTTATAAACTTGAAAATGGGTGTACAAAATAAATGCTTCAACTTGAAATTGATAAGAGGGCAAGAGGTGTGTTACTTTCCAGTCTAGTGGAAATTAATAAGCATGTACAGAACATAGTTCTCCTTTGTTGGTTTTTAAGGCATGAAAAGCAATTTGAAGTGTAGTCTTGCTTTATGCCATTTAGATTCCTCCCACAGTAATGTCAGTGCCTTCCCTGTGTCTGTGTGTGCATGTCTACCTACCATTTCTATAAAAGAAACTTAGTTCAGCTGGTCAAAAATGTTTTGTTGTGTTGCCACTATTCATGCAAACCCCAAATTTTCCATAGCTCAATGAAAAAAAAAATGCATTTAAGGTTTCTTGATTAAGTTTCCACCAACCCGTCATGGCCAGTGCTTTGGGTCATATGCGGTGCTTTGCTTTAGGTGCCAGAAGGGTGACTTAGAACAGCTGAGTTCAAGGAGACTGGAGATGATGGGTCAAAATGTGCTGTACTGTGCCAGGAGGGCTTTGTTGTTAGGCTGGTTACCCCTGTGAGCCATTGGGACAGCTGGAAGTCATTCCTAGAAGGATGAACTCTAAGCTTAAGCACAGCACCACCAGACCAGCCTGTGGATGGTCTTGAGCTAGCAATGCCCACACATGCTGTGTTGGGCTGTGTTTCTGTCATGCCCTGTGTCCTTTCAGTGCTCCCCTGCACTCCCTTTTGTGGTCTGGAGGTACCTGATGAGATGATACAGGCAAGAGCTCTGGGGTGAGCACATCGAGCATTGCATCGTTCAGAATAAGAACCGCATCCACCCATGAGGAGGTGAGGGGGCAGTTTGCCTCGTGGACTCAGTGCTTTGATTAATCTATTCAAATATTAACATGCCTGATGAGAAAGACCAAAATATCCTCTGGATATATAAATATTCATACACTAACATCTGCCACATCTGCATAGTTCTAACTCTGTTTTCATGGGAGGAAAAGCATCTCTTTGAGGAAGGTCCAAAGTAGCAGAGGGTTTCTCTCTTCATACCTGTCACTTAGGAAGTTGTGTAACTTTTAAAGATCTCTTACACCTGCATTATTTTAGAGTTAGCCTGGTCTACAAGGATTTAGCTCCAGAATAAGTGCTCTTAATGTTCCTGCATCACTTTTACTATGTGTATGTGAGGTAGTATGTGTTTTTCACAACATAAAACAGCCTCTTTGAACAATTGCAAGCTGATTTCTGCCACTGGCACAGTCCTGAAACAGCCATACTTTGCACGGTTTTAGAGTCTGGTTTTCCTTATAGTCTTGAACTCTACCTTTGGCACTTAAGAACATGACATTCATTTTCTATGGCTTGGCACAAGCCCTCAAAACTAAATAGCCTTCTGGGACTTGCTTTTTTTTAAATTATTTTATTTTCTTGCTCTCCTTTGTTTATGGTTATTCTGCTCAAGAAGTCTTCTCACTAGGTTTACTTATAGCTTCACTTCTCTGAATTTTGCCTCTAAGTCTACTTGACCTTCTTCTTCCAAGAAAAAATAAAAGGAAAATAACCCAAAAATATAGTCAGCCGCCTTGTTTGACAGTAGATTCCATACAAATCTATAGCAGCTAGAATGTTAGTTACTTAAAAAATTAGGGTTTTTTTAAATTTCAGCATATACTGGAAATCTTTGTAGCTTCCTAATTTTTGGCACAGGGAAGATATTCTTTCAGTGCACCACGAAATATGTGAGTGCACAGCAACCATATTACCTTGTTGCTTTCAAAAAAGACTCGAAAAAGATTGTTCTTTGAGTAGATTCAAACTTTGTCAAGTATTAAATGTCTTCTTTCCCTTTCCGAAGCTCTATTCAATATTCTCCAATTGTTTTTAGAGTTATAGTCATTTTTCTCTTTTATAGAGTGAATGCTAATGACCGTGAAATAATGGTTTGGGCTATTTCTTGGGTCCATCAACTACAGAGCAAGGAAAACATAAGAATAACTAGAGTTTGCACCTCCAGTTCTGAACTCTGCCTTCTTTTACTCAAACCGGTATTAAAGATTGGTGTGAAAATGATGTAAAATTTGTGTGATTAAGACAAGAATGGTGCAGTCCCCTCTAAAAGGGGATGTGTGGCTTTTGTGTGAAATTGTCATTGCAGGCTATCCCTCTGATGAATGCCTGTTTTACAGAGCAGGTAGTTGTCTTCCGGCTACATCTTTTTAACCTTTGACATTACTAAGGTTAGTCAAAAGCAGTTTGACCCTATTATTTCAAGAGAAACCATTGTTTGTCTTTATGACAAATTACAGATAGGTTAAATTTTCAAGAGCTGTTAAGTCCCAGGCTCAGAAGTTATTTAGGCATTTTGAAAAATTTAATCTGTATTTTCTGGGGTTTTGTTAGAGTTTTTTTCATTTCTTAGAGTTCTTGCAGATAAGTACCCCAGAGCTGCTGCTTCACCTTCAGTTTTATTTTGCATTTACAGCATCATGAATCTTTAAAAAAAAAGTTGCAGCCTACCCAAATTACACTTCAGTCCAGCAATTTGGTGTCCTTAGGAACGCACTGAATTATCTTAATCGCATTCTTCAATGATATATTACTACCTTTAAAAATTACTGCTGGGAGAAAATCACAAGTGTATAAGAGTGAGCCAAAGAATAAAAATGTAACAGTTAAAGGAAAAAAGAAAGATTAAACAAAAGCCAAGATATAAGTTAAGCTGACTAGAAAATTAACATTGAAAATCAGGATATCAAGAAACAATGCTGCTTTGATGCTATTGCAGATGTGTGTCTCTATCACTGTCTTATACAGTACAATAATTGGGACCAAATTCTGTACAGAGTTACACTGGTGTGTTGGTTAGAGCTGGTAAACACTTAGTGTCACTTGAAAGGGCTTTGTGCCAGTGTAACTCCACGAGTTGCTGCAGAGCTGTACAGTTAAAGCAAGCCCTGATTACAGCTAAATAGCTACTGCCTGATGGAGTATTGACAGTGTCTTCAGTGAAATAAATTGTCCTTGAAACAGTTTTTTCCTGTAAGATGCCATTTCAATCAGTTTTTCCCAAATCACACTAATTAGAAAAGTCATTTAACCATCATTAACAAGGTACATATTTCCAGAAGTTGTTAAGAGAGATGATGTTGTTTCAAAATGTATTTTATATTTGTTATCCAGTTTAATGAAATTTAAATAGCAAGTAGATATGATAGTTCATTAAGATGTAAAATGGTCAAATACACTATTTTCATTTTAGAATGTCATGCTTTTAATTATGTTGTTGCTATTTAGCACCAGAAAAACATCCTATTTTTTAGGTTAATGTTTCATATTTGTGTTATGATTAAAACGGTTTGACATTTTGAATAAAAATATACTAATTCATTGTATTAATTAAAAATAATGACCTAGAAAAATGCTTCCAAACTAACCGAAAGACGTCAGCACAGTGAGACATGACAGTTGTGCCATATTGTCACTATTAATGACATTTTCTGCAGCAATGTAAAAGTGTGCATGCAAATGAAAGGGGGGGGAGAAAAAAGCTAAGAACCATTTTAATTTTTAAAACTGCCTATGAAATCTTCTGTCCACTGAAAGGGTCACAGATACTTGGAAAGACAAAACCAGCTCTTGAAATATTGACATTTCATGTGAAACATAAAGGGCAGCTTTTGCACAGGTAGATATTTGTTCTTTTTAAATATGTGTTAGCCTTCTGCTGTCAGAGAGGAGAGGGCGAGTACGCGAGAGGTGAAGGCACAAAGCCTTTCAAGTATAGCCATAGATTTTTAATGAGTTTATGCCCAGGAGTTCATTTGAACATATAAACTGCTAGTACTATATACTTTATTAAAAGTACCACCACATATATATATATATATGAAAATTAATGGATTAGAGAAATGAGAAATAATGAACAAAATTATAATAAATGTCTTTCCTGAAACCAGTTCAGACATACAGCACACACTGATTAGAGACACCAGGTTTTACTTAGTGTCATAGGGCAAAATAAGTCAATGATCACTAACTGTTTTCTCCTGAAAATGCAAAATAAAAGTTCAAAAGACCACAGGTTATTTCATTTCCAGTTCTGTATGTCCCTTTTTGGAGCTCTCATCACTGAATTTAAGGCTGCCCTTTGTGAGGACCTCAGAGGCAGCCCTCTTCTCCAGTGTGGTAGTAAGTCTTGGTTTTGTGTGTCACAGATCAGTAAAGTAGCTTACGGATGGACATCTATCAATTCCCATGAAGGATCTTTTATTTAAATTAAATCCTGTTATTTTGAGTTTGCCTAAAGTGTCCCATCTCCAGAATCCTCATGGTTTCAATAGCAGTTTTCACAGGTACATCCCAGCCCTTCACGTTTCTTTCATTTTGCTGTCTTTAACGCCCAGATTGAAAACTGGAAACAGATAATGTTCTACTGTCTATGTGGCTTTTCATATCAGTGCTAGTGGCCTTATTTACCCCTGTCAACCTGCAAACTACTGTTGGGATGCTGTTGGTCTAGATATTTTGATCATTAGCAAGAGAAGCTCTAAGTATCTTAAATTAAAATAGATCTTTGATTTCCCGCTACAACCTCTAGAGAAGAAATTTACTTCAATTCTTTCATAAAACTTTACAACTTTGTCTTCCCAGTGCAGGCTGGAGCCCTGGTGAGGCTGTCATTTGAACTGGAGCTGTGCTGCAGCCTCTTTGTTCTCTCCTTGCCTTAGATGCCTGCGTGCTGCCTGCTGGCGTGCGGAGCGAGCGGGATGACTTGTGGTGACAGCTGTAAAGTTGCGGATGGGAGCAGAGAGAGGAAAAAAGCCCTTGTTCAGTTAGGAGGGGGTTTATATCTCTCAGTTGCCATAACTACACAGAAGGAGAAAAACATGCTTCTTTCATGCTTGTCTAGATTCAAAATTGCCTGTTGTCATCCTTTCATAGGTTCAGCACCTTTGCGGGTTGGTCGTAGTAGCGTTTTCGGATCATGAAATGGTTGTGAAATTTGTATATTGCCTTCACAGCTGAAATTTTGACTTAATCACCATGTTTTCTGAGGTGTTCCTTTGTTTTCGTTTGTATTTGAAATATTTTAGCCAAGTCTTATCAACCATCTTCATTATGCGAAAGCCATTCAGCTCTCAAAATAGTCTTTATAAGCTTGCTTAATTCTTAGAGAACCCATAAATTTTAATACTCATTAAATAAATCTTTGTCCTTTAATCTCAACAGACTTCTTTAAAGTGTCTCTTTTTCTTTTTTTTTTCTTCTTTTTTTTTTTTTTTGTAATTCTGAGTTTGGTAAGGCAGCTACTTAAACACATCTTGATAACTTAATTCTCTGTGAAAATAACAACATTTGTAGTTAAATGTTTTTTTACATTGTCAGCCAGTCATGGCTCATATTCTCTTGCCATACTGTACAAATCCCCTGTTCAAGCAACATGGATGATAGGAAGAGACTTTACTAGGACTTATACAAAAATACTTATTATTAACATCAATACCTTCCAAAAGGTTTGCTTAAATATAAAGGTTTAAAAATCAAGGTTTACCCTAATACAGGGAAAAATGAGTTAGGCAGAAGTAAGGAGGATGTTTTACCCAATGTTTCTAAACAGCTACAACACTGTTAGACTTTGAAAACTTTACAGTGCTTAAAAATGTAGGGAAAAAACCAATTATAAAGTCTTTCACATCTTTAGGACAGGTAGAATCTAGAGATTCAAAATTATTGTAAGTAGGAAGATGTTCAAAGGAAATCTGACACAAATTACGGCTTTTTTAACGTAAAATACCATGTTCTTAAAGCTCAGGGGGCCTAAAAAATAGCTTATTTATAATTTTTTCCAAACCTCTAGTCATTTGTGATTCTTAGGTAAGTTAACACCCTTGTATTTAACTATTGCAATTATTTCTGTAGTCGTGAAAAGTAACGATTGCAGCCCCTGACACCTGCTGAAGCTACAGAGCAGGGAAACAGGAGCTGGAGCAGAGTTGTTGAGCTGCAGAATCCCCCAGGGAGGGCCTAGAATTGACTGGCAGTGCTTGCTTTCTTTTTTTTTTTTTTTTAATATTGCAATATTTTATTAGACTTACTTGTTGTGAGAGTGTAATGAATCACTAAGAGTCATTTTGGGGACACAGTCCATACCAAAAGAACAGTTCTCTACCATGTGAACTGTCCATTGGACCAAGAGATGTTGTCACATGCATTTAACTCAGTGCATAACTAAGCCATCCACTGAGTATATAGGCCTAAATATTAAGATTTAGTACTTTATTATTTATAGATGATGTATAATATCTTCTGAAAGGGTGAGATTTCTATGTTGAAGATTTGAGTTGTTTTTATTTGCTTTTATTAGGCATCATGTAGTGCAGCATATGAATGCTAGAAAATATGCATGTTACCACTGGCCAATAAAGATGAATTTCAAAGAATTGTGTTGATTACACTTACATGCATTTTATGAATAAACCTAAGCCCTGCCCTTGTTGAAGCTGGGCAGCACTGCTTTGTTTACAATGGGCAGAGGAACAACCTCCTCCTTGCTAATTAATGTATGTTAAGTGCTTTGAAGTCTTTGATTGTCAGGTGTTCACCTTATTGTTGTGGGTTTTGTGGGTTTTTTTTACTGTCATACACACAATTTGCTCTGGATGCATCTTTGATTTATTTTCAGAAACCTGTGTTGTGGGGTTTTTTGTAATTGTTTTCTTCTTTTGGAAAACAAGTGTTTTGTTTGCTGGCTGTATGAACACACACATTGATACACAATTTGTAGCTTTTGTTCTTACACCACCAAAAGTGATCAGTGTTTCACTGGTGCTGCCGTGTCAGGAAGCCTGTTGATTATCACACTATTGGTTTCACAGATGGGTGCTTCTTGTTCAAAGCCTTCAAAACTCAGAAACATTTAGCTAATGCCTTGCACTACATAAAGAGATCAAAAAGGTCTAAAAGCTATCTGCTAGTCTTCTGCTACAAGCAATTAGGATAATACCAAATCCTTCCCAGGCCACGTGGTAATAAATATTTTAACCTTCCCTTAAGTGTGGATTGGTATTCAGGGCTGCCTGCTGGTAAATAAAACAATCAGAACTGAATTTCTCTTTGAATCTGGGCTATTCTGTGTTTCCAACGCTCACAAGATTATTTTTTTTCCTTCCCTTTCTGCCTGTCTCTCTCATTTTGTCTCCAGATAAAATTATTGTCTGCCTGGAAATCAAGTTACACTGCTAACTGACATAGTGGCATGTTATATGTGGAGAGGGGACCAGACTGGCAGTGTGCTGGGATCTCCGGGGCTTTGTTTGCCTTGGCCAATATAGAACAGGCTGCAGCCAACTTTGAATTTAATCAGGGGTGAATCCTGAAAAAAAACCCCTGTGGATCCTGATATAGGAAGCTACATCTTTATCTCAGCATCTCAGTGGGTATTTTTATACTGGATCCTTTGGTCTTGCTGCTTGTCCTTACATGGATCACAGCCTGTGTTGGAAAATGAAAGAGATCTGATTGTCCCTGTATTTTTTCTCATTCTTTGCATCCATGTATGTAATGTAAATGCAGTTCATTTTCAAAGCCAGTCACATACATTCGCTGTGCATTTGTAACCCTGTATGATTATAAATTAGCAGGCATGGATACCATAGAGGACTTTACCTAATAAATCAAAGCAACAAAGGCATTCTAGCCCCCAGACTCCCTTTTTTATTATTTTAATGCATCACTGTGATACCAAAATCTTTCCAAAGTTGCATTTAAAGTGTTGTTTTTTTAGAGATTAGGGTGTAGTTCGTCTCTGGATATAATCAGAAAGTATGTTGAAATAGTTCTGTGGCCTAATATAGGGACATATAAACTCTGTAATGTGTGAAGACAGCCTTGAGGTACCTCCTAATGTCAGTTCTAGTGATGATAATAGCCTGAAAATTGGTTTCAAAACATGATATAGTGACTTCCCTGAGTTTTTAATGTATTTAGAAAGGTTCCATTTACACATAGAGTTGTAGTTGTCTTTCTAAAGTGAGTAATCACCACAGCCGACTTTGTTGGCCCTTTCTCATCATAATAAGGTGAGAAGAATTTTTCTATGTGAACAGCGAAAAATTATTTAGCACACAACGGGGCATCTCGTATCCAACAACCCTTTGAGTAGAATTATCATATACAGCCACATATGTGTTGTTCACTAGGATTTAAAAAATATTTTCCCACTCTCCAGCATCAGTTACTGTTTTCTTTAGCAGCACAGGTGTCTAACAGTGTCAACACAGCTAAGATATAGACAGGTTGGTCTGCACTACAAATTCCTACTGCCATAGCTCTATCAGCTCAAAGTATGACAGCTTCACACCTTGCATTTCACATTGCTGTGCTGACAAAACCCAGCAGAAGATGACTCTCATTGCCTTTTGTTCAGAGGTTGGTGTAGCTGTGCCAGCAGTGATACCTCTCCATCAGCATATGCTCCATCTTCACCAGGGTGTGTATCTGGGTAGCACAGACTCAGTAGGGCACGGCCTCACAGTGCTTCTGTAGTCAGTGTTGAGCATTTCTCAGTTCATTTTATCTGGGCTTAAGGGCTTATGAAAGCAAAATATGCAGGAGATAGCCAGAAGAGTTGAGCATTTTCAGATGCCTTTGGAGCAGGATGGTGTTCTGTGGAAACTATGTAATGGACAGAGACTGTGAGAGGAGGGATGGGCACACCAGTGTCATGCAGACAATATTTTGCACCTCTGTCCCAAACCTTTGGCATCGTTGGCACTTCATAGAACAGAGTGTTTCACCATTTGTCTGCCTCCCCCATCTCACCAATAAGAATCCTTGCACAGGCAAGTCCCAGCTTTCTTACGCCCCCTTCTCCTTCTGTTCTTGATGAAGTTCAACTAAAGCTGAGATCCAAGAGGAAAAAAAGGTGAAAGTATTATCTGCAATAGATTAATTCTCACCTTCTGTGCAAAAAAAAGAAATGGCAGTCTGGTCTCAACTAATTATTTAATCTCCTTTGGTAATCCCTGGGGAGAGACAGTGCATCCTACCCGGCTAAGCACACGGAACAGGTTGGGTTTTGCATGAGATAGCTTCTGTCTCTATTCAACTGCAGAGACTGTCTAGATAGCTGGATGTATAATTTTTAGGGTCCAGGAAGAAAACTGAAGATCACAGGGTAGTATTGGGTATTAAGAGCAGGCTCTTCACCCAGAGGGTGGTTGGGCACTGGAACAGGCTCCCCAAGAAAGTGGTCACAGCACCAAACGTGCCAGAGTTCAGTAAGAGTTTGGACAACACTCTCAGGCACATGGTGGGATTCTTGGGGTGTTCTGTGCAGGGCTGGGAGTTGAACTCAATAATGTGGGTTCCTTCCAATTCAGGATATTCTGTGATCTGAAACATCCTCATCTGTTAATGATTCCCACCGGAATTCATTCATTTCCCTTTTTCTCTACTATTGCCTTTCAGGTAAGAAGAAAACAAAGGAACTATTTCTTGTCCTCAGTCCCAGTTAGGAAGCTGTTCTCCAGAGGTGTGTGCTTGTCTTCACACCACCTGGAAGCTGCTGTAGGAATGATGTTCAGTGGTAGGTGGTCTCCAGTGGCAGGATGCCCAAAGAAGTGGAGAACAATATCTGCGGTGCCAAGTGTGTCTGCTTAACTTCATCAGACTGGCCTAAGGAGGCAGCTGGACTTGAGTTCTTATCTCTGTTCAGCTGCTTCAAGCTACTTATCAACAGCACGAGGGTACATTGAGCGGGTTATGGCATTCTCAAGGCTTTGGAGTTCTCTTTGTGTCTGTGGATGTTGTGGTGAGGAGAAAGACAGACTTGTCAAAAAATGGCAAAAATCATGAGTTCTTGTGTGGTTCACACAGGATGGGTTCAGCATAGTAAACTCCTTTCTGTCATTCAGAGCTCCTATTTGACTGCTAGATCTCGTGCTTCATAATTTACATGTGCTCTACCACTACGAAAATAAGCAAGTGTGAGTAGTGCTGGCACTTAGTGGTTAAAATTATTGTTTTACATAACTAGAGCATAACCTTGGGAATTAATTTCCTTACTTATTAAGGCAACAAGGTAATTGGTTTTTCCTCCTGGTAACTTTTCTTGGCTTTCCCACATTTTCTGTCTCAGTCATGAAAGCGTGAGGCTGGCTGAACAAGCACTGGTCTCCTGCACGTTCTTCACAAGAATAATTAGCAATATTTCATCAATTACCCTTTGCGGTTTTATAAAAGGTTAGTTTTTCAAGTAAATTTTAAAAACACTGTTTGTAAAAATTGTTCTTCCAAATGTTATGGTTCATTATATTTTAGCTCTGGCTGTCCCCTTTTAAAGCTTTATCTACTAGAATTTAAGTAAGGAGCTCTTTATTAAAATTGGAAAGAAACCTGAGAGCTTCCATTGTACCATGGGAATGTGCATTAGAGAGGATTTTTAAGTATCCAGTCTCCACTGTGCTTAAAATACAGAATAAATAAACTTGGGGAATAAGTTCCTTGTTCATTTTTATTTCTGATCATAAGTAATTTAAAAAAATATTCACTGTATAATTTCTGTTCCCCTTACTTGATCTACACTATTACACAGCTGTGCTTAGTCCTGTATTTGATTCAAGGCTTGTGGGCTCTTTAGTTTAATTTGTAATTTGTCCATTAATTAAGAAGGAGAAAATGTGGTGTGATGGATGGAGCTAGGGACCAAGAATCAAAGCTTCTGAGTTGTTCCTGGCTTTGTTCCTGACCTGCAGAAAGTCACTTAAACCTTCTGACCCATATTGTCTCTGGGACTCTCAATATAATTATATTAAATGCCCCCAAGAAATGATACTGAGGCTGATAATGGCAAGACAGAAAGCTCTGCCTTTCTCAAGCTCCACAGAGATGTTCAGTTGCAGATTTCAGGTCAAGTCCTGTTTAGGTTCAGTGACTACATGGCTCATGTAATTTTGAAAGAACATGGAGGTGTCTATGATGTAGTTCTTTATGAAGAAAACATTTGACCAGTCTTTCACTGAGAATGATTTAGCATCAGTAGTGATGAAGGAGACAGAAAGGATCAGCTTGGTTCCTGCCATCTCAAAGTGTGTGTGCACCCAGGGCAGGAAGGAAAAATCCCTTGCACTAGTGATGTAAGAGCATTGGCTAAGATTCACTAAGGAGAGGAAGCATCAGTGCTCACCCTGCTAGAACCTTGTGGCTTAACTGTCCTTACACTTCATTTTTACCTGGATCTCTTAAAAAAGGAAAAAATCAAATGAGGTCAAAACACAAACAAACAAAGAAAACAAAGTCCATTAGAACAAAGAAACCAGAGGAATTAAAAAAAATACAGTAGGAAGTTCCCAGCGCATACCTTTCTGAAGATTTCAGGAAATTCTATTTGTTGGAGGAAATGCTGAAAATTAGGAGGAGCCCAGAAGAGGGACTAGCAGGAGACAGCTGAGGTCATTTTTCACTGCCAGAACTGCACTGTGTTGTCTCTTCTTTTACAACAGGCATTATTACCTGGTGAAAAAATTTGTTTTGCAACTCATCCTGAGTCCTCATAAATCATTAATGCCTGGCTAAGCACAGTGTGAGCATTACAAATACTCTGAGAACGAGGGCCCATTCTGATATAACCTTGTGTCCAATACTAATGCCTGCTAGTTATTTAGTAATACAAAGGAGCCTGAGCGAGGAAGATCGATGAATCAATGCAGTCCCCTGACTTCCTTTTCTTCTCCACCTGCCTCTTCTTCTAGTTCAGATACGGAGCTGGAAAAATTCAGGACTGTTAGTAGTCATCTCTCTGTGGAGAGCAGTACAACAAGTTGGGGGAACAAGGAGGGAATCATGGCCTCTGAATGTGTGTAGGAAAGAGAGGAGCTTCAGTTTCTGATTAGATCTTATTTGTCCTGATTTCTAGTTTTTTATGAGCCAAATTGCACCACTGCTCCAGACCTGTTTTCTGGTTTGCATCCCTTAATAAATGCATGCAGCATAAAACACACTCATGTGTGTAAAGAGCATAGATTGAAGCTGTGCCCAGGAACTGCAGGATTGGATGTAATTAAAGGGTGCTCAGTAAGTCCAAGTAATGAGCCCATTACCTGGGGGAGCAGTTTGGGGACTTAGATGCTCAAACCAGCTCTCACAGTATTGGTGGTATAGCACAGAGAGCACAGCATCTATAGGTGCAGTGGCTGAGTTTTGTGTCTGGTTTTTCAGCAAGGCCACAATCAGGAGTTCAAGGATGGTGTCTACGTCCTGCTTACTCTGAGCCCACTTCCCAAAACCCCCAGCCCCATTCAAGAGTGCAACTAAACTCTGCTTCTGCTACTGCCTCTCCTCTTCTCTCCTCTCCTCTTCTCTCATCTGTGCAGTTGCCACTCATACAGTTGTGCTCTTTGAACACTAGAACAATTGATCATGATCTTTAAAAGAGGGAAATGGAATGAGGTGAGGTGGAGATTGACCCTTTGTGTAAGCATAATCTTAGTCTTGTATGATGATAGTCATGGATGGAACCCTTGTCCTGAAAGGCTCCTGCAAGGAAGGTTGTAAAGTCACAGATACCAGAGAAAATGATCTTGAATAGGAAATTAGGAAAAGTGCAAATGGGGATAAGACAGTGGTTGGGCAAATTTGAAAGTGGAGAGTATCAGAAAGTTTAGAGGGAAAAGTAACTGTCTTTAAGGCATGAAATGATAGAAAATTGGTGGGGAAGAAAATGTTGTTGCTATAAATGAAAGTGGGATAATGGATCAAGACAGAAAAAAGAAAAAAGTTGTTCATATGTGAAAAGGGGCAGAAAAATGCTTCCTCCACAATTGCCTCCAGAAATATGTAACTGAAAAAGCACCTGCTGCTGTTCCTGTTAAACCAGAGACTGGACCTTCGGCCCTAAATCGAGTAGAACACCCCTCATGCCCAAAGCATCCTTGGTCTTTAACCAAGGCCTGAAGTCTTCATGGTGCAGTCAGACTTCAAGCATCACACCTCCAGCAAAAGCCTGATACTTTCCTGCAGAGAAGTGAACGGTTAGACCCTGGTTTAGATTTTGCTCGAAATGTATCATTTTGCTTTAGCTCAGCTGAATTTGTTAAAAATAGTCCCTGCTATAGCACCCACAGGACAGAGTGGTTTATTTTCCCCTATTATAGATCTGACAAAAGCCTGCTGTTATTTCTGTGCCCTCTCTAATGATCTGCTTGCTCTCTGGAGAGCACTGACCCATTTCAGCACAGAATAATTAGCCTTTCAGACACTACTGTGTTTCCATTAAATAGACATAAATGTGCAAGGTGACATTTATTTACTTAAGCCTGAAAAATACACACCACAGATGTTGGGGCTCAGGAGAACTTCAGTTTCTTTTCATGGAACAGTTGTGTATTTGCATGATTTTGTGTCGTTAAACACAAAACTTTGCTGAAATGATTTCTCCTGAGTTTCCTTGGGGAAACAGGAGAGCACAGAGATTATTTGGGTCTTCATTTCACTGTAAGGCCCTTTGGTGATGGTTTGGCAGCCCAGTGCCCAAGCCTGACAGTGGCTTTGAGCACAGTTATAGTCATACCCTGTTGAGGTCCCTTTTTACTTTGTGTAAGGACTCTATGTAAGGCACTGTTGTTGATTTACAGATCTGTCTGAAGAGGAATGTGTTCAGGGTGTTACACTGAGAAAATGAGAACCTTGACCTATTGCAAACATAAAATAAACCCAAAGTCCTTTAGTATTTAAAATCAGCTCTTTTGTCATCTTGATCACTGGCTTCTGAACTGCCAGGCTATTGCCCAGGTGAAAAGTATATGATTCATCTTGATAGCCACTTTGGTCTGCAAAGTTGGAAGGAAGTCTTACCCTTAAAAGTCCAGGCAGAATATAAAACATGTAGGTTGCCTAGTAGTTCACATCCGTACATGGAGATGTGGCACGCTATCATTTCATTCTGTTAGCACCAATAGGCTGTATAAAAGGAGGCATCATGCAAGGTAGGTGCTTTATTGCAGGATGGAAACACTTTCATAGGTTATTTTAATCATTACGATTCTTTCATGATGTGTGAAAGTTGATTGTTGCTGTAAATGAAACCATTGAAGGCTAAAAAATAAAAATGCTGTGATGGTAAAAATCCTTGGAGTGCAAAAAATGGGAATTGCTATAAAAGGCAGTAATTTATTCTCTGCATGAGATTATTTTTTATCATAAGGACGCTTTTAAGCTAATTCTGAAACATATACAATTGTAGTCTATATAGCTGAGGTATATTGCAAGATGCATTGATAATTTGGCTAATTTTTATCCACTGTAATTTATATATTACTTAGAAGTGCTATTTTATTCTGTTAACTGAGAGGCTTAACACATTTTTACTATGTTAAGGATAAGTTATTTTTGCAGGTCTTGTGGTTTTATTATTTTGACCCATATTCAATTCATATTGCATCATAATGCCATACTTTTACTAATATTATTCTAGTATGATCAAAACTTGTTTCCATTTGGATAGAAATTCATTAGCTCTTGATTTTGATTATAACAAATTATTTTAACTTTTCTGTGATAATGCATTCTCTGTGTTTCTGATTTGCTGATGCTGAAATATTTTGTTTTCGTTTTTAACTCTTCTAAATTTAGGATTGTTTTCGGTTTTTTTCTGTGTATATATATATTTCAGTTGTTTAGACCTACTGGTTCCTGCTTTTTTCTTTTTCTTTTTTTTTTAGTATGTTATGTTCGTAACTTCTGACTGTCTGTGTTGAGCCAATCTTACTGACAAAAATATCAATTGTTTCCTGTTTCTCTACTTCTTTACGAAAAAAAAAAATTAAAAGTAAAAAGTAAAAATAAAAAACTCTTAATGGGAACCCTGGCACTGTCTGTCTTCTCTGTTCTGCAGAAATGTTGAAGGAGTTGAACCAGCAACGCAGAGCGAAAGAGTTTACAGACCTGAAAATTATTGTTGAAGGCAAAGAGTTTGAAGTCCACCAAAATGTTCTAGCTTCCTGCAGCTTGTATTTCAAGGACCTGATTAAAAGGTTTGCCTTCCTTCCAGCTGTGATCTGCTCTGTTCTTTTGTAGGGCGCATTTGTGTCGCTTTTTTTTCCTCCCCTCTCTTGCAGGTTTATGAAGATTGAATCTCCTGTCACAGAGCCAGTAGCCATTCTTTCCACCTCCTCTGAATGTATTTCCAAACTGAGACTCAGATCCATTTGTTACACATCTGACTCGTACAGTGTAATTATTTCTGATGAGTAGAGGCTGGTTTTGGCCGAAGAAAGTGTTCCACCACTGAGAGATCTAAGATTTAAACTCCACTGCTAATGGTGATTCAGTCCACAACTAAAAACTATTGCTGTCAATGTTTTCAAGGGACTCTGTCACACATGACAAAAGTCAGTCCTTCAGGCTACAATAAGCCATCAGCGTTCAGGTGAACGATGCTGAGACGTTGTGCTAATAAAGCATTTGGAGCATTGTAATCCCTTCACCCTGAAATCTTTGTTACATGCTTTTATGTGACTTTTACGGGCAAAGGGATTGATACTTTTATCATTTGGGGACTTTTAAAAGAAGAAAATACAACTGATTAATTTCTCTAGAAAAGATTGGAAATAAGATTATTTTCTGGTCAAAATATAGCTTGGTCTGCATGTTGGACTAACAGTAGCTGTTTCATACAAACACTCTAGCTTAGGGTAGGTACAATATGTACATTTTCTAAACATCATGTCTCGCTTTCGCATTTTCCCCCCTCTGTTTCTAGCTGATTGATTCTAAACAGTGCATGATAATCTTTTTTTTCCATTACATTGATCTTTCAATTTGTATGCTTCATATACTTGCATAGGAATAAATTGGTACTCTGGTATTATTAGTAAGTTAGAGTAGCAAGTAGGGAGAAAAAAAAACATGAGGATAACTTTCATTTTTCTCTCAATCATCAGCAAATTAATGCAGCTGCTGATTTTGCCTTGCAGTATTTTCCTGAGCAGACTGAGCCTGGACTGTGCTAAAAAATGGGATTAAAGAACATTTTGCTTGCTTCAAATCCTGTATTTAAATTTTGCCAACTAACACAATAGTGACTGTATTTTATTTCAGGATGGCATATTGGCTGGTATCTCCTTTCAGTGTATTGTGTCCTTTTGCACAAAGCTGGTTCTATAATTATGGATATATATTACATTTCTATGATATAACTGTACTGACTGCCTTATCAATTATTCATAAAAAATATGTTGGCCTAGGAAGCATGTCTTTTCCCCTCTGTAAATCTAATGATTGCTAGCAGTAGCTAAGCCAGATCTCTCCCGTCCTTTCTCTTCTGTCTGCTCATTATTATTTAATTGTTAAGGCTACAGCATATGCTTTTTAGGGTGATAAAGAGTAGAGTCTGCAGGAAAAGAAAAATCCTAAAACCAACTTACAGAAATCAAATTACTGACTGGCCAAAGACTGTCATTTGGATTTTGCTGTGAAGACATCTGCTTGTGTGCAGAAGTCACCAGGCAGCATCTATTTCTAGAAGCACACTGACAAATCTTGCTGCTTTATTATTTAGTTATCAAGTGGAGATATACTTCAGATTGAGCACTGATCTGCTATGAACTTGGTTAAAACAATTTAAAAAAAAAACAAAACACTTTAAATGCTGTGGAAAGAGACTTATGAAAGCAAAACCCTACATTTCAGCATGTATTGTCTTTCAGCTGCTCACATAAAGCTTGCATGCAGTATAAGAAAAAAATAGTGCAATGTTTAGCCTGCTAACCTCACCACTTTTTGCCTTCTTTCTTATCATCATCAGCAATAAATATTCCAGAGGTCGATTTGTGTCCACCATCAGGTATCTCCATCCCAGTTGTCTTCCATATATAACCTCAGCTGCACCCATGTAACCTTGATGGAGACTAATGGAGTTGCACAGGTGTATCCACGGCAAAAATACCTTTATTACTGATGATGATGCTTGAATAAGAAAAAATTCAGCTTGATGTCAAGTTGAGTTTGCAAAACTGTCAGGTGAGAAGAATAAATATTCACCTGTAAACTGAGCAAATGTGTCTTTGCAAGAGAATAAACTCAGGGTTATGGGGTGGAATTTCTAAAGACTTGCTT
Source organism: Pachyramphus minor (assembly GCA_013397135.1). NCBI lineage: Eukaryota > Metazoa > Chordata > Aves > Passeriformes > Tyrannidae > Pachyramphus > Pachyramphus minor. The sequence continues at coordinate 834,822 of VYXB01024585.1, forward strand.
TTTGTAGGATACTTGCAGCATTAAAGCCTTATCCTTTCCAAAACTCCATGAAAGTCAGGTGCAAGAGGCACTCAGTATTTCATAGGATCATGCCCTTAATAATACAGAATCGTTATAGTTCACAGAGCTGGAATGCTTATAAATACAATACATCTAGAATCCTCTATTGATATTTGTTAGCAGCTCCTTTGAAACAGCACTTAAAGCTTTATGTGATTTATATTGCACTCCCTGTGTTATTATAGAAATCAAAACAAGAGATGGCAGTTTTTCTTAAAGAATAAAAGAGATCTCTTTGTATTAAATATAATATAAAGGCCATTACAATCAGTGCATGCCAGGGTTAAACTCTAATGTCATTCCAACCAAAGGCACCAATGTGTCACTGGAAACATCAATGAGAAGATGATCTATTCATGAAGGTGCCTATGTACATTCATGGAAACATGCAGAAACAGAATCTTTCAGAATACTTACTTCAGCCTATTATTTGCCACAGGCTGGTTATTATTAACCTCATATTCTATCATTGATTCCACTGTGTGTTCAAGTTGGTATCTGATTGAAGAATAGCAAATAGTGTCTCAAAAGAATAAAAGAAAAATGTTCTAAACCAAATCAGATCAATTATTCCCTTCTCAAAAAAAACCCCACCAAAATACAGACAAAAAGCATAATAGAACCAGAGTTATTGCTCATCTTTAGGAAGGCTATTTGATGAGAATTAGCATAGCAGGGAAGAAAATATGTTGGTTCTATTGCACTGTATTGAAAAGATGATAACCAGGTTTGACTGTCCAGAACAATTCTGAAGTTATTTACGAAACAAATTTGGTAATGAGAGTGCACTTTGAAACCCCTTTAATTTCTCAGAAAATGTCAATTACTGTGCTGCTCCTCATCCAAAAAATTCCTTGTTCCATGTGATTTATCTGCTAAATATATGATCCCTTTTGAGGTTGGGTTAGTCCAGTCCCAGGCCTGAGTCCAGCACCATACCAAGCACTGGGTTTTTGGAAACAGGCTATCTAGTCCCTGTCCATGAAAAACAATCTTACTTCTTTCCAGTGCAAAATCATCTGAAAAGGATTGGGTGTATTAGGAACAGCAAGTGTAAACTGTTCCTGGTGTTTGTTCCACGTCACTTTGCCCACAAAGGAAGGAAGGTGAGATTCAGGGGTAGTGTGGGGATCCATAACTGACTACTGCAGTATAGGGCTTATCAGGATGATAAGCAGCAGCTGGAATAGGATTCTGTCCCCTAAATGCCATCTTATGTGTTTTGAGTGCACTGCCAACCACATCGACACCAGTCTACTCAACTTTGGCCTTTTAATTTGCACCTCTATTTTAGATACTTAGGAAATCGGCTCTCTCAAAGCAAAGGCTTAATTTATGGTACAGACAATGAAGAGAAGCACCTTGGAGGTTTCCAGAAGGATCTTTTTTCTCCTGATTCAGGTTCCTATGTGCAGGGAGGTAGGTGATCCCCCTGGACCAACGAGAGGTGCTTGTCTCTCTCATTATGTAACCAAAATTTAGGTCCAAGGCTGGCATCTAAGGTAGGCTGACTCTAACTTCACCTTCTCAGCTATTGCTACAGTCTGCAGAAAGTGAGACAGACCTCTCCAAGTGGCAAGTCCTCTCCCTATAAAATAAGTGTTTAAGAGGTGAGGTAAAGGAGGAGGCCATCCCTCTTTGCTGTTAAAGAGAGATGAGGTGATTTGATTAGACTATAAACTTCTGATGGATGTTCCATTGCTTCCTGCAGGGGTGCAGCTTAATCTGGTTGTCTGGACTTCTCTGCAGTTGGGAGGAAAGATGGGAATGTCTGTAGGACAATTCCCACCTTATGATAAATAGTATGAATTGCCTTCTTCATGTGCTCATTTTTCACAACCCAGAGAAAAAGGCCAGTCACCAGCCTGAATCATAGTTGGCTAAAAGGACATGAAAGATTTCTTATGCAAACTGGTGTTTTTCTTAATGTCACGTGCATGTGGTTATCTATATATACACAGAAAGAAAGAAATAGGTCCGGATCCATCAAAAAAATGTGTCTTTTGCAGTGCACAGATTTCTTACTTAAATCATTCTTGGTTTGGGGGAGGAGAGAAATGAGCTCTGGTTTTTTATCTGTCCTAGAAGAAATGGTGGAAAATGTGTGTGTGTCTGTGTGTGTGTGTGTGTCTGTGTGTGTATGTGTGTTCCGGAAGGAAGGAAGGAAGGAATGGAAAAATCCCATGAAGAGCCATCTTTTTATTTCCAGCTGTATTTGGGATAGACAAATGCAGCTGCTGGATAAATGGAATGTCTGGTATTTCCATAACAAAGAGAGTTTCACCGCAACATTTTAATTTGCTGTTTTCTTCTTCTTAACCCAACCCAGAGATTTGAAGTTTCTACCAAATATGGCCTTATTGATAGGAAGCACTTGACATAAAATCTCTCCTTGGTCAAAATGCTTGCTTTTATAAACAGACTTTTATAAGTAGACTTCTCTGTGGTCAGTTACTAAAGATGCACTGATCCTGTCCTACAAGCTTTATCTTTTCAAGATTTGATTTTAATGATGCTTTATTATGTGGAAGTCATCCTGGGTGCCTGATTCCACCGGCACAGAGCAGTAAGTGACATGCATAAAGTGATTCTGTCATAAGAAGCAGGTTTTGGGATGCATTGTAATCTGGCCATGATATGTTCATCCTTCTTTTCCTATGAAACAGAGGCAGTGACTTCATGACCAGATTGCTTTTCCACAATACTTTGCCTCTTTTTGAAAGTCTTCAGATTTATTTTTTTTTTTTTTCTAAAATAGAGTTGTATATGCTTTCCGAGGCTTGAAGGCAGGGCAGGAGAAGTAAAGCCTTTAGGGTGAGAGGACCAAGTTCCTCTTGCTTTACACCTACACTGGAGATGAAGATGTCATTCTGCATTTTACACCAATGTGTGGAAAGGCAGCATTTGGATGCACGACAGAGAAACCTGCCACTATCCATCTGAAACAGCTTGACAAAACTGCAAAAGCATTTAGGTGTCTGGAAAACAGACTGTCTGGTTTGTGTTTACGTTGTAAGAAGCCCAAAATGAGAAATAGCAGATGAAAGAAAAATCTACTCTTAGTGACCCCTTTGTGTTTTCCTGCTTATTAAGAATCTTTCTTTTAACTCCAGGAGAGGAGCAGCAGCATTTCTGCATCTGTAGGCTTCAGCTCCGTTGTAGAACAGAATGAATGTGGAAACAAATTATAACATTTAGCTGAAAACAGAGACATAGGGACTTAAAAATGCGGTGTTTGTTTCAGCTGCCAGGAGAGGTATATTGTGCCTAGACAGGATGCCAGGAGTTTCTGTTAAACCATTTAAAGGAGTCCATGGGAATGGGAGGTCGCATGGGAGTGTAAAATATCCTTCACCCTTCACTGCCAGGGGACAGGTGTAAATTGTACTATGGACAACATTTTTCTCTTAAACGAGGCAGTGATAATTCCTGTGTGTATGCACAAGATCTTGGCATGAAACACAGCTCTCTGCTGTCCATGGCCCATTTTCGTGAGCGCTTCGCTTGCTCTGCCTGCCCGGGCAGCCGCCCGCCCGCCTCTTGGAGCTCCCTGCTGGGCTTCAAATTTTGCAGCTGCCAGACCTTGGAAAACATGTTTTCATCAAGCAAATGTATGGTCTTCTACATATATGAATGACAGCTTACAAATATTCCGTGGTGTTCTGGGCTGCCAGTATAAGGAACTGGAGCAAAGCCCATCTCAGGCATCACAGCCTGGCAGTTTCCAGCCCGGGAAGCATGGCTGTGGATTAGGAGGGTGAGTGGCTTGGGCTGTACTCTGATCTGAAAGGAGGGGCAGAGCAATGTGCCCTCCTCTGAAGAGAAACTCTGGAAAGGAGGACAGAAAGGCTCCTTTCAAGTCTCGAGGTGCAGCACAGAAATTAAGTTGATGCCTTGTAATGGCAGCAGATTCCAGAGGCATCAAACAGATCCCTGAACCTCTCACCCTTCTCCCTCATTGGCAGCATCTCAATTTACTGTAGTTGGGGCTACTTGCTCACATAATTTCTAGACTCAGCTACAAATCCTCCAAATCTTATCCAAGGAGTGACAGACTAATCACCTCTCTTTCTCTGTCTGTACCCATCTGCAAGCCACCCAGCTGTCATGCAACCACTCATAAGATGCCAGTGTGGGTGACCTACCTATATTTACTTATATCTCACAGTCTAAGTCTAGGCTTGACTGTGTTGAAATTTAGGGGTGAAAGGAAACAGTTATCTAACAAGGTGCAGTTCAGGCTAAATGGATCAAAGACAACAAAGAAAAAATCTTCCATGGCATAGAAACTGGAGCTGTGTTCTTGAAAACTGCCATTTTTGGGCCGCTTCCAAGAGCCAGTCTTGCCCTAAAAGAAGGGTCATCAAATCTTCAGCTCCAGCTTGCTTGCAGGTAGCTCTGGGAATCAGCAGTTAACTCCTTTCATTTAAATCATCAAGGATTAACCACTGCTGGATTGGGATAATGAATTTGAATTAATGTGACCAGGTTATGATCATATGAGATCATAGTGCCCTCTGTTTTCGTAGACCTGAACTTCAGTGACTGAAGTACTCAGAGCAGTTCTGCAGGTTGGAGTGGGCAGGGATTGATGAACTACCTGCCCTTTCCTGCCTCTACTGGCACAGTGATGTGGTGTAGTACATTTCATTGATGTCTCTGTCTCTACATATACTGTAGAAAAGCACTAGCAACACTCTGTAGCTGTAGGAGAAAGAACCAGTGCCTGACAGAATTAATTCTAATTACTGAAATGCTGATTGGGATCTTTGGGCTCTGCCATAATCATAGTAGTAGTAATAAATAATAATTGTGATTATCATTATTTTATTATTGTTTTCCCTCTAGACATTGCAATGATGAGAAAGAGTCTTGGGTAGACTACCTAGATAATTACTTGTATAAATTTCACTGCATTCCTAAGAAATGGATTTGTTAGCTCATGCCAGCTCTCTGCTAAGTTGTTTTTTGATGGCGTAATAAATAACATTAAAAGAAATCAGATAGGAGCTGGGTAAGGGGGTGAGCTTTAAGTTGGATGAAAATAAATTTTTTATTCTGTCATTTTATTTTTAATCTTCCTTCCCATATAATCCACCAAATCCTGCTTGCATCTTTTATTTACCGTTAACAAATAGTAGCTCTCACCCAGGTTATTTTGCCACTGAATTAGGCTGACAGAGATACTTGCAAACAAGTTAGATCCCACACTATTAATAAGTTGGCCCAGTTTTTTACTTTTCCGCTAGTACCTTGTGAGATTCAGTTTATTCTCAGTCCCTAGCAAAAGTCTAGGTCATGAAACACTGTTCCTCCAAGGGCACTTGCTATTCACTTCTTCATTCTCTCGCTAGTCATTTAAGCCAGCATCCTCAAACTCGTCATCTTCTTTCTTAAATCTCAGCAGGGAGCCAGATTTGTGCCTCCGACTGTGATCTCCGAGTCTATAGCGTTACAGTCTGCCACTGATCCCGCGCCTTTAGAAATGGTCTTGACCGAGCATTTAGATTGTGTTCCATCAGTGAATGGCATTAAGGGTATATAGGAAACGTGGCTCTTTTGTTTGCTCTATTTTATTCTGGCCATGTTGTCCGTGGACAAAAGCATTTGCTGTTAATCCCGTTGCTCGTCTTGGTTTGTAATGATCATTTCTGTGATGGTGAATTAGCAGGAGCTGCTGGTGCGTGCCCGAGCTCACAGCCATTAATTTTCCTGATTTTCTTCTGATAGAGCAGGTGCAAACTGGCAGCATTTGACCCTAATAAGTTACACTAGTCTGGCGAGATTTTGTTTTCCTGGAACAAGGAACATTATTTGTATCAACATCCTGATAAAAAGTGACCAAATGGATTTGTTGGTCAGGTAAATTTTCCTGACGCATTTGCAAGCCTGTGTTTAAACAATGTAATTTATTTAATCTTGTGATTTTACTAGTTCTTTATTGTAATCATACGATAGTACCATTACAGTACATGTTTTCTTCTCTCATGAGACAGATGGATAGTGACTGAGGCTCAAAGATAATGTTTATCTACAAGATAGTATAACGAAGCCAGAGATTTGCAAGTTAATACATTCTGAGCTGATAAAACAGTTCCAAAGGAGAAGTGATGCTGGGGTGTTATTTTTTTTTTAATTCTGTTTAATAAAACATTCAGTGCCTTATGACATACATATTGCAATGATGTTGCTCTATAAATGTCCCTTCCTGTCATCATTTACATGATTGATTACCTTGCAGCTGCATAAACTTGTAGAACTCAGTAAATAACCTGTTACCTCAGTATACACATGCATCCTGGTGTTGTTGTGGAAATGTATGTTGGTATGTTTGGGCATCTATATTTTTATATTTTGTGAGCCTGTAATTATGATAAATCAAGATCTTTGGTACAAAATACAACTTTCCATGTAGAGTGCTGTGTCTGTTCTGTACATAGCTGAAGGTTGGCTATAATATTATGAAGTTTATTTTTTGCTTCTCCCAAGATAAACAGACTTGGGTTTTGAACCATGAATAACTCTGAAGATGGTAAAGAATTAAATAGTGGACAGTTAAGATGCAGCAACATTCTCCCTTCTTTGCTTGAAAGTTCAGTGCTTTAAGGATTAAAGTAAAAAGCTGCAATTTCACAATAAACAAGATATTCAGTCTAAATTGTGTCGACTTGAACAGAAGTTTCTAATGAGCACACAGCTAACAGACTCTTAAGCCTCATGAGAAGCTGTCTATCCTGGAGTCTATCTATCTGGAGTCCTTTCTTTGATAATCAAAATAATTTGACAGAGATAAAAAGAAATAGCTTCTCTTCATTTAAGTCATCTTCCATAAAAATCTTGGATTTCCTGTTTTCTGGAGACCTAAACACAGGGGAACAAAGCAATTTAATTTGATTTTTTTTTTTATTGTCCTGTCTATCTTAATAGAAAATATGTTGCTCTTACGGAATGGGAACACAATTACTGTAGAATAAACATTTATATTCCTAATTACAGGAGCAAGCCAGCAAGATCAGCATGTCGAGCTGATGGGGCAGGTCCTGGGAGGGTGTGCAGTGGAGAGGCCAGCAGGCAGCTGGCTGGTAGGACAGGCCGTTGCTTTGGTCCAGGTAGGAAGGGACCAACCCCAAAATATGGGCTTCAGTTTCCTCAGTCCATGGTGGAGCAGAAGCTCTCGCCTGCTGCTGGCAGTCCTGTAGCTCAAACGTGTAATTTTTGTGGAGAGATACTGAGATTCCTGAGTTGCGTAAGACACGGAGCCATAAATAGTCAAAGACAGCAATTATTTTTTTTATTACACTACCAGAATGAGTGTGTTTGCCTATTTCTTAAAGGTAGATTCTGAGTGAAATATGAAGAAAATTGAGGCTGTATTATGGAGGCAGCTCTTTGCTGCTATCTCCTGTTGGGAGAAGCAGATAGTGGAGGAACTTGGAGAGGCAGAATGACAAAGACACACACCAAGTCCCACATGTCCAGGGAAAGATCACAAATAATAGTTCTAAATATGTCTTTATTTTAAAAGATAATAATTTATTTTAGTGCCCTTTTAGAGCACAGAGCTTAAATACACGTCATACTTTTGAGTCTACGGCACAGTGACTCATACAGCATCAAGTGTAAATAGGTGTCACAAACTCTGTCAGTCCTCCTGTTCCCAACCAGGCAGCCTGGGAGGAAGCTGAACCAACTGTTCCTAGGCAGTAATGTACATTTACATAAAATGTTTCACATTTTTCATGTTTATTCCGTGCAGATGGCTCCATTTTGAACATCCAGAATTTGTTTTGACTTTGTGACTATAGCTTGTAAACAGAGCGTTGGCTGGCGTCTGCACCGGGTATAGGTAGCTTTTCATATTTGATCTAAAATTGAGTGAAGCTGTAGCCAAACCATTAGTCAGTCAAAATAATGTTGCAAGCCAGTTAAAGGCAGCATATCCAAACCATGAGGGAAGGCTGAGTGAGAGGCGTTAGCGCTGTCCATAAATTGACAAATTGATGCTCAAGCGGTGTTTCACATACACAGCTACTTCAGCCAGGCTCTGAATGCAGCTTTGCAAATCAAGGCATCTCACTATTAAATGTTTTGAACAGAATCACACAGACATTCTCTTATATGAACATGTTGATACGAATAATGCAGGGAAAATGCATAGATACACATCTATTTATAACTCAAGATGCAGAAAACTCAGTTGCATTGCTATTAAGCATGAAAACACTAGTGCTGGCTCTTGTCTGTGTGTATTATATCTGTGGAAATTGTTTTCAAGGACAAATGAATACCAAAAACGTAAAGTTCTCTACTTTTACTTTTGTCAGTTCCACTCCTACATCTTGCAGATAAGGTATTAGGGTTATTTTTCCTGCTATCAAGTATTTATACGTTTTAGGTCTTTTCTATATATTAGTCAACAGAAAGAGTCATTGATTTTGATTTGTTATTTGAGAGCATAATCGAGCCATCTTTTGCTTTAAAAGGTTCCCTGTGCCTTTGTCTTCTCTAGTTTAAGTAATTAAGTTGAAGGATAAGTAGCCAGAGTATGTTCAAAGGCATTGGTTTGATTTTGTTTGACTTAATTATTCCAGACAATGCAGAATATTTTTCAGTAACTCCCCCCTTAACCAAGGAGAATGTGTCTGTGCTTCCTGCTTATCTGCAGGTTCAGTTCTGCTTGCACATTGCTCAGGTCTATCACCTTGCTGGAGAAATACATGATTTGTAAATCTGAAAGAATTCCCCAACAGCTACCATAAAATTAAGCTGTTAAAGAGCTCTTGGAGCTTGTTTAAATGTAGACCTAAACAAATCTCTTTGCTGTTTAGCTCAAGATAAATCTTTTTAAAAGTCCTGTTCTAAATCACTTCCCAATTTTAATGAGTTTATATATCAGCCTTTGCCAGATTTTTACTGTAGCTTTTCTCCAAGATTACAGCCATGATAAAGTAAGGACTAAAATTGTTTATTATATATTATTCTTCAGAAGCAAAACTTTTTCCCCCAGAGGCTGTTGGGAGAGCTATTGATTTTCTGCCACAATGTGAAATGTGTGACCTTTATAATATGAGCAATGATTACAAGGCCAATAAAATGACATCATTCTGTTTAAACTTTAGAGTTCGCAGGGCAAATAGCAGCATGTGCCACATTTAATGATGTCCATGGATGATAAGTTTACGTTGCCTGGCTTCAAGTGAGACTGAAACATCCAGGAGGCAGGCTCGCCATCCCCAAAACACCCCATGTTTGTGCCAGGAGTGGAGGAACTGGAGTGTTATGTACCAGGTAGAACTGTGATTTTTTTCCGAGCTCTTAAAGCAGGAAGTCAGGGCTTTTCTGCTAACAGACTTCTCTCAATGTTTGCTTCTACTGATGCCATTGACAAAACTCCTCCTGATGTGATAGAGGATGAGCCATTTGGGATACAGTTATATATATTCCTACAGATTTGCCCCAGTCCACCGCATATGCATTTACAGGACTAAATTCTATTCTTAGCTTTAGTCACTTTATTGCAGTTCCTCTACAATAGCTGAGAGAAGGTTCTGTCCCAGAGAGATGAAATATAACTGCACAGGACATATTGCTATTCTAATATGTGTGAGAAAAAGAAGCACAGAAACCTTTAGTCAGATTTTGAGGGGGATGCCACAACCCAATTCACTGAAATAGTTTCAAGAAGAAATCTGTGGAATTTCCCACTTCAGTCACATCAGACTGTTTCCCCACATTATGTTCTTTTCTTCCTTCAAACACTTACTTTTGATCCATTAGGACCTGCTTCAGCCAATTCCCTGCCCATTCCCTGCCTGTAGCAATCCAGATCTCCAGTGTGGAAGCCAGGGTAGCTGTGATTTCCCTGTGCAGCCTGAATCAAGCTTGTGCTCAATATTTGGTCCAGCCAAATTTGGAGCCGAAGGGTTCACTGCTTAGAAAGCACAAGCAAAACAGCACCACACATTCAAGGCATCACCAAGGCAGAAATAGGGATAATTTCCTTTCCCATTTCTGGCTCATTGTGTAATATCAATAATCTCTGTAGCTTTGTATTATATTTGCCATAAGTGGCTCTAGTGATTGATTAAACACCTTAGCTTTTCTTTGGCATTTAATCAATTGCAGCAGCAGTTTATTGCTTGGTGTATTACAAAGTAAAAGAGATTATTACTTAATTATTCTGAAAAATAGCAGCTTGCAGTTGTTGCTAACATGAATATGTGTCTGTGCTGACATTGGTGTCACATCATCCTTTCCTTTGTGCCTCCTGGTCTCTGCTCTGGGTGCGATCGTGCAATTCCCAATGGATCACACGCAGTCATTCCCGCAGCCGTCACCAGCACAGTGCAATTAGTGCCTTTACATAAATAATTGCTTATGGTGGGGCTTCCTACAGTGCAAACAGCCCGACTCTGACGCTTGCTGGGTACCTCCAAATCTCCCTAAATTTTAGGCAGTGTGCTTATTAAGCAGCCCACGTGAACATGAATTCACTGTTGGGTATAAACCACTTCTGGGAGCCATTCAGCAAGAATTACGTTGGCACTGGGAGGCATTTTGATAGCCTAGAGTACAGGACCAGAAGTGTGTACAACTGGAGATAAATCAGATATGGGGACTGTTGTTGGTGTGTGAGTGTGAGAAAGGAAAAACGCAGCATTTTGTGACATCCTCTTGAGAATCTAGGAAATGGCAACTCTTCTGTTTTGACACCTGAGGTTTTCTGCCTCAAATTCAGGATTAAATCCATATGCAAGAGTTCAGAAAGAATATTGTGGTGTGATAAAGCATAAGGATTCAGGGTAGCATACACATCTGTGCTTGTAGGGATATGACAGGTATCATGATCAAGTATGTATTCCTACCCATCTGCTTCTGAAATAGGATCTTACCCACCTGTGTTGTCATGCAAAGAGAGAGTTCAACATTCAGAATTTTAAAAATGGGGTTTAATTCATTGTTTTGCCCCTGACTCTCTATGATCATGGGCAAGTGATTTTGCCTCCTTTTGCCTCAGTTTTCTTTCATGAATGATAGTAACCATGGTTCACTACCTTAGAGAAGACTGTGAAATTAAGAACTGCTAGCTGTTCCTCCATTGAAAATGAAACCTCTTTAAAGCTTTGATTTTGCAGAGATTCATATAAATTAAAGTTGTGCCCTTGACTTCTTCAGGGCCAGTCAATGGAAGACCAGTGACAAAGCATCCACTGCAAATTTGAAGTATTTTTCCAGATGATTTTAGGTGTTATTGGGTTGGGTGGGTGGGGTGTCATTTGGGAAGAAAACTGAACTTTGTATATTGTTAATTTTTCCACTGTTACGGTAGCAAAGGTCTGAACATCACCTTTCTAGACAGCTATGTAAATCCAGGAGGTTGGCAGTGCTTTGCTTGTGCTTAAAGCTGGCGTTGCCTGTGAATAGTGATGCTTTGGCCAGTCCATAAATGTCACTCCACATCGTATGCTGGTTTTGTGTCACTCGTGCGATGGCTTTTGCAAGTACTTTGGCAGAATTGGAGCGAGCAGACGTTGGCTGTCCAGTGACAGACAAAAGCTTATGTTTCTTTGAGAAGGTGCTGGATGGTCCTAACCATTAAAAGAGTTTATTTTCTTACTCCAACAGATTTCCCCTCCCCTCCTTGGTGTTACCAAATTTATCATCACTTTTGTCTTTCAGGTGTAACCTGTCTTTAGTGTTGCAGACACATCAGCCAACCATGCATTAAGAACTGGGCCCTTACTTTAATTCAGTATGACTTTCTTTTTGTCCAATAATTTCACAAGCACTAATCCACACTTCAAATGCAGGAGATACTTTGATCCCCAAATTGTTCAGCACTTCATGCAGGAAAAATCGTAGGCCACAGTCATGAAACTCCTAGAGGATGGCTGCTGGCTTCCTGTGGCAGAGCTGGTTGTTGTTTTCCCCCCTCTCCCTTCTTTGCTCTAACCATTTTGTCTGTCTAGCTTGTCTTGTATTCCGTTTTCAAAGCAATTGCCATGAAGGGCTTCCTTTTTTTAGTGCCTAAAAGGGAACAATAGATTTTTAGAATAAGCATATATTTATACTTTATATGACCAACCATCTGTATGCAGATATCATATTGATTGTATCTGTACTTTAATATAACATAAAAGTTCAAGCTAAATAGAAATTAGTATTTTTATTCTTATTTTTTATGAAAAGGTCTTTAATGTATCCTTAAGTGCACATGACATTTAAAATTATTCCAGTGCTGGATTCCTGAAAAAGTAGATGACCTTTTCTCTTGAAATTGGAGAGTTGTTTTTCCTTAACAGTTATATTGTGCACAGAAGATGAGATGTTAACCAAGATGTTAAAATGTATTGTTTCCCTTTGAAAGCTAATCCTGTTCCTCATTTTTATTAATGTTGGATCATTCATTTTCCTTTTCCTTTCTTTCCTTTCTTTTCCTTTCCTTTCCTTTTCTTTTGCAACTGTTTTTGCATGAAAATGCAAAGTAGCAATAAACAGATTTTTCGTAAGACTTGCTTTAAGACTCTTCTCTTTCAGATCCAGTTAAAGTTTTTAAGTTCAGTTATTTTAAAATTCATATTCTTCAGTTCCGTAAACAAAAATAATGGAGAAATATAATGAGGTGCAAAGCGATTTTCTAGCCCTCAATAATCAATAACTACCAATAAAATGGGGATGGTGTAATGTCCGTAATTTAATTGTCTGCTGTTACCAGGTCACCACGGGACAGTAGCAGAAGTGGGGAGAAGCTGGAATTGGCCATGTCCAACCTCACTGCGGATGTCCTGGAGTTACTCCTGGAGTTTGTTTATACAGGTTCTTTGATCATAGATTCAGCCAATGCAAAGACCCTTCTGGAAGCTGCCAGCAAGTTCCAGTTTCATACCTTCTGTAAAGTCTGCGTTTCCTTTCTAGGTAAGAATCACTGCATCTAGTGAGGTTTTAAGATCTTGTGTTAAGGTTCATAAACCTTCTGACAACTCTTACAGGATAAGTTAAGAAACCCATAGAGTAAAATATCATTAATTTGACTTGCAATTTGAATTTTAAATGCTGACATAATTGCCAGTGGAAAATGGTCTAGAGAAGTGTAGCCTGTTGTTTGAGTGGCAACAGGTTTCATATCTTGGATAATTTATTTTGTGGAATCTTCTTCCATACTTGGGATCTTGATGACATTTTGTTTCCTGTAGGATGATCTCCGCATAGATACCAGGCAGTAAAGCACAGGTTGCTTATAACTGTGGGAACAAATTTTGGGTGCTACATGAGTCCAGTTTGGCCAAACGCCAAAAAATTTGGAGGTGGACTCCCATGGAGGACAAGGTCCTGCAAAACTGCAGAATTTGTAAAAAATTAAAGACTGCATTGCAATATCTGCAATTTTCTTGCACCCATGACAAGGTCCTTCCCATGTCCAGTGTTCTTGTAAACAAGATTTGGCTGAACCATTCCAGTTTAAATGTTAACAGGATTTGTTACTGCATACAGAGTTATGGTCTGATGTATGTGGGTCATCACAAAGGTGGGTGGAAGGAAAGGTTGCTTTGCCCACCCCTGGTAACTGGTTTGCCCTGTGCACGTGCGGAACATTTGCCCCATCAAGGGTTTACAGAGCAACATCACCGGTGCCTCTGCCCTTCCTCTGATGGCCACAAGAAATCTGTTCTTCTTGTCCAGAGCACATGATTGCTTGAAGTTTGATACTGTGTAAATGTTTTAGGCAATAATAACATTGAGCAATACTAAATGGCATGGCTGGGGTGGTCAGAGAGTGCAGTGGGTCCTCAGCACTGTCATGCTGCTCCTTTCACTTTCCATCTGCTTTCCAGAATAGACTGTTTCAAAACAGTCCAAGGTTTCCAGCTCAGCTAAGCTTTATAAGTCCGAACTGGAACCAGACAGACCCATTTCTGTCATGGCAGAAGAGGAGCTAGGACTGGAGCTCAGCTGGAACACACCTTGGTTCAAATTCCTGTCTGTACCACTTGCAACTCCTTCACTATCATAGCAGTAATATCAGTTTATGAGATAATTTATGAGATTTAATATTTTACTAATTACTAACTCAAACTTATTAATACAAAAACTTTCAACTTGGTCTTGTATGACTTACTTCCCATTTATAAGTACCAGATACCCTTTTTTTGACATCTGATTTCTACTTGGTCTTTCTGGGTACATCATTCAATGGGATACGTCATTCGCTCTGAATCCCACATGACCTGTGGGTTCTTCCTGGGCAGTTCTCATTTAAAATTGACATCTGCAATTGCAGAAAGTGGAAGATGAGAGTTTAGAAAATGTTGCACTCAAAAAACAACAAAAAACCCTCAAATGAGTCCAGTTTACTGCTGTGTTAATTTTCACTGCTAAGCCAGCCTGCTGGCAAGATGACTGGTGGGACTAGGCTGGTACAATGCAGGCATCAGTAAAGAATCTGTGGTATTGTATTCTCCTTTCCAAATTTTTATGTGTTCCATGTTTAAAAGTCTGTTCTCAAATGGGTGGGTACTGGTGATATGAAATTTCACAATTGCTTTGCAATCACATCATTTGAACTGTGCTACTTGAATGAGCACCTGGCTCTGGCATTGCTTTCCCCCAGCTTCCCTTTGCCACCTTTTCACAGTGATTAGATCTTATGGCCCTTCCAGGAACACGAGATGTGTTCAAGTTGCACTACCTCCAAAGATTCAGCCACAAAACCGAAATACATTTATGTCACTAAATCAGTGTGAGATTTCTCTTTTCCAATAGTTAATATTTGAATCCAGTGAACCATGTTATGGTATGAAATAGTAGAGTTGGTTATAAGTTCAGTGATATATGGGGAACTGCTGGAATTTTGTATTCTCATTTGGAGAATTCATAGAGTGTAATCGCTTATTTTTATTTATAGCTATAACTGGATTGCTCTACAGAGATAGCAGAGCACTTGCCATCTGAAAAGTTTAGGCAAAGGCATTTTGTCTTCTCTGTGGCTGTGTTTTTTCTTTTTATCCCAGCCACCTCTGCTCTACACGAAAGAAAATATGGTAAAAATCAGGGGGTTTTTCACCGGCGCTTCTGGAGGATTCCCCAGTATAAACAGTGAATCTTTCTAAAGGTCATGTCTAAAAAGGGAGAGAAGTGGAGGGAGGTCCAAAAAAGTCAAAGCTCCAAATTAATAGGTCTGTTCAGCATAGCACAGCACCATCTCAGAGGAAGTTCAGCTCATCCTTTTTGAGTCATGAAGATCCAGGAGGGTCCTGACTGGTGGA
This sequence comes from Pachyramphus minor, assembly GCA_013397135.1. NCBI lineage: Eukaryota > Metazoa > Chordata > Aves > Passeriformes > Tyrannidae > Pachyramphus > Pachyramphus minor. The sequence goes on from VYXB01024585.1 coordinate 850,145, forward strand.
TGTCCTGGCAGCTTTTGTGTCTCTATCCTGGGCCTCTCAGCAGCCTTAGGAAGAGGCATCTCAAATTTTCTTGTGATTTCTGATGGAAATATGCTGCAAAATGTGTCAGGAAAGTAGTTTCATTTTGATGGGAGATTTCTTAACCAGCTTTTCTGGGCTAATTATAGCCATGTTCTCTCTCCCCCACATGCTGTCTCCTTGGCTTTTATCTAGACCATGAGAAATGACAACAGTTTTGTGCTGACTGATCAACGATGGTGACAGGTTCATGCAGACACCATATGATAACTGGGCAAATGTTTGCAAACTGGTCAGGATATCATAGGTATTTCCTCCACCCATATGGCTGAAGACTTAAGCAGTTTTTTCTTCTTTTTTTCATATTTGTTGTACACTGTCATCACAGTCATGGCTCAGATTGGGTTTCAGATGATTCATCGGTATCACGGTTTGGGTCTGTGGTGCAGGGACATCCATCTCAGGAGGGAACCAATTCTGAGCTTGTACTTCAGCCTGCTGCTGATAAGATACATTCTTCCTTAAGCCTAAAGAAGTTGGTGGAACCTGGTAGTTTCATGGAATGAAATAGGAAAGAGCAGGAGCTCTGGATTGTCTTAGTCTCCTGAGCAAAGCATACAAAGTCAATGTTTGGAAAGACTACTAGAAGGAGAAATGAGAAAACTGAATGACAGATCAGTGATGAGACCTACATGAATACGCACCTAAAGAAAAAAGAGGCCTTTATGGTCCCTATGAATTCAAGACAAAGTGTTATGGGCAATGATTTTGTCCATCCAAGGTGGAGAATTTTGAACCAGGTGGAGAACTGCACTGCCCAGCAATGAAGAACTGTCGACTATACCTGGAGATAGGAGAAAGGAAGAAGACCCTCACAGGGGAAGGGAAGTCTTTTGGACAATTCATTGGGCATTCATTGGACAATAAACACATATTAAAGTCTTCCACGTATCTTCGATCTTCACATGCTTTTGACATTAGTGGGAATACCTGAGGAATAAGTTCCCCATCAGGACATACACAGACTATCATGAGGAACTATATGTTTCATGCTTTTTTTAGTGATATCCAAGTAATTATGTAGAAAGCATCTCTAAGTAAAAATACGGTGCTTAATGCACACAGAGGGGGCTTACAGTCCATCAGGCTGTTGCCACAATCTCTCTGGGTAATCCTTCCAACACACCGTCTATCTCTGACTTCATCTCAAGTCTCCCTGCTGGCAGAAGTGCAGTCAGAGCAGTTTGCCTGGCTGATTGTGTCCTGATGACTCTGCACAGGATGCTGCTCCAAAGTCACATCTAAAACAGCAGAAAATACCAGCTGCTGATGTACATTATTATTGTGACACACATAGGAGCAAATATGCTATCCAGCACTGTTTCAAACCAGTGAGAACCTATTAGATTACATCTGATATCCTAAAAGTCCACTCATGATCTGTTATAAACTGTTCCTGAGCTTTGGGAATAGCATAGTAGTCAGCAGTCATGTTCTGAATGGAGTCAAGGTTAAACTCCACAAAAATGTGTTTTTACAAGCCCAGTGTCACTGTGGCAAAGCAGCAATTATTGTAAACATGTCAGTGTCCAAAGGAAAACAGCTCAGGAGCAGACAGAGCATAACTGGTTCTTAGCTGTCTTTGTCATGCCAGCATTCAGAAGTACCCCTGGATTGTAGGGATGGGCTATATTATATAGCAGGAGTCTACATCTAAGTAGTCATGTAAGCTCCCTTTATAGTCAGTGAAGAGTTACAGGCATCAGTAAGGCATTGCTCTGTTCATCCTGGAGTCATTATCCAAAATACTACCAGAATAATCCAGAATATTACTAGATTGCTGCTTGGAATTGCTTGTTTATGAGTGTACAGCAATACCAATGTGAGTACATAGTTGCAACATAGACAGCTGGAGTCAGGAGGCATCAATCTTGCCCCCAAATTTTGAGTCAGAGTTGAAAAATGGGGAGGAGGTAGTGTTTTTATGTTCACAAGATAGAGATTTTCCATATCTCCTATAGCTGTTGCCTTGCTGACCTGCAATGAGTCCCTCTAATTCACATGCCAGTCCTCGTCCTAAAAAGACATCACTGTGCCCACCTTGCTGTGATGCTCATCGCATCAGAAATGAAGTGCGAAGAATTGTGTCAGCAGCCTCCTGCACATACCCTGGTCTGCATCTCCCCGGGACCCATCTCTAAATAGCCTCACGATAATTGCTGAATCAGACAGGGATGATGTCATTTGGATGTGCCACCAAGGGGTTCCTGGGGGAAAAGGAAGGAGTGAAGCTTAAAGGGACAACATCGAGCTGCTTGGACACCAATGTACCAGGCTGCATCAGTCACTCAGCATTGTTAGAGGCAGAGAAACATGTACAGATCAGAAGAAATCCGTTGTGACCAGTGTTTTTTCTTCCCCATGCCAGAGGCTCAGCTGGGGATGGCATGGGAATCTCTCCTGATAGAGGCAAACCCCATCCCTTGAAGACAAAGATTCATTCTCACGAGTCTTTATCATCACTGCTTAATGAGTCAAAATTGATTATTACCTTCATTATAAACCCTGTGAGGATAAGGGGGAAGAGTGTCAGATTTGTCTTTGACTTGGGAGTTTGCCAAGTGGTGGTGAGAATTTTGGGCTCTGTTAGATGATTATTTTACCCCCAGCCGTATGTATACATGAAACTGTGCCAGCAGACAGAACCAAAGAACCTGGAAGAGGGTTTGGGGTTTAGGGTTTTTTTGGGTTTGAGGGGGGGCTTTCTTTGGAAAAGAGGAAAATCTGGGAGCTTTGCTTCATAGCTGTCAGTTTACAACCTGTCTCTGGGCAGTCTTTGAGTGACAAAATCTACTGACAGCAAACAGTGCTGCTGCTGCTGCAGTCTGCTTGAGGAAATGGGCTCCTTGGAGTCAGTACGATCAACTGATGCAAAATGAGATAACCTAGTTTCGAGACTGCTAGATCTGTAAAAGAAAAAGAGATGTGGGCAGTGGAAAACAAAAACAAAACAAAACCACCCACAAAACTCCTAATCTCATATCAGGTTAAAAAAAAAAACCAACTATAAAAAAAGTAGTTCATAATCCCGTTTTATTAAAAGCCATGTATAGACAGTATGCAGGTTTTCAATCTGATGAAGGCAGAAGCTGGGTGTAGGGAAGAATCCCTGAGCATTTCCAGCAGAAGCAACCTGATAGGAGTTTTGTTTGAAGAGATAAGAGCTATTGCACATTCCTGTCCAGTGCTCCGACACAGTGCACTAGGATATGACACTGCCCAATGTGATAGACTTCTCTGGCAGCACAGGAGCCTGCCACTGGTACCAATACCTTTGTGATCTAATGCAGTCTGTCCCCCTCTTACATTTTTTCTGTAGTCCCATATCTTAAAAGAATATATTCTGCCTATTAGTAGTGGCTTGGTTAACAAAAGCTGAGAAGAATCTGAGAGTTCCTCTTATAAATGTCTAAAATTGGTGGGTTTTTCTTCAGAATAGCTGGAAAGGAAAAAAAGTACAGTCAAATGTGTGGTGTAGCACACTTCTAACGCAAAGCTACACACTGTGCTGCTGCTTCTGTTTGCTGGGAAGGAGATAATGCTGTCTCCTCTGTGCATGATTTTCTTTGAAACCCACTACACAACGTTTAACAGAAGGCGTTAGAATAATCTGTGTTTTGCATAAGGGATGTCATCACATTCAGCAGCAACAAAGTTCCTTTGAAAAAAAAAAAAGAGGGGGGAGGATGGATTTTTTTTTTTTTTATTTGAAGTATCTTAGTAGCTTTCCAGGGCAAAAATTATCATAAAGTGACTGCAGCATTCTCAGAAATGTCCTTAGTGCTGTTTGCATTTATTCTTAAGTGTCTGCACTGGCGTTTACATCTTGCTGTTCCTTAAAGCAACATTGTAGGCGGTAGGAACAGCAGCAGTCTCTTGGCTGGGTTCCCATCCCTTGGGAAGCCCCAGATACTTTTATGTCAGTAGGTTTCCCCAGTGGCTTGTGGAGGCTTATACAAAAAGCAAACTCAGAAAGTGCATTTCTCTCCCCATCCCCAACTCAGCTGTTAGACTTTGAGTTTTGTACTTTAAAACCCCAACCCTATATTAACCCACAGCGCTGCTTTTGGTTAACTCATTGAAATTAATTAGGGTTAGAAATTTGTCTGTGACACTTAATTTTCTCATGACTTTGGAATAAATGTGTATCTTCCTTTTAATAATTCTCAATTACCTTTTTTGTTTGTTTTTTTGCTCCTTTTAGAAAAACAGCTGACTGCTAGCAACTGCTTGGGAATATTAGCCATGGCTGAAGCCATGCAGTGCACTGAACTATACAACATGGCCAAAGCTTATGCCCTGCAAATTTTCCCCGAGGTGGCAAACCAAGAAGAGATCCTTAATATCTCAAAAGACGACTTTATTTCCTACATGTCCAATGACAGCCTGAACACCAAAGCTGAGGAGCTGGTGTATGAAACAGTGATAAAGTGGATTAAGAAGGACGCCGCAATCAGAGCTCAGGTAAAAATAATCTCAGCAGCCTCACTCTGCTCCATGCCCATGAATGCCTCTTTTAGAATAGAAACCATCTCCATGCAATTTTAAACATGAGGGTGTGTAGGAGATGGGATGGGCAGTTCAGATAAGAAAAGAGAAAGGGAATGCAGGCTATGCACAAAATGTGTGTAATTTCAAATCGAATCCCCATATCTGATCATTTTGAATCAAAATTTCATCTGTGACATGCATGATACAAAGCTGGGGCCTCGAGTTGTTGACTGCAGGCTCAAAGATAAATTGGGAAAAATTACAGTTGTCTGACATGCTTTAAGAAGGGGATGCATTTAAGTACAAGCTGAAAATAAAAATCTGTCAGAAAATTTGTATTTCTTTTGATGTCACATACTTAATGAATATAGCTTCAGTTCATAAAAAAAAAATTCTCTATCTCTATTGGCTTCTTAGATAATCCTTTGGGTTTTATATATTTATTAGAGTCACCCCTTCCTCAATCATCTGAGTTATGCAGTCTGCACTTCACTAAAGAAACTGAGTCTGTTACTTTGCCTAGCACTAGATAGAAGCCAGAAGCTATGACTGTTTGGAGGCTGATGATTGTCATTGGGACCAGAAGACATCCCTGATGTTATCTAAAAACCTGCTACTTGCCTCCGGTGCAGCTCTTGCAAGCCAGCTTTTGCAGGTAGTGAACTGTGGTCTGAACCCCAGACCCCTCCATTTGGAGGTCGGTTTTCCACACAGACCACAGAAGGGGAAGGTTGTTTTCCTCCTTTCCACTTTGGAGGCCAGATTTCCTTCTGTTGGTCCCCAGTCACAGTTATGTCTGGTTTAAGGAGGACAATCCAGTTGCTTATGGACCAGACTGGGACTCAGGGAGGCACTTGGCCACATGTTGTTGTTGCCGCCGTCCCATGTCATGACAGTCTGGACCTTCTTGATTTAAATGGGAATTCAAGCACGTAAATGTGCAGTGGGATGTTAAATGTGTAACAGGATATGATCCGGAGCAGTTGCACATCCAAACCTCATCTCTACAGTGGGAGAAATAGGAATTCCTGTTCTTCCCTGGCTGCTGGATGAGGATAAGGGCATTAAGGACACAGCATACCAGGCCAAGCTCTGCTGGCTGTGCTGCTCCACCAGCTCATCCCTGGCCTCTGCCAGCATCCTGCAGCCCCCAGGGCCTGGTTCCTGCCCTGTGTGAGCAGAGAATGTGGCTCAGCAGGGCAATCCTGTCCGGGGGACTCGCCACGCTCTCTGACCACGTCCTCCATGTGCCAGCAATCCCATTTAGTTTTGCTCAATCTTATTATTGCCTAACACATTTACACAGTATCTTTGATTTATTGAAATTGTCCCCTCTTTGGCTCTTGTTGGCTTTAAAAAACCCACTGTTTTACAGCGTATTTCCCTGGTTGCTTAAAGTTTGATGGCAGCAGTCAGCTCTGTGCCACTCTGAACTTAATGGCATCTTGGGGATTATTCCCAGGGGTCGGAGTTCAGGAACCCTGTGGTGGGAGCCTGTCTGCCTGGTGCTAACAGAAGGTGTCACTCACCAGGTGGTCTGAGTTACATTCTCAAAATTGCAGGTTTAAATATTTCCTTCTTTGCCTTGCTAAACCAATGTTGGGAATTTGGTTTTTTAAGTGATGTTTTTCTTGCTGTCACCACCACTATCCCCTCCTCTCTTCCCTTCGTGTTGCAATTGAGTTGGTTTTCTAGGGTTTTTTTTAATTCCTAAGTTTCCTTCCCCTCTGTCCAGGTTCTGCAGTGCTTTTGTAGTTTACGATGGCAGTTTTATTTGCTTCTCCAAATTTCTCTGTGGTGCTTTGGTTTCATGCATTCCTTTAAAAGGGCTTTTAATTTTTAATTTGTATTTATCCAGATATAATGGTCTTGAATAAATTATTATAAAAGATACCAAGCAGATAATTATTTTCCTGCCCAATCCTGGCACTAAACCAGTATATTTAGATAGTAGCTCTCACTTTTCTTAGTATTCTGTGCACTGCTTGATCTATTATAAAGCTCTTAGTTAAATAGGTACTTATTTCCTAAAAGTAGGAGCTCATGCTTACCATGAAAAGTACCGTCTTTACAATAATGACTTCTGCATTTTCGGAGCCCAGGAGCAAAAACCTTCCATGGTGGATAGGAAGGAAGATAGACCTAAATAACCTTATTTCTGATAAAGATGATGATGAGTGAAAATTTGTGCTTGGTGTGCAGCAAGGCCCACCATGCCAGGAACTGCCCAAGCTCCTGTGAGATGCTGAGTCTGCTGAGAGCTCTGCAGAACTGGGCAGCTGTGGTAATACTGAACCATGGGATGGGCCTTCTTGCAGGAGCTGTGCATGGATATTTTTATTTTATTCCCAGTTTGGACATAGGTTGTACGAGCTGTCTTTAGACTCTTTGGGATGGAGGACACCGGGACTGTTGGGAGGGTAGATGAATGAATTGCATCATGAATTGCACCATGAATTGCAGCAGAGGTCTGTCATCACTCCAGCACTACTGTACTCCTCAGGTGACTAGTCTGGCAGTGCTGGCAGTTTAATCCTTCAGGGTATGGATTTCCACTTTCTTTGTTTCTCCCCATTTCCCTTTACCCTGAGAGGCCAGGCTCTATTGTCACATTTTTATTTTCAATAGCTCCAATGGCAGGTGACTAAAATGACTCTTTGGCAGCTTCTTCCAAGTTCTGCATTGGTGATTCTCCCAAACGTGGAGGTCTGGCACAAACAGGGAAAAGGTCTGTGCTCTTCATCTCACCTGCACGTCCATCTTCCCTGGCAAAGCGTGGCAGGGGCTTGCTCAGCAGAGACATCCCCACAGAGGAGCTTCTCTCTGACTCAGCACCCTCTGCCCCAGGGCAGCTGCAGCCCTCCAGAACTCCTTGTGCTGTAATGACTTTGTGTCACTCTGCAGTGCAGGCTGACGCCTGGGGACAGTAAATCTCACCACTCATGTTCCCCCTCACCGCAGCCTCATGCCGCGATCTTACAACAACTTATCCTTCACTGCCTTCCCTCCTGTCCGATCCCCTGCTGAAAGCCTCTGGGAAGGAGATTTTCAGTGGAGCCTCCCATTCTCCTGGAAGGGCACTGAGTTTGCTGTCTATCTGCTCTTCTCTGCCTTTCTAAAAGCTTTTCTTCAGGTGTCTTAATTGTTTCTGCTTTTGTTAATTCTTTCCCCACCAGGCTGGAGGGCAGTGGCAGGGAAGGAACCAGGATTTTTTTGCAATGCAAGTTGAAAAGCTGCGCCCTGAGTGATGTTTAATTGTGCACATTGTGCAATAGGAACAGTGCTTATTCATGTGTGCTCTGGCATTCCAAAAGAGCACCCGAGCCTTGTTACAAAGAGAAAATAGCAGTGCTTTAAGGGTTACTGATCCTCTGCATAATACAAAGAGGCAGTTCAGAGAGGGAAGGGTTAAACCAGGATTTGGTAAATAACTGTATTCCCCCAGTGCGTTTGAGCAGTGTCCCGGCTCATATGGTAACGTTTATGGAGCTGTTCTCGTGCTGGTGGTAGTGCACTTGTGTAAAATGGATCTGACCAAAAGAAGCAGCCTGTGATGTGAGGCCAGAACTAGTAGGTAATTTCCTGTACCAGTGAACACAGAGCTCTGGTTGTAGGAGTCCTCCTGATTGCTGTCACTGAGTGAAAAGCCTGCAGCTGACTGACACATCTGGGAAAGCTGAATCTACTCTTTTTTTTTTCCATTTATTTCTCTTCCTGACTGATGGACAAGATTGTAGGGTTTATCCTAACAGTTTATCCCCTTGATAAGCTTATTACAACTCCAGCAAACTCATGCAAAAATTATATTGCATAATGGAGGCTTTACTGTCTAAAACCAGCATGTCTGAGCCACCCAAACAAGGAAAGATCTCTGCCAGGCCCCACACCCGAACACATTCCCCTGGTCTCTGCATGGCCTTGGGTAGGTTGTTTCACCTTTTTACCTCCATTTCTTACACTATAAGCTGGAGGGAAGTGATGCCTCCCATATGGGCAGTTGGGAGGATCCAGTGGATAATGAGCCATATTGTCCACAGGCACTGATGACTGCCAAAGCTGTGCAGAGCTGCAGTCGTGCCGTCTGTGGAGGACAGGAAAGGTGTGAAGTTGCTGGATGTATAGCAATTTGCTGCCTGTCCAAAGCATGGATGTATCAAAGCGCATTGGAAACTTTCCCACCTTCTGCTCCAAGTCCAAAGTTGTATCTGTTTTCTCTGATATAAAAAACATAGCAAATAGTTATTAAAACTAGGGAAAAAAAAGGGGGGGAAAAAAAAGCAAGACTCCCCATTGCACATAGCTTCCCTCTCACCCTGAGAAGGGACAAGAAATGAGGAGAGGGCAAATATTTCAACAAGTTGCCCAAGTAGTGCTAGGAGAGAGGCAGGTACTGCAGTGATGAGTGATGCACAAGAGGCTCAGCTGACTGGCAGTCACCTTTTGTTGCACTCTGCAAGGATATAATATGTGCTCTTTTTCCAAACCCTATTTAAAATCATGGTGTCCAGCAGCACAATGAAATGTCTCCACCATAAAGGCGTTAACAAGCTTTCTATGAACTCGTGTCCTCAGAGGTAGATTTATCTAAACGGCATCTTCATGGTGCCTGAGAATCAGAGATGCATAGACAAATTTGAGGTAATTTAGAGAAGAGCAACACAAATGATTAAAAGACTGAAGGAACTGATGTGAGGAAAAAAAAAAAGATTAAAAGATGTGAATATGCATGACTTGGCCTAATGACAGCTAAAGAGGGATAAATGTCTACAAGTGTTTGAAGCCCCAAGGAGAGGAGCTGCCTGGAAGGATGCAAGGGTTGTAACAACAGTAAGGACCACTGGGATGAATTTGAGACTTGGCAAATTAGTGTAACACTGAGCAAACACAAAGCCCACCTGTAAGCCCTGTATCTGTCAGCGAGAGTAAGGAAAAGTTATGGAGAGAAGGAGAAGATGATTTATGTCAAAAATGCTACAAATGCCCATGAGCTATATTTTGGCAGTGACAGAGAGTGGCAGTTCGAAGGCAAGAAGCTACAGAGGAAAAAGGGTTGGTAACCGTGAAAGAGCAGGTGGAAGATGCTGTATTTCTCAGGTACATTTTAAAGACCCTCCAAAGTTATGTGGAAGAGCAGCTTGCTTCAAGAGAATGGAGAATCTGACAGGCAACTGACAACTCCAGCTCTACTCTCCTCTACGAGGATGTAATGAGACAAGCTGATACCCAATACCAGCATGTACAAATTATTTAGTTCATCATAATCAAAAAATTAATTGATCGATCAATGTACTTAAGGCCATTAAGTTTCAGGAAAGAGTGTTGGAATAAATATGAAAAAGGATGCTTCCAAGTGAGCCTAAGTGAATTAGGCACTAACACTCTCTAACAGCTCAATTACACTTCTTTGAAAAGCCCACACTACTCTGGCACTTTGAAATCCATTTGTGGGAAGAGCAGACAAATTCAGAAAGATGCCATAATGAAAGTACAAGAAGCTTCAATTTCCCTGAAAGTGAAAAACGCAAGGGATGAGCAGTAACCCCTGTGATTTCCCAGGGATGGGCGGCTCAAAGAGCTCTGATTTAAATGAAGCTTTTGCAGACACACTCAGCTCCTGTACGGGCTTACAGAGGGAAAAGAAAAGGCAGCAGCAGCAGGAATGGAATCAGTGCAGGAACATGCCCTTAGCTCTGTATTGGAGGAAAAAGCTGCATTAAATGAAAAAGAGAATGCAGGTGAGATTAGCAGTTCCTGAAATTCCTTCCTGACTGAACTTTTAAGTTTGTTTTTTTTTAAGGGACGCCCTTGACAGAAAATCTACCGAATTATTTTTCTGAAGTTTTAATTGGTTTGAGGAGCTCCCTTGTCTTCCAGTCTGCTCTGTCTCTTCATTTGTGGTTTTTCCAGCACATTTTCCTGTTTTTTACAAAATCTTTCTCTGCTGTTGCTGAAGCAACGGCCTCACAAAGACCCACATCTGCAAGCAGCTGCTCACACATGCTCCCTTGCTTTTGCTTGTTGCTGCACGTGGCCCCAGTGCTCAGGACCGACCTCCAGAAACACAACCATTTTACATCATAGGCAAGAAGCATTTTGGAGGGTTACTGCACATGGATTTTGTGCCAATGTGTTGTGGGGATGGAGATTTCAGGAGTTTACTTGGTTCTGTGAAGCACATGAGAAGCTTCAGCCATTTTGTTGTTGGCAGCGTGCTTTTGGGATGCATCTGTGTGCTGACAGGTGTTTGAGTAGGTGAGTGCCCATAAACAAACACCACTCACCTCTAGTGCCCTTTGGGGGAGCTTTGAGGGGTTATTTCATAGAGTTTAGTCAGCAACCTAGAGAATGCATGGCAAGAGTGAGGGTTTTTAATCCTTAGTATCAGGCAAATTCCGAGTATGATGGATCAATGATTTATCTTCCTGTGTATTTAAAAACCTCTCATCATATTACTGCTGGAAATACCGACCCGTGTGCTGCTTTGCAAACCGTTCGGAGAAGGGGACGGGCACTGATGACATTACAGTGTTTAGTCAGCTGTGCTGCCATAAACATGTCACGTTGAAACCTGATTTCAGGAAGACAGTGGGGCTGCTCTTTCCTTCTTGCTAGGCATGAGATTTATGCATGTGGCATCCTGCCACCAAGCCACCAGCTGAACCCAGTGCCTGCGAACCAGATTTTCTGCCACATGTTTATCTCATGATATTATGAGGCTGTCGGCTGACAGGCTACCAAGCCTTTGGGTTTAATCTGGAGGCAGCATTGCAATTCCAAGAAGTCAATACGGGTGATTAGTAAATACTCAAAGAGTACCAGAAAGCTTAGTTGGGCTTGGATATGACCTTGGGTGCAGGAATGTGCAGGGAGGTTACTGGAAACACAATGTGTCTTTGTAATACACAGGGGTTAGATGTATCAAAGTACTCCCATTACCAAGTAGCAGGGCAATGTCAGGAAAATCTAGCCAAAAAAGGCATATTTGTGAGAATGGCAAAGCAGTGCACCAACAGCTTTGGTTTCACCAAACCTCAGTTGATTAGAGCATGGTGCTAATAATGCCAAGGTCACGGATTTGATCCATATACAGACCATTCACTTAAGAGTTGGACTCGATGATCCTTGTGGGTCCCTTCCAACAGAATATTCTGTTCCCTGTTGGGCTTACACTTGGAAACTCGGAGCCAGCAATATCTTGAGTATCAGGTTGAGTAACCTGTAGGGGAAATCTGGGCTGGGTTGGAGATGGTTGTAGGGAGGGACCACTCATGTCACCAGTGTGTCAGCGTGCATGGCCACCACATCACAGTTCCCTGGGCAGTTCATTTCCTGGCTCCAGGGTAGGCTTCAAAGACTCACATCTGCCATTTGGGGGCTGGTTTTTAATTAATGTGTCCTGCACTCACTTGAAAGAGTTTAATGCAGTGGGAACTGGTTCTGCTTCAGATCTGTCCCTGGTGGCTTCCTCCATCTAAGGAGATTCTTGCTTCAGCCCTAACATTGGGATGGTGCATGACATGGGGCAAGTCTGAACCCAGGGTTTATATAAGACATAAATCTCCTTCAGGGCTCTCAGATGAATGAAATATGTTCCTACTTCGTAATGTTTTTTAAAACTCGTGCAATTATGCAATAAAGAGCAGTTTATTGGAGCAAAACCCTATCGTAATATGGGTAATCAACTTCTGTATTTGTATTTCTAGCTGAAGCCTGTTTCTTTAGAAGCAGATAGCTCAAAAGGGTCCTTTGTAAGGAGAACAGTGAACTAGAGAGACAGATGAGTTATAAGGCATAAGGGAAACATTATTTTAACCTCTTTGGGCATTACTTCAAAAATGTTAAAAATCTTGAGAGCTTCCAGTAGAGAGTTTAAGGAGCAGGAAATATGACTCTGTAGCAGTAAACATACTTCCTGTAAAAACTATTTGTATATTGTTGTGGCCCAAGTCTAGGCAGGAACACAATGAGAGTCCTTCTGAAGAATACTTGTGAGGATTTTACTACATTAGAGTATAAAATACTCTAAAAGAATAAAAGATTATTTTTAATGTGATAGTGAAGTGGGTTTTGTAACTGAGACTGTGAAGATACCAGAACAAAGCCCACTTGCAAGCAAGCATTCATAATACTGATGTAATCAGTCTGAGAAGAAATGCCATAAAAAGTTTAGCAAAGTAAATGTCTTCACTCAAACTGCCAGCCAGGAATAAAAAAAGGCATTAGAGTGTTTTGTAATCTCATTTTCTGAAGCGCTGGCCGGAGTACTGAGGTGGGAACAATTTATGTATTATTAGGGAAAGGCTTGAAAGGGTCAACTTCAAATATATGTATGGCTTTGCCATTCATATGTAGATATACAAGGTATATCTAATCGTGCTGATCATATATTCCTCTGGCAGTGCTGACCCAATGGTAACACTTAGGCTTCCTCATAGCATAATCATGACCTTCTGAGCACAGTACCCAGGACAAATGGACACAAAAATTCCCACCAGAGGTGGGAATCAATCACCCTCCAATGGCTGCTGGTTGTAGACATCTCAATGTGGCATGGTCTGAGGCATGTCCTGAGGAACACACTCCCTGTCTCAGGAGCTGATGGCCCAGAAGGGGACATTGATATTCTCTGCTTCCCCTGGTGTGTGATGCATCCTCTCAGGTCAGATTGCTCTGGGGACCGTGTTAACGAAATCTCTATTATTTATAACAGGAGTTTACGTATGTCTGGCTGACAAGTAAATACTTGCTTGTATGAATCCATTTAGGTGTCTGAATCTAAAGCTGAATCTCTCCCCCAAAATATTTAGGTAATTGCGTAAAGATAAGATCTCCTAAGATTTTTTTCCTCCTTGTTTTTTATAAAACACACTTGTGATTGCAGGCTGGTGGAAGATCCTGCTTTCTGTTCAGCCACTCCAATCAGTATCAGTGAAACATGTGCCTTGAAGCAGGCCAGATATTATTTCTTAGAAGTCTCTGCTCTACTGTGTCCTCAGTGACTGTCCACAAAGACTTTGCTTATGTGGTAGTAGTGCTCTGACTCCTGCAGAATCACCCCAGACATGCACATGGTATCCAGCAGCATCACCCTCAATGGGGGGTTTATGGACCAGAGCAGCTTCCTCAACCAAGAGGAGCTGTACTGAGGTTCACGTCACCTGAGAAAACGGCATTCAAACACTTTCCTACCATTTTAAACAATAAATTCATTAGATTTTTGCATAATGGTGCCCATTCTCAAGGAGCTGAGCCATGGTCTCCCATGTTTATGAGCCGATAACTCCTAACTGTAGTCCAGAAGGGGCATTAATATTCTCTGCTTCATGCTGGCATGTGATGCAGGCTGTAGAGCAGTTGTGAGTGGGTTCCAACAAAGACCTGAGAAGTATTTCTACTTGTCCAGACAGCACCTGCAGCTGAGTAGGGAGAAGAAAACATTCTGGGGGTTACAGGCACAAACCACAACTCCAGGGACTCAAGTTTCCTGTCTGCTGAATTTGGCAATTTGCCCTGTGCAGGTATTCTGCTGCTTTAATAACAACTGGCAACGTCAGTAGGTGCAGTAGATATTTCATAGCTGTATAAGGAACAATGGAAGGACAAGAGAGAATGGAGAGCAAATAACAGATGGTAAGGAGGTTGAAATGCTTTATGATGCTTATTCCAGTCTTAAATGAAAAGGATAATAGTAACAGGATATTTAGTACAATCATAGCTAACGGAGCTAGGAAGCCTTCGTAAGGGAGAATCTGAAAGAAAAAAGCTGCTGATTGCCTAAATCACTTGAATATTCTTAAATCAGTGAGGCTAAATGAAATTCACCCTTGACTATAGTGCTTAAAAGAGCTGTGCAAAAAGACAGTGCTTTATAAAAGTGTCTCTTGTCTTCTGGAGACGCTGCGATGGTTCATACTCCTCAAATCCCTTGGTGAAAAACACTGCAATTCTATGTACCCTCAATGCTCTCAGCACCAAGCCCGAGTCGTGACTGCGTGTGGTCGTGCACACACACACACAGCGCCAGCTTTTTGTAGCTGTTTGAGCAAAGGAAAGAATGAGAGTGAAAAGTGACATCGGTTTTGATATGTGCCATCAACTTTCAAGCTGATGAAAGGGAGCAACATGTTCTAATTATTATTCCCCTTCAAAATAAGCCACGAGCTCAGACAAAAGAGGAGAGAAAGGAGGGAGGGGAATCCAGGAGAGAAACAGAATCACATTTTCTCACTTATCTAATTAAAGCAAGGTGGGTGAGCAAGAGGGAGAGTTCACTGTGATCAGGCAGCAGTGATACCCCATTTATTCAGGGAAGGGTGGGAAATGGAGGTGGTAACTCCACGGGGCCCATTGGAATTGTCCCATCTCTCCCAGATGGGAGCTGTTTTCCCAATGCCAATTCACATTCCACTTTGGGATATGGTGGTGCCTGTTGAACCCCACGTCCTAATTTAGTGGCACAGCCGTTGGCACTGGTGTTTTGTATTGATTTGTGTTGTGTCTGCTTCCAGTGCAGACCAACCTCAGGAGTGTCAGGGGCAGCTCCAGCATGTCCCACCACACCAAGGGAACGTGCTGGCTCTTCTGTACACTCCATGTATTTTCCAGCTGTATTTAAACTGCCCTTTAGTGACTCATACTACTTCCTGAGCAGCCTGTAGTGGGAATCAACCTCTCCTGTGGAGTTGTCTTGCTCATCCCTTGTTGTACCCTCTCTCCACATTATTTCCCTGTCCCGATGCCACGTTTCATCTTGGCTTCAATGTAAGGTTAAACGCCCCCAACCTTCTTAAAAAAAGCACTTCTTGAAGTCAGAGCTTTGCCACCCACTGCCATATGTCCACTGCTCCCTCTCCTACATGGTACCGTTTAATGACATTAAGATATCTGCAGCCAAGTGCCTGACATTTGTGTCTCCAGAGAAGGAGCAGCCGTTCTACCTCCTAGAAAGCACCTCAGAAATGGATTTCAGAAAGGGAAAAGAGAGGAGTGTCTTCTTTTACAGTTCGACATGTTGATGAAATGATCTCAAGCCCTACTTGGCTCTGTGCCACACTGGAGTTAATAGTGAGGAGTCATGAACTTGCTACTCACAGGCGTGGGCTTTTTCCAGAGGAGGAGTGCTGTCATTTTACTGCTCCTTTTGCATCACCAAACAACTTTTTATCCCAAACAACTACAGGGTGACCAGGCATCAACTCTTCAGGCTGTACCTAAAATTACCAGCCCCAGTGTTGAGGAGAGCTCATAAACAGGGGACTGAGAATCAGCCTGAGACCTCAGACATCTTCCTGGTGCCACAGCACCCCACAGGTCACTGCATCTTTGCTTTGACTGAGCTTGCACCAGGCTGTTGTGGCTCTCCAGCAGGAGAGCAGTGTGAATTGGGAGTAGACATCCTTTGTTTTTCTTCTAAATTAAACCTACTTCTTCAGGGTGGGGAAACATCCTATACCTGCTGGCCAGCCCATTATCTGATTCAGTCCATATCAGTGGCTTCCCGTCTCACTGTGCCCCTGCTCCATTCCCATCCCTGCTCCTGTTCCTGCTCCTGCTTCTGCTGTGGCTTGGCTCTCACATGCTGCAGGGACAGGCACACTGCTGAAAAAGAGAGAGCCAAGTAGCTTCTGGAAGACCAGAGGCATCTGCAGGCCAACAGATGCTGCTTGCTCCCAGTGTTTCTTGGGACCAGTCTCATGGACCTCAGGAATATTTATTCACATGCTGGCCTCAATCCCAATTGGGATCTTTGGATGCTGCCACTGTATGAATATGTATTACAACAGATGATTATCTTTTCTTGCTGCGCACCGTTAGTTTGCATCCTGTTTGTGTGCCTTGCTTCTCCATGTTTTCCCACTGCTCTGCTTTTCACTGTGTTGTCGTGCTGGGTTGTGATATACCCAAATATATAAAAAGAATAATCTGGGGATGGACTCCTGGTTTTTCGATTGCAGTTTTCTGTCTTGGGGTTTGCTCTCCTTTAAGCCGTGTTTGGTGACAGACAGCTTCATTTGCTTAGGTGTCCTTTACCCTCTGAGGTTTAATGTATTTGTTTAGAAGATGACACTTATTGTCAGTATTTCTATAGCACCCTCTGGAGTCAGACTTCTCCAAAAGCTAGAGCTACATGATTTGCTTCACCAACAAATAAAGCCTATTAATTAAAAGATTTTTAGCAAATTGGTTGATATTATTCAATTGTTGAAATCCACCCTTTTTACTGACTTTTGTCTCACATTTCTAGTGCCAGAAAAGAGTTGTTTTGAGGTTTTGTTACAGTGCAACAACCACACTCACATTTCAAAGTTAATTCAGATAACTGGAGTGCTTACTCCATGCTGCCAGTGCACAAGGTGTTATATTCAGCCTGAGTTCAGAATGAGCTTTTCTTTCCAAAAATCCCTCTATACAGTGCTGTATAACAGGACTTGCCTCCTTTGGAAGATTATTTTCAGTCTCTGAGTCCAAACCCAGCCTGGGCTGTGTTTTCTCTGCCTCACCTGATCATTAGGCAGGGCTTGTGTGCAGCATCCATGGCAAGTGTCTTTCGAATGACAGGGGATGGTTTACAGGGAAGGAGGTGGAAATGCCAAGTGGCTGAGCTCTGACATGAAGGCTGCAGCATGTCATTATTTTTCCCCCCTCACAGTACGCTGCGGAGCTGCTGGCGGTCGTGCGCCTCCCCTTCATCCATCCCAGCTATCTGCTGAACGTTGTTGACAATGAGGAGTTGATAAAGTCCTCGGAGGCTTGCCGGGATCTGGTGAATGAAGCCAAGCGTTATCACATGCTGCCGCACGCCCGGCAAGAGATGCAGACGCCGAGGACCCGGCCCAGGCTCTCTGCAGGTAAAGCAAATCTTCCTTCAACAGCATCAGCTCCCTAGTCTGGTGTTTCCTGAACACGGCCAGGACATGCCCTTGGATGGGGGACAGATCTTGGCTCCTTCTCTTGTCTCAATCTCAGAACCTGGTGATATTTGAAGCTCAGTTTTCCATTTCTACTTTCCTCAAGCATTTAGGAAGCCTCTCCCAATGGGTGGACATGGGTGTTTAGATGTATGCTCCTGAAACAAGATTTAAAAGGAACCTAATTTTTAGGAATGATTGTCTTTGGCAGAGACATAACATTCCTCTGCTGTCCTGAAAGTGAGCCCCTTGCCCTCTGTGCTTCAGTTTCTCTAGCTGCAAAAATAGTTTAATAATTTGCTTCTTTGCCATTGAGCCTCTTGTGGGGAGGATCTGACTAATATTCATCAAACAACTTCACTTTCACAGCCCTTTGTAAATATAATATTTTTATACGGTGAAGCTCACAGTACCAGTTCAGGTCGTTTAGCACCTCCAAAACAAATGGATCACACGTGACATATTCCCTTTTAAAAATCTGGCAGCTGAGTCTTTTTAAGAACTTTCTCACCCAAGGAACATATGCATTTTCCTTTTTGGAAAAATGCAGGGAAAAAGCCCAAGTGCCCAACTCGCCAGCCCGGCCCATGTTGTGGTGATGAGAGAAATATCCTAAATATTTGTTTAACAGAAGGTGCAAATGCCATGTAGGAAAACTGCATCCAAGAAGGAGTCAGATGAAAACAGGTGAATTGTTTTAACATGCTGCCTGTAGTTCTGCCTCCCATAAGTACAATCACAAAGCCAGACAAAACTTTCTGTCACTGCCACTAATGCTAATGTGGCACGGAGATGGCATATCAAACCATGGCATTTGCAGCTTCGGGAGACTGCCTCATCAAGGCACCTTTCACAAGGACGAAGAGTAGAGGACTTTCAATAACAATCTACCCTAAAAAGTCTTTCATTGAAGACGACTAATGGTGTGATGTTTGAAGGGATTTTTGAAAAGTGCTTATTTTATGTATATAAAATTGTAGGTGTAATGTGATCCATTTCCAGAAGCTTGTTGATGAGGGAAAAGTGATTCTCTCAGGGTAAGAGAGGGTGATTATAGTTTTTTAGGTCAGAGTCTAATTATATAGAATCATGTTATTTTGCATATCAACGGCATTCATGGAGGCACAAAGGATCTCTAAACACCCTTTGTGGACTCGCTGCAGCATGTCATATGCCCTCTTGAGGTCATTGATTATAATCAAGTTATGTCTTGCACAGGTGATTAGATTTTCTGGTATGGCGCAAAAATAATGATCTCTTGTTACTGAGAAATATTTATTTAAAACTGTGCAGCACTTTATCTTAATAACTTTTAAGAGAGTAACCTTGCTTGAATGACACAAATATATTTTTTGAAAATGCTAATGAGGAGTGACGATAATCCATTACTCTGCAGACGCATTTCTCTCTGCTGCAGCTCCTCATCTCTCTTGCTGGCAATCTCGCTTCTGCCCCGCACCTGTGCACACTTGTCTCTGGGCTGGGCACTGGAACACATCGCAGCAATTGCTCCAGCCACAAGACAAACTCTCAAAATGACAATTTCTTCCAGCTTGTGGCTTCATGGTCCTGCTTCTGAGCCCACCTACCTCTCCTGGCAACAAATTGCAGAGGGGCTTATAATTTCTGCAGGAAGATTTTTAACACTCCTGCTAAATGCTAAGTCCAAACTATCTCCAGCATTTAATTCTTGGATGGAGCCAGAAAACATCCCGGGATTAAACTGTGACCCATCTCTGTGGCAATGAGTCTAGAGAAGACTCTGGAGTAACACAGAGATCAGATCTGATCTAACTCTGGCTGTGAAATGGGAATAAAACCTTTGAGATGTGGAGGGCAAAAGTTTTGCATTTGGCTTGCTGGACACCCTGCACACTGTGGGCTTGGGGGAGCTTTTCCAGCACAGATAAAGCTCAGTTAATAACTGTAGTAGTGCAGGGGCTATCTACATCATGTTTCCTAGCACCTGGTAGACTTATGACCATGATCCATGGGTTGAGCACATCTTATCTGTGTCTGGAAAATCTTTCTCCAGGTAAAGCAAAACAAACCCAAAAAACAGCCCACCAGAAAATTATGTGTTAATAGAGCGCATGCAGTGAAAATATCAGGATGAAGATGCATAACCATAGCCTTCTCCAGACATTAGCTTTTTTTTTCTTCAGGTCAAAGTCCAAACATTTCCTGGATACTGGTCAAACTCCAAAGCTATCACAATCCCTGACAAAAGTCCCATTTTCTTCAGTGGAAGATGAATTTGCTACATGCAGGTTTCATTCAAAGACTGTTGAAGTGAATGGATATCTTTACATGGAACTGCCTATTTATTTCTTCCCCATCAGGTTTTGCCCAGATGGCATTCTTCCTCCCAAGAGTGTTCATAGTGTTGTTCATCACCCACTGCTCCCCCTACACAAGCATTCCTGTATTTTCTCACCCTTCTTGGTTTGATTGCAGAGTCTAAAACAGATTTATATATGATACATTAAAATTACACTGACTGATGAATATTTTTTAGATGCCATTGTTTTATAATACTGTTTTTCTTACTTGAATCCTAGGTGTAGCTGAGGTAATAGTCTTAGTCGGAGGTCGCCAGATGATTGGCATGAATCAACGTGCTTTAACAGCAGTGACTTGCTTAAATCCTCAAAACAACAAGTGGTACCCATTGGCCAGCCTGCCCTTCTATGATCGAGAGTTTTTCAGCGTGGTCAGCGCAGGGGACAACATCTATCTCTCAGGTAAGCAGAAGATTTCATAGAAACACAAAATCACAGAAGGGTTTGAGTTGGAAGAGACCTTTGAAGGTCATCTAGTTCCAACTCCCCTACCGTGGGCAGGGACATCTTCCAGTATATCAGGTTGCTCGAAGTCCCATCCAACCTGGCTTTGGACACTTCCTGGGATGGCTTACCCTCAGCTTCTCTGGGCAACTTGTGCTGGTGCCTCACCACCCTCATTGTAAGAAATTTCTTCCTTATGTCCAATCTAAATGTACCCTTTTTCAGTTTAAAACTCTTACCGCTGGTCCTGTCACTACAGGTCTTGGTAAAAAGCCTCTTTCCATCTTTCATATAAGCCCCCTTTAAGTAATGAAAGGCTGAAATAAGGTCTCTCTGGAGCCTTCTCTTCTCCAGGCTGAACAACCCCTACTCTCTCAGCCTGTCTGCATAGCAGAGGTGCTCCAGCACCCTGACAACTTTCATGCCCCATCTCAGGACTCACTCCAACAGGTCCGTGTCTTTCGTGTGCTGTGGACTCTGGAGCTGAACACTGTACTCAAGGTGGGGTCTCATGAGAGCAGAGTAGAGAGGGAGAATCCCCTCCCTTGACCTGCTGCCCACACTGCTTTTGATGCAGCCCAGGATAGAGTTGGCTTTTTGGGCTGCAAGTGCACACTGCCAGGTCATTTCCAAGTTTTTTTCCGCCAGTATCTCTCATTCCTCCTCTACAGGGCTCCTCAGTCCATTCATCCCACAGATTTACTGGGCTGGGAGAAAAGTTACAGCACAGACATGACAGATTTTTACCCTGCTGCTCCTGAGGCGGGGGGAGAAAAAAGGGAAGGAGGTTGGGAGAGAGGGATTTCCCTGCTTTTATCATTCTCCGTGTCTCTGCGGCATTAATGTTCTCTCAAAGCAGTCAACAACAATATTTTGCAGTTGCAATGTGAAGAAAATAGGTCTGACAACCATCAAGCATGCAAAGAGCTTTCACTGCCATAGAAACATAATTTATAATACTGGCTGTAGTTGAATCTAAATGGTGGGTTATGGAATTTGAGACAGACTGAACTGCTGAATATGTGACCTACACTTAAAGCATTTGCTTACAGGAGCATTCATGTTTTGTACTTGTTGAAACCTCTCCTTTGACAGTAGTTACTAGCCCTATAATCTTCTTAGTTTTGGTGAAACTGAGACCACTCTCCTTAAAAGGCTTTAATTCCCAAAGTAGCTGTCGACACTGTGCCTGGAGCATCACAGCGTCTGGTTTTTTGCAGTCTGTTGGTACCTCTGTTTGGCTGGAGGGGGAAAAGCAATTCCCACCAGACAATGCAAGGATGCTCTGGTGGCAGCTGAGTGGAGGTTGGATGATAAAAAGAGGAGGCTGGGCAGGGAGGTGCGGATGTGTGTGATCTGAGGATGTAGATGGGAGCGCAGATGCACCTGGCATCTGTACCAGTAAGGGGTTACAGCTGTTGCCTTTCCCTTGCCGAGTTTCCTCACTGCATTTTCTGCAGTAAATTGCTGCCTGTGGTGTTAAATTCCATTAATACTGCATAGGGACCCTAAGAATTGATTGGAAATTATTTCTTGATGATTTTTTTCCCCATGCTTGTTTGCCCATGCTTGAGAGCAGCTGGAGCGAAAGTTTTCTGTGGAGGCTTTTGTGAGATGTTGACTTTTAGTTATTCTTTAGTTATTTAGTACTTTCCAATATGTACAGGTACTTCAGGTTGTGCCATACCTTCTAACAAAAGTTTGAAATCCTAATTTCAAAGCTTATTTCACCTCTTTCCCTTGAATCTGGATGAGTGACCAAATTTGTACTCAGTGGCTGCAATAAGGAGAACTGGAAGTCCCACGTGGCTGGAAATGTAGCTGAGTGTCAGTTGATAGTTTGCTTTGCTCAGACTTAGAAGACACAGGAAAAAGGGCAGGGAAACCAACAGAAGTGGGAATGGACTTCTGCAAGTTCCAAGTACTGGACCCTGCACAGCATAGCATGGGTTTGGAGAGCAAAATACCAAGAAGGAAGCCTGGTTTTCTCATTAAACCGTGGAACTGAGTCTAATTCATTTTCCTGGCCCAACCACTCACTCCTAGTGTGGTCTCAAATCATTTCACCTCTTTGGGCTTCAAAAAGGGATAGTAAGACACCCACTAAGTGGATGCCTTGGAAGCTTCAGTCAGAAGTTAAAAAGTGATCAGTATAAGTATTTCACAAAAGCATCTTGAACAGTTTTACAGGTGTAGTATAGCTGGTTCTTTCTTTTACCAGCAAATGAAAATAAATAAGAAATTTTTCCCTGAAAATTAGAAATTAAACCTACAATGCAAGCACTGACTTTATTCTGCCCATATATGTGCTGCTTCAATCCATCACTGTATTAAGCGTTTTAGATTTCAGGCTGGCCTGTGTCTTGCAAGCCAAGATAGACAGCCTCCTGACACCTTCTTGCAAATGTTGCAGTAATTTAATAGACTGGAAGTTATTTATGAACACTGAGAAGGGTCTATCCCCTTATGTACATGTCCCTCGTAGTCTGACATCTTGATTTCTTCATGTCATCTTACTAAGAAAAAAAAAAAACCAGCCTTTGGGGCGAATGAATAAATGACACAGATATGCATCATCGGAACAGATGCTCGGCATTGAGGGTGATTTATTTTAATTAGTCAAATGTCATTTGAAGAGTTTTTTACTTTGTAACTGGCTTTGATTGCTGTGTGCAAAGCTGCTGCAGTTCCAGGATCTCACGTAATTCTCCCCTTCTCTCTCCCTCACGTGCCCGTGGTGCCAGGCGGAATGGAGTCGGGTGTCACGCTCGCTGATGTCTGGTGTTACATGTCCCTGCTCGATAACTGGAACCTCGTGTCCCGCATGACAGTCCCAAGGTGTCGACATAACAGCCTGGTGTACGATGGGAAAATTTATACCATTGGAGGGGTCGGTGTGGCAGGCAACGTTGACCATGTGGAAAGGTAAAAAAACCAAACAAACAAAAAAAAAACCCAAAAGAAAAAAAACCCATGCTGTTTGCTGGAGCTTTTCCTTCATGCTATGCTGAAGGACCATATTCTTTGTAAAGGACGCATTAAATGGACTGTGTGTGTTAAAATAAGCTTTTGTAGCAGCTAAGAAAGGGGGAAACTGGGCAGGATTAGATTTCTTTTAAAAGCTTCAGTGGAAAGCATTGTTTCAAAACCAAAGACAAAAAGTTGACAGCTTGTCGGTTCACTCAGGGGAGTGAAGAGAGGAATTAAGCTTCTTTGGACATTTTTCCAGGTTATACAGTGAACTAATAAGCTTCCTTTGAATTTAGTACTGGTGAAAGTCTTTACAGACCACAATAATACAGGGTTTTTTCTTTTAAACCCAGAAAAGCAACAGCAAAGTAAGTTTCTTGTATGTCTTTTTCTGGTGAAGCACCTCAGCCTTGAGCTGGCTGGAAGATCCTCCCTTTGGTGGTCTTGGCCTGGGGCCTTGACCTGCTAAGTTTGGAGTAAAAAAACGAATAAATGGAAACAGTTTTGAATTCCTGGCTGAATGGAGATGGGAGAGAATGGAAATGTCTCTTTTCAAGAAGACTCCAGATATAAAAAGTTTCTTTTTTCACATGGAACTTAAAAAAAAAAAGAGGAAGGAGGAAAAGCACAATGAAAACATTTCACAGAGTAGAATTTCAAAACCAACTTATTTCATGTCAACCATAACATTCAACAGAGCCACAGATTTTACACGTATATCCATATTTACATTAAAAAGTAGAATTCACTTTGCAATGCAGGATATAAGAATATTCCAAAAAGGTTGATACAGTCTTAGCCCTACCCAAACACTTATTGCATTGTATCACATTTTTGTGAAATCTTTTCCCTTAGTGAAAGTGGCAACCGAAAATAAGGGGTTTCTTTTTGTCAGTTTTAAGTGCTGAATTTGAATATTTCTTCAGTATTATTTTGAGGCAGGCATTTCCTAGTAAAACTTGCCTTAGCAGGCAAGACAGATAGGGATAGGTCATTAAGAAAGATTGGGGGGAAGAAAAACACAGCACATTTTTCAAAAAGCTAGGATTAAAGATGCTTTAAACCTGCAACATATACAACAGAAGCATTAATCTGCTTCCATTTATTCAGCAGGTGTTTATTTTTTCTTTTAAGTAAATACTGTAAGTACTGAATACCAAAACCTGTATTAAAAGTTTATTAATGTTTCAAAGTGAAAACCACAGGAAATTAGGAAATGCCAAAAATAAGCTTTCTTCAGCAGATCTACTTTTTGATACTTTAACTGTGTGATGACTTTTTTTTTCCATAAAGATTTTCTGCCTAGTTCAGTGCAAGGGACAGACCAGCTGTCTGTACTCAGGGTGCTAAGTGATTACCCCTGACATAGAGCCCTAGCTTTGGGTTCTTCTGTCTTCACAAATTTGGCACTATTCCACCCAGGAGATGAGTCTGACAAAATAGCCCCTGCAAAGGACATGTGCTGTGGGACAAAGTCTGCAGGTGGCCTTCCCTCCCAGCCATGCATGGGCTGAAGAACTGATGTTGGTGATGCTCTCAGCAAATCAAGGAAATGCAGACAGCAAAGAATGAATGATAAATCATAGCAGTGAATGCAAAATGTGAACACTGCCTCTCTCCTTAACACTGAGCTTAAGGTGGGCACTGCCCACCGGACTTGATTTGAAGCAAATCTCATGCTTTTCTGCAATTTTTTTCTGATATCTGAAGGTATTTGTCCTGCAATTGAAATTAGTGAATTTTTAACTAGCAGAAATTTCTTTGTGAGCATAGGAAGGAGAGAGCCCAGGAAAGAAATGTAGTGTTTCATCCCATCTCTCAATAAAGACGAACATCAAAATAATGCTGTTGAGGATAGGTGCCTTCATAGATGTCATTGATTAAATTATCTCTTTTCATTTTTTCCCAGGGTCTGATTTCTGTCTCTGCTCTGATTCTCATGGTCTCTCTTTATCAAAGGATCCAAAATGTTGGTCAGTTGAGTGAATCCTAAGTCAAGCAAAGTGTCCCCCTCCCCTCCTTCTCATGTCAGTCACCCAAGCCCTTGCCGCAGCCTGCAAAGTCACGCTCAGGCCCTCAGTGCCCTGCTTGGCTCAGTGAGAGCAGCTGTGCTGCTTTTCCATTGTAACAAGCCCACCAAGAGACCTGTATGTGGGAAAGGAGCAGATTTCCTCCCTATCATTTCAGCGCACGCTGTCTCAGCCACAATAAGGATGTCTTGTCATGGGGATTTGCTAAACCCGTGGTTATAATTAATCTGCTATTGTCTATAGAGTGACTTGTGAGACAGAGCCATGGAAAAAGTGCAACATGGCCTCCTTTGGGCTATGCTGGGAAATGAGAGAGGTTTGGGAATGTTTCCTTTTTTATTCTTTGTATTAAAAGTGACAGTAGGGGGTGACAGAAGTGAAGCATGGCATGGCTGAAGCTGTGTGTTTTGGAAAGGGTGTTTCAGGGTCTGCTGTTAGAAATGCAGGTAAGGAAAAGCTGACCCTCCTAGCTGTGCTGGGCAAAGTCAGGCCTTTTCACACAAAAGCATTTCCCATTTGGACAAAGCAGCTTTAAGGAATTTAAATCACTGTACCTATTTTTGCAAGCAATGAGACTTTCTGAATCTGGGCTGCAGCTTTGCAAAAAACCACACTAAAATACAAACTGAAATCAGTTTAGTTGGTGAGTTGTCTGCTCACCAGAATGAATGCCCACTTCGTGACTCTGCTTTTCTCCCCGCCTTATCCTCAAGAGCTACAAGAAACCAACCTTCTCCTACCATATTTCTGTGTGGATTGCACATTCCTCTTCAAATACTGTGTTGCTTTGGATGGGGTACTGCAGAACCATTTCTCAGTAGGGGAAAACCTCTCTGTCATTCCAGCAGGTCTTATAAAAGCATTATGTTAAAACAATAAGGTGATGTGATCATATGCTTCATGTCAGGTGATGCCAAAAATGACATTTACCTCTAAAGTAACATTGTTCCCCTCAGTGTGGAATTGCAGAGTCACATCCTCTTGGGTTTTGGTTAGTTTTTTACCCAATAAGAGGCATCTGAGATTATAGCCCTGTTACCTACCCAGAAGGAGGTACAGGGGCTTATCCAGACCTGACACACAATGCAGTCCTGGGCTGTGCCACCAGTGTGAAGGGCAAAGTGCTGAACAACCTCCCTCGCTGGACCACCTGCCACCTCCCCTGGTGCACATGCAGCTTATCTTTCCCAACCACATTTTGCTCTCTGCTTGCTCAGTGAGCCCAAGCATGACCATGCCCAGCTTTGGCCAGGTTTTGACGTGTATTTGCTGGCATGGTGAAGGGTATGTCTCTGGTCCAAAGTGACCTGCCCTGGCCTCACCAGTTAGCAGCCCCAGAGCATGAGGTCTACAGGGTGTCTCACCACAGTGGGTCTTTGAAGACAGAGAAAATAACATTTTCTCACATTTTCCTTCTTGCTCTCCACCTGGAATTCTTGTAATATTTGATCCTAAATGGTTAAAATCTTACAAAGATATTTTTACGGCACTTTGGGTTTTAAAACCAAAGACCACCAGACTCCCAATGATTTATGGCATCAGCTCCTGTGCTCCTCTCTCCATGCTTTTGGTTGTGTCATTGATGCTGAAGGGTGCAGCCTTATCCAGAAATTCTATTGCCACTTAAAACAGTGGATGTTTTCATCAAATTCAACAGGGCTGAGATCCTTTACCCTTTATCTGCCATTTGTCTGTAAGGAGGCAGCAAAAATTCTGTCTCGATGGATAATATTATGGGACTATCAGTCACAAACAGATGAATAGGAGTCATTCGTTACTCATCTTAAAACAATATGCATGTGCCAGAGGGGCTGAGTTATAAGTCCATTTTTGTGTCTGTACATGGGCGTATGTTCAGGGAAAGTTATGTTTTTGTAATGAGTGTTTAGGGAAATAACAGTGCGGCTGCAGTTCTCCATCAATCCCCTCTGGCAAGGTTCTGTGTGACAGGGAGCAAGTCATTAGGTGTTAGGCGAGAGGGTATTACACTTTCTGTCTTCTTCTGAGATATGAGTTGAGTTGGGACCTGGCAAAATGAAGTGGATCTGCAAACTAGGTCTTTAGATAATGGATGGGCCTGTAATATATGCAATTTGAGAGCCGAGAGGGCTGCGTATGCTGACAAGACAATGTATGTGACTGAAAGTCTGGAAATGTGGGTGCTTTGTGGTTATTATATGTTTGAAGGACGGAAGAAGATAAATCCCCTTGACCTGACATCACTTTTACAATAGGGTTGTCTAAAATTGGGAGATTACTTTTGCTGGCAGTGCATATTTCGAAGGCAGTCTAAAAAATTCAGTGTAAAGAACGAGCTTTATGCACTTTAGAAAACTGCTTCATAACCTACTGTTTTACTGAGACACGTTAATGTGGTAATTAGGGCTTCTCCCCCAAAAAAGATGGCAGGATCAATAGCCCTACTGAAATGCATCTGGAGTGCACCCATGCACTCATCATGGGCAACAGACAGAAGGAGCTGGAAGCCATTGTGCAGCAGGAAAACTGCTGCCATCATGGAGACATGGTGGGATGACTTGCACAACTGGAGGGCTGCAGTGGGTGGCTCTAAACTCTTCAGAAGGGAGAGGCAACAAAGGAGAGGCAGTAGGGTAGCCCTGTATGTTATGGAGTGTTTCGACTGTCTCCAGGTAATTGGAGGTTGGCAGATGTGACACCCACATATGAGAGGAGTCAGAAGGAAGATCCAGGGAGCTACAGGCCTGCCAGCCTGACCTCAGTGCCAGGGCAGGTAATGGAGCAGATCATCCTGAGTGCCATCACACTGCACATGCAGGACAACCAGAGGATCAGGCCCGGACAGCACAGCTTGTCTGTCTGGGACAGGAAAGACAGGCCCTGCTTGACCTTCAGTGATGAGGTGACTCAGTGGATTAGGGAAAGGCTGTGAATGTTGTTTACCTGGACCTTAGTGAAGCCTTTGACATCATTTCCCCCAGCATTCTCCTGGAGAAACTGACTGCTCATGCCTTGGATGGGTGCAGTGTTGGGTGTCTAAAAACTGGCTGGATGGCTGGGCACAGAGAGGGATGGTGAATAGAGTCACAACCAACTGGCAGCTGGTCGCTGGTGGGGCTCCCCAGGACTCAGTACTGGGGCCAGTCTTGTTTCACATCTTTATCAGTGATCTGATAAAGGGGGTCGAGTGCACCCTCAGTAAGTTTGCAGATGACACCAAGTTGGACAGGAGTGTTCATCTGCTTATGAGGGCTCTGCAGAGGGATCTGGATAGGTTGGATCAATGGACCAAGGCCAGTAGTATGAGGTTCAACAAGGCAAAGTGCCAGATCCTGCACTTGGGTCAAAACAACCCCGTTGAAGTGCAACAGGCTTGGGGATGAGTGACTGGAAAGCTGCCTGTTGGAAAAGGACGTGGGGGTGTCTTTGGTTTCCCAGTTCAGGTGAAGGAGAATAGGAGCCAGAAAGAGCAATTCCATCATTGTAGAGCATAAAGAGAGAACAGTGAAAGCGGGTGAAAAATGGGGTCTGTGGAACCCGAGGTCCCAATAGTGAAATTCATCCAGAAAAAAAAGGAAAATTATTTCAGTAATTTGAACCTTTCTCTAGTATTCCTGTAGATGTGGTCCTCAACCACACCCAGCCCCATCATATGTAAAGGATATAACACCTCCTTCCTACACAGGGTATACATAGATCAGAAAAATTTGTTCACCAAAAGGCTTGTCAAGCATTGGAACANCTGCTGGAAAAGGACGTGGGGGTGCCTTTGGTTTCCCAGTTCAGTTGAAGGAGGGTAGGAGCAAGAAAGATCAATTCCATCATTGTAAAGCATAAAGAGAGAACAGTGAAAGCGGGTGAAAAATGGGGTCTGTGGAACCCGAGGTCCCAATAGTGAAATTCATCCAGAAAAAAAAGGAAAATTATTTCAGTAATTTGAACCTTTCTCTAGTATTCCTGTAGATGTGGTCCTCAACCACACCCAGCCCCATCATTCCCAAAAACATATTAGGACAATCAGAAAAATTTGTTCACCAAAAGGCTTGTCAAGCATTGGAACAGGCTGCCCAGAGAAGTGGTGGTACTTAAAAGTACCTCCTTGGAGGTACTTAAAAGGCATGTAGATGTGCCACTGAGGCACGTGGTTTAGTGGTGGGCTTGGCAGTGCTGGATTAATGGTTGAGCTCACTGATTTTAAAGGTCTTTTCCGACCCAAACAATCCTTTGATTCTACGATGCCTTAAGAAAATTAAATATATTGCCCTGTGCAAGGATAGTTTCTTAAGCCCCTCGGAACAGTCAGAAGAAAAGAAAAAAGGCAAAAAATAGTAATCCAGTACTGTGATTTTAAACATGTGAATCATCTGAAGAGCTGTTTGGGATGACACTGTCCAGCTTTAGTTTGAATAGCAGCTTTCCTGCAAATGTAATTAAATAATGCTGTAAGTGACTGACCATGACGTAAGGATTTTATAATGTGAATAAATGAAGATAGGCTATTTAACTTACAAGGAGAGAAATTAAGAAACTGAGGAGAAAAAGAATTACTGTTTTCAGGTACTGAAGAGATCAAAAGTCAAAAAGGCAGTGAAGCGAACAGCACAGCTTGAAATGAAGGGGTTTCTGCAGTTAATATTGAGGTGGTAGGGAAAGAGCAAGGAAAGAGGCACTGAAGGAAGTGAATGAGGGAAGGGGCAGATCGAGCCCACAGATTAAATCCTAAGAGTGGAGAGTTGTGGAAACCAGCAAGATTATTTCTGCCTGTGCTCTCTTCAAGCCTGAGCTGTGTTTTCTGCTGGGTTCAGATCATTTGCCATATTATGGGTATGTAAGTAATACATATACATACATACATACATACACAGGGTATACATAGATAATACCTACATGACAAGGCAGTGACTGCATAAGGGTCAGCTGAGGTCACTGTGCTCAGGGCAGATGAAGTGACAGGTAGGGACACACGTCCTGCACATGTGGAAACCCTGGTGTCCAGAGCAAAGCAGGGCCATGGACTGCTGGGTTGCAGGGGCTGCACTGGGGACAGAGGAAGGCGTGCAAAGGCATGTGTGTTAAACCACATGTGAGTCCATAGCATGCGACAGCAAACCAGCAGTCAGCCATGTGAAAGGAGATGCCCTTGAAGTTTCAAGTTCAGCATATTGGATGGGCTTGGTGGGCCCACAGCCAAGGACAAACATGGACACAACAGGACTGGAGAGAGCATTGGAGGAGAGGGATGAAAAACCTTTGCTTGGCTTGAAGCCAACTCACATTATGTCTCCATCTACAGCTTCAAACAGGGGATTCAGATGCAAAGCTTGACTAATGGAAAGAGATCAAAGTGATTATTCTTTAAATCAGTTCCCTCCCCACTGGCCCCTGAGTAGGGCTGTGTGACAGGCAGCTGAGGAGCCCCAGGAGCACCACTGGCCATGGTGTGATGGCAGTGCCAGAGATGACACAACAGATGGAAAAGCCCTAGGGCAGAGAGGTAAAGCAGGTGTCAGTAGTTTCTGTCCTGAAAGGTTACAAAGCCTCACCTTCATTCATTTTTAAACCAATTTAGTTAATCTGGTGCAAATCCTTGTGTGAACACATTAAGAGCTGACTTGAGATAGACCAAAATGATGGAAACCTGCCTTGCAGAGACTTAAGGAGCTTAGACTACTTAGTTTATCCCACAGAAGGTGAAGAGTTGACTTTATTATTTTCTGCACGTCCACATGTGAAAGAGAAAGATTTGATAGCAGACAGCTTTATAATCCAACAGGGGAAAAAAAAATCAAACTTACTTTTCTGGTGGGTGCGAGCTGAAGCAAAACAGACTAGAAATCAGGTCTACAGTTTTGCAAGGAGAGAATGAAGTGGAGGAATAAATTCCATGGGGATGGAGGGACTTGATGGGCAGCTATCAGGAAGCCTTTAAGGCATCAGTTTCTCTTTTTCAGCCTCAGGGGTAAGGTAGGCACACACTTAAGAGAGTTGCTTTACTGAGCAGCCCATGTAACACCCACATTAGATGCCCGTGTGAGGTGGACAAGGACTTGCTTTCACCCGCTTTATGGTTCACTGATTTTTTTAACCAAAGGACTCTCAAGAGGAGTGCTTTTTAAGCTGCCCCACGTGCACCTATATCCAGTAGATTTGCAGACTTTGGCTTTCAGGAGATGAAATGAAACTGGTCATTTTTGGCTTCCCAGTGGCAGATGAAGGATAGTAGGAGAAAGAAAGTTCAGTTCTGTCATCATAGAGCCTAAACAGAGAGCAGTGAAAGTGGGTGAAAAACGGGATCTGCAGGACCTGAGGTCCCAATAGGGAAATTCATCCAGAAAAGAAGATGATTGGTTTTGTAATTTCAACCTTTTTTCAGTATTCCTATGGATGTGGTCCTCAACCACACCCAGCTTCCAGCATATGTGAAGAATATAACCCCTTCTCTCTAAAGGATATTAAGACAAATAGAAAGTTGTGGGCAAGAACATACTTGTCTTGGGAGCTGAGGTCTGACAGGTACTTCTGCCAGTGACAGGGGAGGCAGTTGGTTGCTCACCACCCCATCTCAGACCACTTTGACAGGCCACAAATGTTCCTGGTGCTAAGTCAGAGTGGCTGGTGTGAGACAAAACATATCAGGTGACAGGTAGAATTTATATCTTAGAGGAGAAACAAGAGAAGGAACATTAGGTCAGTTCTCAGCTCTGTTGTTCTTTCCACTTTCTAACTGATTATAACCAATTTCTTAACCTGCTCTTAATAAAACATTAAGAATTAAATTACCAATTACTGCAATAAATGAGTTACCAAAGTGTATCCCAAAAGCAGCGTATGAAACTGTTTCTGTTTATGGGATTTTTGCATGTGTGTTCAGGTGGATGTGAGTGCTGCTCTGAGTGCTGTGGGCAAATGCAGGAGATGCAGCATATGGTGCCTTACCTGGAGGAGCTGCTTTTGCAGTCAAAATGCATCTGCAGGCTCAGGTTTGGTACAAGAATCAGCCCAGGAAAGGTGTGTCACCTTCAATGCTCCCAGCACCGTGTTGTTTAATATTGTTATATTTCTCCTCTTTGATCACTTGTTGTAGATGAATTTAATTTCTCTGTAACTAATTTAGAGCATCATACAAGGCAGTTCTCCATGCTCATTATAAGCGACTTTCCTAATATTTTTTTAGTTAAAGTTTGCCTCCCTCTTGCTTTTGGTTCAGTTTTATGAGTGTGTTAATTACTTTCAGTTATATTACTTGAAAACTCATTAGTGCATTATCATTAAGCACATTATTTTCTGCTGTTTCTGCCATTTATATTGTTTCTCCCTTTTATTTTCCCCAAGTTTGGGCAGTAAGAATTTGAGGGACGTGTTGCAGAGGGAGAATTCCCCTGTGGCTAAATAATTTTTTGCCGGTGGGTTCGTGGCCATGGATTTGTTTCAGGTTTGCATATTGCACATCACTGCTATTAAGAGCAAAAGCCCTGAATGGATGATGAGGGCTTCTGTTCTGGCAGTCAACAATTCTGAAAAATCGCTAGGCAGGAAGCTCCTATTTGACTGCATGTGTCATTACATGGAAATATAAAAACCTAAAAATTGCATTATTCTCCACTGTCTCCAAGACTCATTTTAGAGCAGCTATTTGGATCCCTGCCACATTATCTTTGTAAAAAAAGGGACGCCTGTACTTGTGATATTGTCTAAAATGAATCTTCATCCATGGATTGTTAACTGCGCATCCCTTATGGTCAATGGCTTAATTAAATCAGATACTGACGACCTTAAAACTAATTTAGCACTTCCATGTGTACTCTTTTCTGTTTGCTTCATGTCAAATATGAATGCAATGGTGAAATCTTATTCCAGCATTAACGTTTGCAGCATCCTGCAATGAAGCACAGTAGCTTGGTTTGCACAATGAGAATTAAATGGAAGCAACTTATTCTGGCACAAAATGTGCATTGCTGGTCAGTTAACTAGAGTAAAAAGAGCCATCACGTTACATTATGTTGTGGGTGAGATGTGTTCCACAAGCTGAACAACTGAAGTGTATTAACAGTTGCCTGCCCATAGTTGCTATTGGATATTGCTGCACTGATTTGCAAGAATAGTCTCATTGTATACTCATTAAAAGAAATTAATCAGTGGAAGACATCTCAACAAAGACGTCCAGAGTTTCTGCACCTTGGACTATAATGAGATTTGAGAGGCCTATACAAAAAACAGAACCAGCTTTCTCTGAGCTTCTATCAATGTTTCAAAAGCTTAGAAAAAGCATTAATTAAACTGTTTACCAAGTGGGTGGATTTGTAGGGTGCTAAAAGATACATTTCTACCTCTGCTTTTCTTCTGCTTGTCAAGCTGCCTTTATGCATCCCAGCCTGCTGTTTCTGCCTGTCTGTCCTGCCCAGTCAGCTCAGCTCACTCCAGTTGCTGTCCTTCCCAGGTATGACACAATAACCAACCAGTGGGAGACCATTGCTCCTCTGCCCAAGGCCGTCCACTCAGCCGCCGCCACCGTCTGTGGTGGGAAGATCTACGTCTTCGGAGGGGTGAATGAAGCCGGGAGAGCTGCTGGGGTCCTGCAGTCCTACATCCCTCAGACTAACTCCTGGAGCTTTATAGAGTCTCCGATGATTGGTAAGGGATTCATGGTGTCAGAGTAAAACTCTGTTCCAACAGGAGTCTCTGCACTGCACAGGTATTTCAGTGCCTTTGCAGAAAGCAAATGAGTTGAGGGGTGGGGGGTGATAACATATTGGCAGAAATGTATGGATAGGATACTAGAAAGGCACCTATCTGGATCTTTACTGAAGGCAGTTGTCACTCATTAATACAGTCAGTTCCAGCTAGAATTGAGGAGTTCAAAGGAGAGGAGAAATGAAATCAGTTATTAGGTGTGAACAATTAGTAATTTTAGGTCCAAAAAACCTCTGAGTTCAGTGAAACTTCATCCCAGCATCATATGTTGCTCCATGTGGTTTCACAACACTGCTCAAGTAATGGATTATCACTCATGGATTTGTTAAAATGCCACCTGTCATGTAGGAAGTAATGGTCATTCTGAACTGGGACTTATCAGTGGTGTCCACAGGCATATGTGGTTCAGAGGCTGAACTCTTTAAGACATTGTGTATTAAAACTGTGTTTATTAGTTTATGGTGCCCTTGAACTCATCGAACATTTTACTGAATAAGGAGCAGGACAAGAAACCACATTTTTCAATGTACCAGCCAACATCAGATGTGTCAACTTCCTTCCAAAATTAGGGCAGTGCTCAGAACTTTGCAATTTATTTGCTTTATGTGGCAGTTTGCACCCTGAGTGTTTAGGCTGCTTTTGGAAATGAGGTTTAGTGTTCAGCCTGGTGAGGACATTGCTGCAGGGCAAAGCTGTCCTGGGCCTGCTCTGCACTGGGCTGGGGTCAGCCTTTGGTCTGGCTGCACCCGAGTGGCTGCACCCAAGTGGCCACAGACCATCCAATCTTATGGTCACTGCAGAGAATCACTGCTTTTGCAGTGGTTTGCTTTCACATCCTAGGTCACAGAATAATGGAATAGTTTGAGAACTTTAAAGGTCATCTAATCCAAGCCTCCCTGCAATCAGCAGGGAAATCTTCTACTAGGTCAAGTTGCTCAGAGCCCCATCCAATCTGACCTTGAATGTTTCCAGGGATGGGGCATCTACTGCCTCTCTGGGCAACCTGTTCCAGTGTTTCACCATTTTAAACCTCTTGATTGCATTGAAACTGTGACTTGAGGTGTTTCATTTTTTTAAAATCATATTCTCATTATTGAGCCATAGAGCAATACGAGTACCAGATAAGAAATTATAGAAGCACAGTTATGAGGTATTCAAGTAAGGCCTAAGCATATTCAGAATATTAGAATAAGCTGATCCTTTTATTGTAGCTTATTGCAATGATTACGACTCTTTTCTTGGGGTTTCCTACTAGATCAGGCCATGAGAACGTGGAACACCGTGGCTGTAGCCTCCTCTGCACAGCCAGGCTGCTTCCCAACTCCCTCTCTGCTGTTGGTGTGCAGCCTAACATAACATGACATGCATATGATGCAGCATGAAGCGCCCAGCAGGAGGGCGTTAACCGGCAAAAGTCATGTTTATGTAATACAGCAGCACAAACAGCCCTATTGCCTGGCTTTTTCCATCACATGGCTACAGCTGCTGCTGTTCATTTAATCCACTGACTGGCAGTATGAGGTTTTCCCGGACTCACAGCACATTGCAAAAATGAACGCATTATGCAAAGATGTATTCCTTTTCCTTGCCATAATAGTACAAGTGCCACAGGAGCTAAGAAATCATTCCCTGGGCTCGTTATACTGTCTAGCAAGCGTCAACATCATGCGTGCTTGGAAAAAAATCATCTAAACCATCCAGAGTTGGGTCTGTCACCCATGGTTCTAATGGATGTGCACTATTATTTCCTAACGAAAATACATGAAAGACACCGGCAAAGTTAAAAGATAGTATTTATGTTTTCTTGGTGTAAGTAAAGTTCATTAGTTAAGCTGAAGGCATTAAATATATGATAAAGTGTGGAGTTCTTTGTTGGGTAATGTATAGCATAAATTTACTTGCAAATAAAATAAAATAACACAGAGTCTGAAAAATGGCACCCCCATGGAGAATGTCTGGGAAAGTGAACTGATGTGATGCCTGATCTTCACAAAAAGGCAGTGGAATGTTGGAAATATATTTTCATTTCTCCAGCTCTACAAAAACTATCGTGTCACCTGTATTTGTATAGTGGCCTCCAGGAACTGGATGCAACACCAAGTACGGTACAGTCTAAAACAAAGAGGGAGTAGAAGGAGCCTTGTGGTGTTTTTTGCAAAATGGAGCTGGGATAAATCCTGCTGTGATCTCTGCCAGGGTGCCTCCGACAGCCTCAGAGCCTTTTTGTGTTGATTTGTCAATTCTTAAGCTGTCCCTGTGAGCTAAGTGAACTGAGATGTGTGATGGTGAGTTGTTATAAGGTTACCCCAGAGATCAGTAAAGCCTGTTTGACCTCAAATAGGACAACAGTTTGTTTAAAAATGCCTCAAACATACTCAGGTATGCAACCATAACTGCAGGTATTGAAAGCAGCCAAGGCCTCTGGAGATTTTTAGACCAGTAGTGCCTGTCTCAGTTCACTGTGGTACTTTATGATAGTGAGTCAAACACAGCATGGCTCACGTTTGAAGCCAACAGGTTCAAACCATCTTTTAAACCATCACGGTCCAGACTAACCCAAGGCAACACTGGCATCAATCATGGCAAGGGGGAGGCTCATGTTTGTCTAATCTGAATGTAGGTGAAGTAGGCTGGATACCTGTGCAGGGGAGATACCAACTGGGGGCTGATAGCAAGTCCATGCAGTTCAGGCCTTGAGTTCTTCTGGCTGGATTTCTTCTAGGAATATGCAGTGAATTCACTCCCAGTTTCCAATTATTCTTTGTCCTTCCCATCAGGAGGTGTGACAGCAGGCTCACCAACACGCTGCACGTGGATGCTGTGGGAGCCTCTGGGCAGGTGTTGATTACACACATCCATATTTGGAGAGGAGAAAGTGTTTCTCAGTGCCCCATCCTTTGCCCCACCTCAGTTCTCTCCACCTTTGGAGTTGACAGATGTCCCTGCACCAGTGCAACCCACAGCTTGATGTTACTGGGATAAGGGAATCTCACAGGGCTTTCGAATTGCATATTTTCAGTAAACCACCTTGCACATCACCTTGTGTTTTCAGCTGTAAAAACCAAAGTCCTACAAGAGTAAATGAGCCCAAGTCTATGTACTTACTCACAGCACCTGCCTTTCCATTTCTGGCCAAGCTGTCCTATATAGCTGTGCTAAAAGTGTATTTCATGCCAAGCTTCCTGAGGTTTGTCTTATTTAACAAGATGGCCACAGACATGCTGAAGTCAGGGATTGTAAGTAAGCCTAATTACATTGTCACTGCCTTTTAGTTCACTTTGTGCCTTCATGCCAGGGCACTAAAATACACCTTTTTTGATACCCTGAACAGTCAGTGTGGAATTACAAGTTTTTATTAATGTTTCTGGATTGTAAGAAAACCAGTGTTTAATCATCACCACTATTAAATTTTAATATCTGAAGAGAACTAGAGGACAGAGCTCTAAATTCTATGAGCATTTCTGGTTTCTAATCCAAGTATCTAGTTCCTCACTGTACTGTTTACTCCTGCCTAGTATGCCCTACCAAAGAGGGACAATCACAGAGCTCAGAATGCCACACATATCTGGAAAATTGCATTAGCAGCATCTGTGCAATTTTACTGCACTGTCCCATGGCTTATTTTAGTTAAAATGGATTATAATTCCCATTAATTTATTTTTTGACTTTACAAGAAAAATCAGATAAATGTCTTGGCCCTCTCCCAAGGCCAGTAATTTGGTACTTGTTGGAGGGTTTGGTTGGCTCTCACCTGCAAGTCCCAAAGCAATAAGTGTTTCATCTCATCCTTCACTGTATTTTTCTTCCCATGACTAATTCTTAATTTTTTTTCCCACTAGTAGGCTTGAATTTTACTTTTGTCTCACCCAGTGCTCCTCTGTATATCCTCCTTTCAGAATGATTTTTTCCACTCCTCAGTGTGTTTCCCTACACGTTTCTCTGCCCTCTACCCAGCCAAATCAGTATTTTTGTGTTTGCCCTTTATCAGATGTCCTCCTTTTCACTCCTACCTCTGTGGCTGTGCTTTATCCAACTCTCTTCAGTTCAGCAATGTCATGCCCATAAATTTGATGCTAAAACTGGCCTGCAGTGGCAGGTGGAGGCTCCTGTTTTGGCACAGGCCATCTCCTCCACACATACACAAAATGTGGTGTTTGAAAGTGAGAACACTCGACCTTGGGGTCTCCAAGGACGGTTTGCTCAGGGGTCAGTGCAGAAGCCATAGGGCCTTGGGAGAGACCAGCTCCCAGGAGAGCTTTGAGCCAGAAGGGCTGACATCCGAGACCCCACTGTTCATGGCAGTGTCTGCACTTGGGCCTCACAAGCTATGTTAAGGATCAGACCACAGTCTCCCAGCTGCTCTGATATGTTATTCTATCTGTGACTGTGCCATTCTTGAACTTATCTGCATAGTATTCAAGAAGGGGAAGAGGCACTTACTATTAAAAGCAGGCTTAGTTTGTATTAACTAGTCTCCTTTCTCTAATCTGCTTCATCAAGTGCATCAACCCCCCACTGGCCACCCATGCCTGCCAGGAGACAATTTGGTTGGAGTTATGCCTGGACTGGTGGTGTGGTCACATTTCTTCCTCCCAATAAAAATGTTTAACTACCTTGGTTATAATAACCTTTTTCCATATGAGGTGCTGCTGCCATTCATCGTAATGCCACTTCAGTCTCTGACCGAGCTCATTACTGGAAAGCAACATAAGATCTTTAAGCAATCACAGAAGGGAAAGCAGAACTGTGCTACTCGACCATGGAGAGATTCAAGAGCCATGGAACATATCCCAGGCAGCACTCTGTCCTTCCTAAGTGAGGAGCACAGTGGCTGGTTAAATTAGCAACCCCATGTGAAGTACACCTCTGGCTCAAAGGTTGTCATGGAGTCACTCCTTCCTGCAATGAACTGTTCCAAAATAGAAATACAGGCATATTTTCCTGTAGCAACAACAAAAGAGAGTAATGTTACAATGTTACCCACTTGGGTAGAAGATTACCTTTTACCTATTACTTCATTTACATTTATTTTGCCTTTTAATCTCAAGTGTGTTTGCTGTCTGGGACAAATCCTGTTTCGGATTTTCCAGCATAAAATTGATTAGTGTATCCGACAACCCCTTGACCTTTGGAGGGGAAAGAAGGCTGCTTCTGTGTTTCCATGCTTCCTCTCCCCTCTCTTCCTTCCCTCCAGCCTTC
Source organism: Pachyramphus minor (assembly GCA_013397135.1). Taxonomy (NCBI): domain Eukaryota; kingdom Metazoa; phylum Chordata; class Aves; order Passeriformes; family Tyrannidae; genus Pachyramphus; species Pachyramphus minor. The sequence continues at coordinate 889,277 of VYXB01024585.1, forward strand.
TTTTGAAATGACCAGTGGCCCCGCTGTATCTCACAGAAGCCTCTGACTCGTCAAAGCTCATGTTCATGCCCAGAAGCATTGACTAAAAAGCCCAAACACAACATGCTTTTTCAAAATTAGTCTCCCCAGCCACCTGCCTTGCTCTAGGACTGTGTTAAGGATTTAAAGCAGCAAGAGAAATTGAAGTCTCCTGAGAGTTTGCATGAGGGTACTGAGCCCTGGCAAAGACAACAACATGGGAAGAGTGTGGGAAGCACCTGGGATGACATAAGGGTAAAGATTGAAGGTGGTCATCCACACCTAAGTATCAGGAATGACGGCTGGAGGTTTCCAAAATCCCTATATCTGTGAACAATTTCCATCTCCATGGTAACAAAACAAAAATAAAACCTACTGTTTCTTCTCTACATGCCTCTGGAGAGGTGTCCCTTGTGGCTCTCCTGCCATATCTTCACCAGGATTGGGAGACTGTTTGCTGTGAACTTCTCCCTTCCTGAAAGAAACAGGAGAGATTTCTCTGTTCTTCTGTCTAAGACTTACCTGATACCAATTTATGAAATTGAAAGTAAAAAGACAACAGATAGAAGATGTATTGAAAAATTGATGAGAATCAAACACAACTGCCTCATCAAAAAAGGAAGAAAAAGAATATCAGACTGTCTGCTATTTGAAAACCCTTCCTTTCCCACTATAAAAATAACCAAGGGGTTTCCCTCTCATTCTTTAACAAAAAGGAATGTGAAGTCAGTGATTCAGTCCCTTGAGAAGTCGCTGTTTCTGCCTTGAGGGAGCCCTAGATAATTTCCCTGTGAGATTTGGGAGCTGAGTTCTTTTTTTCTTTTTTTTTTTTTTTTTAATGTGAGAGTTTCATTATCCTGCAAAACACTGCTAGTCAGAGAAAAAAATCAAGAAGATGTGATAATTAAATATGGAAAATTTCTGATGAGTTTCTTAAGTGGAAAAAATGTCACATATGCAAGTCTGATTTGGAAAGGGACATGAGCTGGGTTGTTAGGACAGATAAGTCCTTCTGATGAATTACAGTGGCTTAGTGGCACCGCAAAGAAACTGAATACTCCTTGTACTATTTTCTGGATGAATTAGTTTCTTCCCATCTGTTCCCAAGGATCAGTGACATTTTCCTAATACAGCCGTGGTTTTTTGACATATGCCTGTAGATACTCAGCGTAATAGGAGCTCAACTTTAACCCATGACATGTTTTGTCTGTTCTCATGCCTGGTGCTGCACCTCTGTACATCCCCCTGGGCACACAACAACATGGGGCAGGATGAACTGAGGCAGACCACCTCATGGGCATGCTGGGACAGAAGCAGACACCACAAAACCAGTCTTTTCATTCTAGTTTTACCAGTTCAAACCTCAGTTAAGGAGATTATCTCTGTTCTGGAGATGTTCATCAGCTTTTGCTTAACTCCTGTCAAATTAAATCTCTATTAAATATTTAATGGAATAAGGTAGTTTTACAAGATCCTCAGGGTAACAACACATCACACAAGAGGTTTAAGCCCATGTTTTTTCTATGTTCATAAAAGGACACAGTCATGGTGTTATAGATCTGGGAGGAACATATAAACCCCTTCAATGTTTTTAGAGGCTGTTATCAGAGATGTAAGAGCATAGTAAAGATGGTATCACAGCTCCTCTCCAGCTTCCCCCAGCTCCCTGCACTCAGGGAGGAGGTTGCAGGGGCTGAAGCCAGCAGGACCGTGTCCACGGTGATTCTCTGTTGGAGATGCAAGAGGACCAACCTTTTCTGAGCATATAAAAATGCAGATTCTGGAGAGGCTTTAACTTATAGCTACATATGGAAGAATTTTGTGTGTCCTCTGACACCAGGATGAGCTGAAGGGCTTAGGCTCTTGCTTCTCAGTGAACTGGTTGTGAGGCTTATTTTAACCCAAAGCAACGTATTTTCCTGCCTTTTGTTCCCAGACACTGCTGACTGGTTTCACAGAATGTTGATTAAAAAAACTGCATCGCATCAAGACAGACACCATCATGAGAAATTTCAGCCCAACTGGCTCATATTTAATAATGTGCATATGGCGTGCTAGCAGAGTAAGGGACAGACCAACTAATTAGATTAGAATCATTTTATTCAATAATTTATTATTAGTTTTACTAATTTTTCTAATAATGCCACAGCTAACACAAGAATTTTAAAGCATCAATCAGAAAATCTGATTGAACTTGACTCAGGATAAAGGACTTGCTTAATTTCAAGCTCCAACCTCAAACAGTTTGTTGCTAAAATACAGAACTGCTCGGAGATACACACATATCTGAAAATAAAAATGCAGGTGAATTTATGAGACAGATAAAGGCAAAAAAGAAGTCGTGTCTCAGAAAATTTTCTGGATTATGTAACGTTCCCACAAGCAAAAGCAGGATATAAAAGAGAATCAGCTATTGGGTATTGGATATTATTAAAGGGGTCTCTGTGCTTTGGATTTCTTCTGTACTTAGCTGCTGCACAGGCATGGGAAGCATCTGAGTTAAAATTTGCAGCAATTCAAAATTCTGAAACAATTTGACATCTTAATTTCATGTGTAACAGAGGAACTTTCACGGTGACTCCATTAGGCTTTGGGAGAGGATAATTGTGCTTTACCAGTTTAGAGGGAGGCACATACTGGGGGATGCAGAAGTGATGTTCTTTAAAAGTGCCTTTGAGAACATGGAGAGAGGAGAACAAAACTAGGAAAGGTTTCCTCATTTTTCTTCCCTAGCTTTGGAGGTTTAGAGAAACGTGACTTATCTGTAAATAAGGGGAATGTATAAATAAAAAAACGGTCTCCAAACCTGAGCCTAAAACTGATCTCAGTGTTGCTTTCCATTGACAGATAACAAATATGCTCCTGCAGTCACTCTCAATGGGTTCATCTTTATTCTTGGAGGAGCTTATGCACGAGCAACCACCATCTATGACCCAGAGAAAGGCAATATTAAAGCAGGTCCCAACATGAACCACTCCAGGCAGTTCTGCAGGTGAGAAAAACCATTAAAATGGAATTACTGGTGCCTTAACATTTTCTGCTGATAAATAAGCTAATAAAAGTGAAGGGGAGAGGGGAAGGGAGGTGTGAACCATTTGGGCTTTTTCTTCATCTCTTTTTTGCACGTGTTCAGGGACGCAGCATTTCCCAAAGTGTACATCCAGGACCCTGCTATGGTTCATGTTTCTCCTCACTTTCAGGCACAATGGATCATGGGAAGGGATGTGTGTTGGGCTCCTCCAGTGACTACAGGAATGCCGTTTTCCTCACTTTGCCTTGTGTAACTGGAGGATGATAAATATCCGCTGTAGACCACCATAATGTGGAACATGTTTTTGCTAACTAGCTATAAGGTCCTTAAAAGAAAATACTGAGTAAGCATCACATGCTGATATTAATTATTATTATTTATTAGGTGCTTTTGATTGCTTTTCAGGCTCCCTTCCCCGATCCCTGTCACAAGCTTAGCAAATTTCCCTAACTGGCTGACAAAAATAAAACTTGGCAGCCCTTGCAGGTACTGGCAGAACTTAAAGACCTTTTAAATAGTTTTACATGGCTGCTGCTACAGAAAGACGGGCTTGTTTTGGGCTGTTACACAGGCCAGCCCCTGGCAAAGCAGATCCCCATGCTGGGGACTGGCTGAGCTCTTGGTTTCCCTGGAAAAGCCACAGCTCGTCAGCAAATGCTGTCGCAAGGCACCAAATGAAGGTTTGTTATCCATGTCTGATGCAGCAGCATCTTGAGGCAGTGAGCAAAACCAGGGCAGAGGGGATGTGCCAGGCAATGTCCAGACAAAACACTGGCTGGCGTTGGGAGGACTGGCAGCCATGGGGCAGCAGCAGGACCTGCATCTCCCAAAAGTTCAGCCAACAGCCTTGCTCCTTGCCTCAGGGGCGTCCTACTGTTCAAAAACATCTCCACGTTTTAACTTGTTGCATTTAACCTTTTGGTTTGGTGCAGATGAGAAAATGCCTTTTTAAGAAAGCATGGTCTGTTTTTCTCTTTTTGCTGTTTTTTTTTCTCCTTTTTCCCCTTCCTTTCCCTTCCTTTTATTAATTTAAGGGGCATCCCCTCTTGGCTGCTGGAGCAGATATTGCTGTAAGCAGAGGGGTCAGAGCAGCCAAGCTCCATCCTAAGCCAGCTCCATCCCAGTGGTTCTCTGCCATGTGCCCCTGTGCTAAGGACGTGTCCTCCTAGTCCCTCTGCTCTAGCAGGAGGCAAAGGAGGATGAGGACTGCAGTGCTCAGGCAGTATATAATGATATTTTTCTCCTGAAAACCAGAAATAATGTGTACAGTGCAGCTCAGGATTAGAGCCCTAAACTGTAAAATAAGACACGAGGGATTTGGACATCTGATACATTCCTACATCTTCCCGTGGAGAGGGATGAGCTGCTCTTTGAATATCTTGGTTTTGTAAAACAGTAACAAAAATCTGTTAAATACGATACAAGAGAAATTGCATGGCTGATTTCAACTAGGGGCTGTTGGCTGAGCATCTCACCTGAAAACTTCCCAGGGTTTCTAAGGTGAAGGGATGCTCTGCTCTGCACCCTGAAGAAGGGAATCCAGTGCGACACCTTGAGATGGACCAAGGAGAGTGAACCAGTGACCTAAATATTACCTAGTACTTAGGTACCATAATAAACTGGCTTTACTTAAGTAGAATTTGCCACCCATCAGTAAAAAGTAACTTCAAACTTTTAAATGAAATTTTTTTCTAAAGCAATAGTGGACAGGAAACCTACATTTATAGTGGAATAGTCCCTGGAAAAGGAATAATCCAGTACATCCCAATTGGATGCCAAATTTAGGCACCATTTCAAACATTTTTTAATGTTCTGGGAACAGTCAAGGAAAAATATTTCAGCCTAAAAAGGGTCTAAAACCTGTGACAAAACCTAAATAAATGAGTATGTATGGAAATGGGGAAAATGGAAGGTTAGTAGTAACAAATAGGTTAAAAACTGGCTGCTGCTACAGGAGGCTGAGAGAACCAGTGATATACTGAGGAGTAAAAAGAAAGGCACTTTAAATCTTTGGGAATCCAATTTGTAATTTTAATCAGTTATAAAACCATTGCTGATGAGGCTGATGAGGTAGAACAGTGTAACACAGACCAATTGGATGGTTATTTCTCATTTGTATTTGGAAGGGAGCGAGGAGGTTTGGTTCCATATTCTGCTGTGAGGAACCAAAAGCACTCACTGTTGGCAGCAAGAGAGGATGTGAACTCAGAAATTAAGTTCTCAGATCCAGCTGTCTTAGACACAGATGTCTTTAGAGACTATTGAGAAGCTGATTGAGCCACTAAAGTTGATTTTTAATAACTTTTAGAGTTGAGTATGGATCAGGGCACTGCTAAAGTGACTCCGTATTTTGAAAAGGTGAACAGGAGAATTTCAGTGCAGCAATTAATTTTGCAAAGTACCAGCATCAAGCTAAGTGGTCTCACTTATCCTCACGTTGGTCCTCTGCAAAATAGCAGAGTGGTTAATTTGGGATTTCATCAACAAATAACTAGATGCTAATAAAATAATGAACAGCAATCAATGCACTTTTCCAGAAAAGGGGGCTTGTTAAACCAACGTGTTATAATAGAATCATTTAGGTTGGAAAAGACCTTTAAAGTCATGAAATCCAACCATAAACATGACACTGCCAAGACCACCAAAGGTATCAGGAAACTTGCTTCTTTGTTTTGGTTTTTAATACAACACGCCCGGCTGCTAAAGACAACTGTGATGCTGTAATATACAGCAATTTCTCCAAGGTATTTGGCTGGTATTATATGGAATTAACAAGGCACACAGTAGAGAGATTAAATCTGCTTCACTGACAGATCTCAAAATGTAGTTGTTAATGAGAAGATACCATTGAGCAAGGCCACTGGTAGCAAGCAGTGCTTCTTTTTCAATGCTATTTAATATAGCTACCAACAATCCAGGTAATAGAAATTCTCTCCAGATAAAGGCCACAGGTGGCATCACACTTGGTGGGTAAAAAATATTACAGAAGGAGATATTTTAGCAGCTACTCGAGTATCTCAGTTCAACAGTCTCAAACTAGCAGTGGTGTTTTAAATACAGAGTAATACATGGAGGAAGCACAGTCTTAGCAGCCCTGCTCCCTTAAAAAGCCAGGCACTCAGAGGAGGACATAAAGGAGGTCACTCACAGCTGCACAACATGAGCTCTCATTGCAGTGTGCTGGATAGAAGGTCAGTGCAGTATTGGATATATAATACAACCCCTCACACCAAAATGAAAACAAGTTGAATGCGGGTAGAGCGAGCGCTGCTGCATCCGGTGCCGGCAAGACAAATGCAGGTCTTGGGTCCTGCATCAATATGTGGGAATATCAGCAGAAGTTCAAAGGGAAGCTGCCAAAATGACCCCGGGTTGCAAATCAAACCTTTGACATGAAATTCAAGGAGTTTATCAAAGGAAGGCTGAGAGGTGACTTGATCACTGGGAGTAAGTGGAAAAGCTTTCAGTCTTGCAGACAAAGGTATAGGAGGTTACAGGGACTGGAAAGTCAAGTTACATATCTTGGCCTTGAAGTGAAGCACTTTCCCAACAGCAAGGATAATTAAACAGAGAACCAGCAAGGGAGGGGGTGAACTCACCAACACTCCACGTTTTTAAGAGGAGATTAGATCCATTTCCAAACGAGATGCTGCCTAGGGAAATGTCCATGGCCTGCATGTACACAGGCTCAGGTTAACTAAGCACAGAGGTCCCTTCTGACCTTAGCCTATGAATCTGTAAATTCCTCATTCCACTCATTAGCATGGATCACAAAAAACATGGTTTAAAAGCAGCAACATAAACAACTTAAAAATTAACTGCATGCTATTGATCTCCTCTCACCAGGAATCACTCGATACTGAATTTGCTGAGAAAAAATTTTGACCGCATCACTTTTATTTCTATCTGCTTTGTTTCTACACGTTAGTGATAAGGGAGAATGATGGCCTCGAGCACAGGGAAAAGAAATGTGTGTGACATTCCCTGCTTGTGAAAAATTAAAGGTCTGTTCAAATGGTTTTAATATCAAGTTAAATTACTTTTAATGAAAAATGAAAAATAAATGGTTTGGGTCTCCAGCTCATAATCAACAGAAGAGCAAATTGAGCATCATTTTCACATTAAGCCCAGCCTGATGGAAGTCAATAAGAAATTTGTGCTGACCTAGAATTAACCCTTTGAAGGATGGTGCTAAATGGGTAAAGAGCTATAATAGGCCTTCAAGCATTTTAAAACTCACTGATAGTTCACACACAGGTCTGGAACACCTTCCACACAAAAGGTGAGGGTGAGGGAAATATTTGACTTTTCCCAAATATCATGCAAGTGTGAGCTGTTTGCCACATGCACCCCATCTCAGTTTGGCAGCCCCTGTTCATTTCCAGGATCTTTGGATGGCAGACAGCAGCCAACAGGTATAAAGAGCGGGGATGATCACACCTTGCTCTGACAGACACCTCCCTCCAAAAAGACTTACAAAGATGTCCTTCCCCACCAGCATGGCAAAGCCTCCCTTTGCAGGCAAGTGTTCTCCCTTCCTGCAGTGCCCTTCAAGGGTTTATTTTTCCACAGGCAAAAAGAATACCAAATGCGTTCCTGTGAATGATTAAAAATTCCATATTCTGCTTGCTTAGGATGCAGGCAGAGTACAAACAGGCTTGTGCTACAGAGAGCCTCCACGGGGCAACAGCAGCAGCGTGGTGGTGCCAGCAATAATTCCAGAGAAGCTAATTTAGTACCAGCAATTCCCAATAGACACCAGAAAAGCATTTTCTTCCTCCTCCTCTGACTGCTAACCAGTAAGATTTATTAGATGGTTCTGCCGAATGGAAGTCTTTAATAAAACTTTGACTCAGGCTGAATAGCACAAAACCAGGGTCAATTTGTGGATTATTCCCCACTCCCCCTTCTTTTCAAATAAGGCCTTGTTCTTGAACACCAAAGCCTGGTGCCTTCTGTGCTGAACTGCCAGGCATTGCTAATGTGTTAGCACCAGCCACAGCCTTCCCCAGCTGGCTCCTTTCCTTGTTGCTAAGTTTCTGGTAACTCCAGGCACGGAAGGAGTTAGAGCACAGCTTGTTTGGATGGATATTCCCAGGTGAAGCTATTACAGAGCAGGGTTCCGTAATGGCCGCTCGCTTCCGGAGCCCACAGACACGATCTGAACATGGTCTGTTCAGCCAGCAGCATTTGCAGCTGGTCTGGAAGGGAAAACCAAAATCTTCCAGCATACCTGGAAGGAGATGTGTGTGTGTGGGACTGCACTCCACGGACAGTGGATGAGAACTGCAGTGCCAGACTACTGGCAGTAATTTCTGTAGGAGCTGATGACATGAAGGATTTTGGTGGGCATTAAAGCATAAATGATACAGACAGAGCACTCTGGGCCATTACTGATGTGCTGTGGACTTTGGAATAAAACATTGCTCGTTTTCAGCAACAGGTAACGATGCCACATGATAGTTTTGGATCATTAGCAAGGGAAAGTGCTCACAGAGTAGGGGAGAACATAACTGGAGTTTGGCCAAAACACCCACACTAATAATCCTGCTCCAAGAAGGAGCATGATATCCTCCTAATTGACCATGACTAATCTGGACCCTCATTTATCTGTCTCATTGTAAAGATGACACCTCTGGCAGCACAACACGGCCGCCCGAGCTCGGCCTTCTCAGACATAACAACCTGGCTGCCACCCCGGCTGCTAAACAGCCCCAGAGCCTGTCAGCACAGCCACCAGCTCAGGACACTTTGGCACCTGACCCCCTCCACCCACAGAGACACCAGCAATGCCTTTCGTTTCGGAACCACAAACCACCAGGCAGGTACCTCAAAAAGGTCCCCGTTTTAAAGAAAAGCTTAAGGAGCACCTACAGCTGTGCCTAACACTGCACAGAGCCAGGTCCCACAGGGGCTGGTACCCTGGAGGGTTCCCTGATCCTAAAGCCTGCTCCACCCAGTTAATGAACATCATAGAATCACAGAACATCCTGAGTTGGAAGGGACCCACAAGGATCATCCAAGTCCCAACTCATGGCCCTGCACAAGACAACCCCAAGAATCACACCAGCATCATTCAGTTCAACCTCCAGTAAAGCCCTCCTGTAATCTTAGGGCAGGAAGGAAGTTCATCCACTAATAAATGCAGGGATTTTGGTGGGGTTTTTTTACTTCTTGTAACCAGATCCTGTGTCTACCTAACAGATATTTAGTAATACTTATGGAACTGTTCCAAATAAATGTGTGCTTGTGCACACATAGCCAGGAGTGAGGAGGAAGAAGAGCATTGTTTGAGGCCTCAGAAAATACCAAGTTTCAGGAAGTCAATACAACACACTAATTCAGCCATTCCAATTTTTTTTACAATTCCAGACATTACAAGAAAGGATTTTTTTTTAAATTATTTTTTAACTTTTCCTGATAAGGCTGATGTGATCTTTAGGACTCAGCAGGAAATTCTAAAACAATAATAAACAAAATTGAAAAACATTTCCAGTAGTCTCACTGCTTGGTGCTATACGCAGCCATCATGACTGGGAGAGGGAAGTCCTGGAGCAGGAGCACTCAGGCACTCATCTCTCAAACACTAAAGAAAAAAGGTACTGACATCCTCCTCTTTGGGTTGCTTCCAAATTACCACCCATCAGGAGACTTTCATCATCCCACTGTACTCAGCACTTGTCAGGCTGCACGAGAACTCTGTGTCCACTTCTGGTCCCCACAGTTCAAAAAAGACAGACAGACTGGAGGGGGTCCAAAGGAGGGTCACAGAGATGATCAAAAGGTGAGGAGAGCCCAACTGATGAGGAAAGACTCAAGGACTTGGGTCTTTTCTCCCTGGAGAGGAAAAGGCTCAGGGGGAACCTCACAGAGTATTCCAGCACTTAAAGGGTGGCTACAAGGAGGACAGAAGCTCTCTCTGCACAAGGAGCCCGTGAGAAGACAAGGGGCAACATGTACAAGTTTCACCAGGAAAAGCTACATCTTGATGTAAGAATTTTTTACAGCGAGATCAATCATTCACTGGAAAAACCTCCCCAGGGATGTGATGGAGTCCCCTTCACCAAAGGTTTTCAAGATATGACTGGACAGCATGCTAGATAACCTCATCTAGTGTCCCTTTCCCACAAAAGATTGGACCAGATGATCTTTTAAGGTCCCTTCTAACCTGGCTATGATTTTATGGTTCATTGATTTGCTTTACCCATCAAGTCCTTTAACAGGCAGCTGTCAGAGAGGAATCCTCTCTGTTGTTTGCTCAGGCTGGGCAAGAAATGCAACGTGGATAGGCAGGGAAGAGATGTAAAGGGTGTTTAGATGTGTACAAGCACACCCCTCATGGACAGCCTGATCCCCAGCAGCCCTTGGCACACCTCAGCCTCGTAGGGATTTTCCTAGGAGCATGATTCATAGCTCCATGGAGGTCAGCAGATGGACCAGACTAGCAGTGGCAGGGGATAGTCACAGTGTGATGCTGTGTGTGGTTTGGGAAATGAGGGACACCCTGGCACCTCGGGTGAACCAGCCATGGGGCAGGAGAAGCCTCTCCAGCAACCAGCAGTAATTACCTGCCGAGTAGAAAGTCAGGTCATTAGCCTGCAGGGTAATAATTTGCTGAAATGTATTTTCCTGGAAGGAGTGGCTGAAGTGACCTCCATTTTTATACCAATTACCTTCACCCTAGGAGTTCTGCCAGAGAGGTGGAGGTCTGGCTGTTCCTCAGGTGGGGAAGTCAATGCCCCAAAGCCACCAGAGGGTTTGTGTCCCCACAGCAAGGCTCTGTGGCACAGAGCTTCCTTCCTTACCAGGTTCTGACAGCCTGTAATCACTTTATCTCTCAAGATTAATGGCACCGAGCAATAAACTCGCATCCTAATTATTGTAATTATTTCTTTCTTTGTATGTCAGCCTTGGTAATGATGTTTTTACAGCTGATGGGAAGGAAGGGAGTGGATAAAAGAAATATTGTCACAGTAATGAAGAAAGAGCAACGAACATACTCCTTTCCACTCATTTTCCTCACGGTTTCAGTGAGCCCACTTGAGTTTCCTATTCCCTGAGGTCCCAGAAATTAGCAGTGATTGTCCTAATACTGCAAAGTAGCAGCAATCTAGGACTAAATTCCTAATTATCTTAAGCACCTACCTGCCACTTTAGCCCCAGAGATGACTGAATATTTCCAAAGTCCCCTGCACACGTAAGTACCTGCTGCAGACTCAGAACTGTCCATTTCTCCATAGCAGGAGTAGCTCTCTCTTTCTTTGCTTAACCTCAGGCATGACTCAAAAGCTAAGTGTTGTGCCAGTCTCATCTATGGGAATTGCATGTGGAGGGGGCAGAAGCTCCTCTAATGACCATGTAAAATTCATACAGTCTTCCAGAGCATGGAATTAAGCATCCACTTCTTCCCCAACATGATGGGAAGCTACCAGACTGAGGTGCTTGTCCCAGCTGCTGGGCAGAAATTTCTTCCAGTGCTGTAGCCCAGGTGCTGGAGAACAAGAGCAATGTTTCCCCACCCACTGTAACCCCAAATCCAGAGCATGGGCTGGGGAGAAACCCAAACCCAGACCATTTTGGGAAGGTGTGCTTGGCTACTGAGCTGCTCTGTGGCAGAAGCTGCTCCAGCTCAGAGAATCTGCTACTGAACATGCCACAGAGGAGACTTCACTAGATCAGAAGTGGGTGGCTAAAATACTACACAACACAAACAGCAATCACTACCCCATGGCCTCATCTCTAAACTCTCATCCTGCTGGTTTCAGCAGCCCCTCCACCACATCAGGGCTGTGGAGCTTGGGGTGGGACCATCATCCCCCCTCCTCAGACTGGGTTTTACAAGCTGTAATTCCCAGCCTGTCTTGCTTCTAAATAGTAACTTGTTCCAGGACAGAAATGGGCTTCTCACTCCTCAACAACTATCCTGAGTCCAAAACTGTGGTTTAATGTGTGCAGTTGTCTGATTTACTGTGTTGGCCACCTCTGCCTCCTCCTTGCCATAGGGACTGAGCCTCTGCAGCACCAGACCTGGTTCTTTTAGAAGAGGGCTCCTTCTCTTTCAAAGCCATCTTTCAGGATGACACTTGCTTTACTCAAGTCCTTATTCTTCCCCATTTCTCCCTGACGTTTCAAAAATAATTACCAGTGGCTCAGTAAGTTCATTAGCAAACTCCCTTAGGACTCTGGGCTATGTATCATCCAGCCCTGCTGATTTGTGGATAGGCTCTAATCAAGCGTTTCAAGTCTTTCTCTCCTTCCTCCTCCTTTCAGATTAACAGTTATTTTGACAAGATTCTCATTATTTCCTATTTCCTGGTGGTACCCAGGGACTAGGCTTATTTGAGTCCTCACTGTTGTCATTGTGAGTTTATTTTTAACCTCAGGCTCTGCTTCTCCACAAGGACATCAGAGTCTTGTGTTCTTCAGAAGCACATGGCTTTGTCAGTGCCATTTTAGTCTCAGTTCGTCCTCTGTCTTCCAGCGCTCTCTGGCTTTTGCTATTATTACTTTATATCCTTCTTCTTCCCACTGCTCCAAAATTAGCCATAAGAAATTACCTTGCTTTTACCAAACCCAGAGGATCACTACCCTTGTTAGATCTAGGCCACCTTTTTGCCTGCAATTAATTTATCATTTTCCCCTCCCTCCTTTTCCCCTGCTATCCTTTGGGGTGTACACAGTCTCCTGAGCCTCCAGTTTCCTTCCCAACACGATCATCCACCAGCTGCTCTCAAAAGGGATTCAGTCACCAGAAAAGCCACCATCAACCCTATCCAGCTTAACATCTTTAAATCAACTTGTAGGGCAAATTTGGGCTCCCCAGCAGACAGAAAGCAGGGAGAACCGTCCTTTTGGGTCCCTCCCACCCCCATACAGTGGGACAGCAGCATGGAGCACAGGGCAGGCCTGCAAAGGCTTTTCCCACCCAGCTGCCTCTGTCATCCTTCTGCCATTTCCAAATGCACACAGGGGAGCAGTCCCTCACTGTCAGTCTTCATTAGCCCAAAGCCAGTGTCCTGCCCTGTGCAGGATTGCTAAGGAGGACAAGGCATTAAGTGGAAGGAAGAGGAAGAGATGAGGCCAAGGGGTAATTTTTCTTTCAAATACATTCCCTACCTGTGCACCTTCCCTCCGACCAAGAGCCTGTGGACCACAGGATTAGCCCAGCCCCATTATTCTCGATCTACAAGAGATATCTGAAGTCAAACAATTCCACTTTAAAAAAGCAGTAAGGTTTTTTTTATCTTCTTTTTATCTTCTTGAGGTGGAGACATAAATCTTGCTTGCCATTCCCTCAGCTGTACATCTGCAGCCACCAGATCCATGTGCCCCAGGTTCACTTTCCCCTGGACACCACACTCTGGGGTGCACAAGGACGAGTCGGTGGGACCTCCAGGCTCCTGCACCATGGAAGCATCTGAAGCAACAGAATGCAGATTGAAGGGGTTTCTTTCCCCCATTTTGCAGCATTCATTGATAATTAAAACTTGAAGCAGGGTGGCAGGGACCCCAAACTGCTTGGATTGCTTTTGCATATGCACAGTATTACTGGGATGCATTGTCCTGCTGCTTTTGCTGCAGATCCCATATGTGGGCTGGAGAAAGATCTTACCTGGATGTATTTCTGTTGTTTATATTAGAGACAGTATTTGTCTACCTGGCAGGAAAACAAAAAGGATTAATTTTAGGGAGAGAAAGGGAGAAGAAAGAGAAATGCTCACACACCTTTCTATAGATAAGAATAAAAGGTGTATTCATTGTTTTCCCCTTCTTACAAAAGATTGGGTTTGTTTTGAGCCTAAAAAGGAAATTGTTCAGTAAGACCACTAACTAAAACTTACTTTTTTTTTTTAATATATAAAACACAGCGCTGTGGTTCTAGATGGAAAAATCTACGCCACTGGTGGGATCGTCAGCAGTGAAGGACCTGCCCTGGGAAACATGGAAGCCTATGACCCTAAAACAAACACATGGACACTTCTACCAAATATGCCCTGCCCTGTTTTTCGACACGGCTGTGTAGCAATCAAGAAGTACATCCAGAGTGGCTGATGTTCCCCAGGAGTTGGATGAAGAACTGTTTGTGCCTGTTGAAAGCAGGCAAGAGGAACACTATTACTTAAGGAACAAAAGCAGCAAAGCCAGCCAGTGAACATATTGCTCTAAAGTCTTGAATAGTGTCTACATTGAATGTAGAAAAATCATCCTCACCTTTTGGTGAACAAGGAGCAGAGAGCTCCGTGCTATGTAAGATATTGTAACTTAATAATGCAAGGGTGTCACTAGATGTTATAGTGGCACTTGTTCTGGACATCGGCTTTTGGTCAACCCAGGTGCAATAGAATTTCTCATATTTTTTAAGCTGGGGAAGAGAGGAAAATAATCTGCATTTTACTTTAGAGCTCAAGCTTGATTCTTAAAATAACCATGCAGATTAGTTTTACTATTACACTTTAGGCATCAATCTATTTGAAAGGTCAAAGTGTCCTTACCACTTTGATTCCTACATTTGTTTTTAACAAATACATGCTTTTCAGTACCAATGACTGAGAGAAATCTTGTGTGACAGATGGCTTATGTTGATGTGAGTCTTCCATCAGATCAAACAATTCTTTCAGTTCTCTAGAGAAGAGCCCAGATGGGGGGTGAGGTGGAGACTGGGGGGCGGGGAGAAGAAGAGCCATTGGTAATAAATTCCATGTAAAATGATTTTAAAAGGTCTGTTGGGCTGAATGAGTTTCTGCTCCAGGTGCTGCTTGTGTGGGCAGGTGTGGCTGTGCCCACAGGTGGGGCGGGGGGGCTCCTAAACCTTTTCCTCCCAGTTTCTGCTGATGCACTGGGCAGTGCTTGATTCCCATAATGGAAAATTAATTGATTCCAGAGGTGTTCTCCTGATAAACCCATTCTTCACTTCTGGCTGGAATCACAGCAAAACGCACAGCACAGTGTGGGTTTTCCACATTTTCATCAGAGAAGATGCCTCCTGTGGCTACACACTCGTTTTGGCTCTCAACCAAAATTCCTTATGTTGGGATACATGCCACTATTTTTTATGTAAAGTCTGAGAAGTTTTTTGGTTTACTTTATTTTTCAAGTTCCCCACTCAGTGTGAAAACCTTATAATTCTCTTTATTTACAAATGGTAGAAAAATGCATAGACTTAAGCCCAGTGTAAGAGACTTCAAATTATTACTATGTAGAGTTGTAAGTATATGCACAGCACAGGGGTTATATTTTTATATATATTAAAATATTGTCTATCCAGAGAGCATTGTGATGTGGAAATTCTTTATAAATTTATACATAAAAGGATCAAATGGGAGATGGACTGGGTAACATAGAGGGGGCAGGGGAAAGAATCTTAAAATTCACCAACAGGAAGCAACCCCAAGCTACAGATTGTCTGATTTCTTTCCAAGGAGAGGGAGAAAAAAGTTGCCATACTTGCCTTTGCAGACTCAAATCCCAAATGCCATGCCAGTAATTCAAGAAGGGTCCTGTACACAGCGTGGGTGAGATCTTGCATTCAAAATCTAGTTGAATTTCATACCAAATACAGTAGCCTTTTTATACAGAGGGAGGTCTGCCTACAGCTTTGGGGAAATCAATGCAGATGGTTAGCTAATCATCTTATTTTATTAATAATCATTTATAAAATAAAAGAAAAAAATTTGTATCTTGCAGTATTTAAAGAATAAGTGCTCGAGTCAGCTGTGTCAAGCTATAGGGTGACTCAAGTCTCTCATTTTGACAGTGAGGTTCCAGCCTTTGTTATGCAGTTGTTTTATTTATTCTTTGACAAAAAGAAAAAATAATAAGCACAACAAAATTATATACTAGTATGTCATTTAAAGTATTTATGTCAAACAGGGTGCAAGTGTGAACCTAAAGATTGGAGCACAAGTTTCTAACTGCCTGGGGCAGGACTAATTTTAGTGTTGGTGTGTGTCTACCTCCAAAGGAGGTGCTACCTGTCAACAAGACCGAAACATATTCGACATTTCCAATTTAGCTTATTTCTTCATTTCTCACACTGGAACAAAACTGGCTATTTCTGTGAATAATATTAAAAACAGGGTTATCTGTAATGGTATTGTATATAGTTTATGTTTACTGTTAAGTTCTTGTTATATTATAATAAATATATTTATAGATCTAGATTCAGCATCCAGATTGGATTAATTTTGTCATGACTGATTGAGAAACAACACTGCACAAATGGGGACTTCATGTTTAATCCCAGCCATGGATGAAAATGTGTTCATTCCATCCAACTAGCTTCTCTTGCAAATCCAAAAATGTATTGCTAATACTTAAATGATCAGTGGTTTCCAAAGTACTTCCATTCTCCTTTTGGAAAAAATTCTTAGAAGTAGTTTCAGATTTTATTCAGCAAGACTGTTTCTTCTTCATCTATTTTCCCAAACGTACTATTAAGTGAAGAACAGAAGGGCTGAAGATAGTTTAGGAAACTATCTTGAAAAAAAAACCCGGATAAACAGCTTTTTTACTTTCTTTTCTAAATGAAAGTTGGGATTTGTGCCACACTGCTGCTGCAGTGTCTAAAAGATGAAAGCCACATTTGCCCTATGGTCAAAATTTCTTCATATCCAGCGTGGGAGCTCTGTACCTCGCTGGATACAACATTCAGAGAGCACTTCAGTGCAACCGTTCATGGTTTCTTTGATGTTTCATTAGGGTGTCATCTGGTAGTTGTAAAACTGGATGTGGAACAAAGATGAGCCAAATATAACTACTCTCAAATACCACCACAGTGGAACATTTCAGCCAGATCTTAGGAGGTAATATCTGTTCTACACATTAACAGGAAGAGCCTAACATTTATTGAAATTGTCTCCAGTTCTTACAGAGTATTTAGAAGCATGAGCTGCAGTTTTTAAACATTTTAGTTTAGGCTTAGTGGCTCAGGTTGAACAGCCTGTGAAGATTACTAAAAGCCTTACAATTCAATATTACAAAACCATGCTGCAATAATCGAGACCAAGTGGGGTGAGTTGCCAACCTTTCATCAAGGCTCTGCAAGGATCTCTTACTCAGCACTAGTCAATAATACTTGGTAGAATGAACAAGACACAGGCTATTTGCTTTACTTGTATGTGGAAATTATTTTAGTTCCCCTCTGGGAAGTTGGCTGAGCGCTTTTGCCAAATGAATCATGTGCACATATCTGCTCAGAGATTTTTCTTCTTAAAAGCTTTAAGAAATTCAGGGGACAGGCTGCCTCAGCAGCCTGATAATGATAAAAACTCCTTTGTTCACTGGTGTGACTCTCCTCCGGCTCACCTGGGAAGGAGAGTGATCTCCAAACGGGGCTGTTCACTGTGTTCAGGTAATCACCTACCCCTGACAATTTACACAAGTCATCCACCTTTCTCCCATTGTTTCATCCAGTGGCAAACACACTGTACTAATAAAACCTCAGCCACCCCGTCTTTTAATTAACTGCAGTGAGGTGCTAAGGCTGAGCTTAGCACAGTGCAAGTGGAGCAAGCTAATTAAGAGCATTCGTTACAGTTCAGCTTGCCCTTGGAGGAGTCCAGACAATCCCAGCGCCAGCGCGAGCACCCGCTTTCCACAGCTGCAGGGATTATCCAGGAGAGCAGCCACAGCTGCGCCCCTGCCTGGCTCCACCAGCGCCATCAGGTTCAATCAGCAGAGACTGAAAAGGCACAAATGGCTTCAGGTACTTGCCCAGCTTCTCATGAAGAATTTCTCTAGGGAAAAAAAAAAAGGCAGGGGGGAATGGATTCCAAAGCTTTTCTCTGCTGTCTGAAATGCAAGGGCAAGGTCTCAGAACCACAATGCCTCCCTACCACCACTGAAAAAGGTGTAATGGAACATGGGATAAACCTACAAACAGCATATGCAGGCAGGAGCTGGCAGGCTGCAACCTGTGCCAGGTTTGTAGGAAGACACTGACTCTGTATCTACCTGGACATTTTTACAACTTGTCATGGCTAATACAAGCCTTGTAAATGGAACGGGGCCCTTAAGCTCACCCTTTACTGCCTTCTTCCCCATTTTAAATCAGCCCCAAAGCAGGAGCTGAAGCATGCTTTCAGCTGGAGTGGAGATGCCAGCAAGTACAGGAAGGCAGCAGCAAGTTCCCACTGCCAGCGGGTGTTCTGGGTTGATAACTTTAGACTGCAGGAAGAAAATGGTCTGGAGAGAAGCAGATGGATGAGTCTGAGGCACGGTGTTCCCATCACTCATTACATTAAGCTGGACAGCAATACCAGAACAGAAACACCATTTTTCCTCTGAAAAGCCAAGCTGTTTGAGGCATGATTAAACACTCACTGAGGTTAGAATTCATGAAAGCAAGAGCTGCCATCACGGGCTCCTCAGCAGAGCTGTGGAAGCCTGGAAATAAAAACCAAAGTGGCAGACTACCCTGAAAAACAACTCTCCTTTTGCTGGTGGTCACTGGTGTTTTTTCTTTTGATCACACACACTACTTTTACTAAGTCCTGCTTCATTGGCCAATTTCTTAAAAAGTAACAAATTCCAGTTTTCTTTTTCCAAACAAATTCTACTTCAGTCAGTAGCTGCTTTGCACACAGAACTAAGTGTTTTGGCTCAGTTAGTACCTGGGAAAGAAAGCTCCAGTGCTGCCATCAAGCCAAAATCTGCCTCTGAATTTTTCATTAGTGGTGGTCTGTACAGTAAAGGTTTGAAATGTTTCCTTCTGCTTCTAAGTTGTTGGTTTTGAGCAGCTTTCTTTTTTCCTCTGGAGTTCATACACGCCCCAGATCTTACACAGCAAGATTCACACTGGCAAAACACATACAATAGAAAACTGTTCCATGACCTGTCTAGAGAACAGCACCAGTAACCCAGGGTTTTTAACAGCTTGAGAGGCAACTTCAGCGTGTAGTTTGTACGCAAATTAACACAGAACTAGAAACTGTGGTGACAACCGGGACTAAGCTGAATGTTGTCCGACCTCAGGTAATCACAGGCAGTACAAACACCTTTTCCATCATCCATTCCATCAGGGACCTTTTCTCACGTTTTTGTGGCTAAACAAGAGACACCTACCTGTGACACTCCTACACAAGTATCAGCTTCTCACCTCATTAAAAACAATACATGTTAATAATAGGTTTTACAAAGGAACACTTTCCTCTCCACATCTTGGGAACTCAAGCAAAGCAGTCTCTAAGTTCTACTGCAATGTCCTTGTGCTGGTGGACAGCACCCAGGTAAGGATCAGGGAACTGAATGGGGAAGGGGATGCACCAAATGCTCTAAGAGTATCTCCAGCATTATGCTCTACCTGAACCACTGCCCCTCCACTCAAGTAACAATAATCAGTTCTCACAAAACAAGCCTAAACTTCCAAGCCCACTGGAATATCTGTAGCCACTGTTTCCATTAAAAGATATCACTTTTTAGTAAGTTATCTGTTTTTATGCCCAGTGAATGCAGAGCTCTGTTGCTTGTTGACACCAAGTTCAACTTTACCTGCTTCAATTTATGCCCAGGTTTTCTGTAGAGCTGTTTATATATTGAAACATGTCAGGCTGAGGAAGTTGGGGCTGTTCAACCTGAAGAGAACATTGTCTGGAGACCTCACAGCAACATTCCAGTATCTTAAGGGGCCTACAGGGCATCTGGAGAGGGACTCTCCATCAGGAACTGTAGTGATAGGACAAGGGGGAATTAGGAAGAAATTCTTTACTGTGAGGGTGGTGAGGCACAGGAACAGGTTGCCCAGGGAGGCTGTGTGTGCCCCAGCCCTGGCAGTGTTCCATTCCAACTCTTAACACTCTACCATTCTACGATAAAAATGCCACAGCCTTTCCAGGAAAAATGAAGAGTGGAAATGTGGCAGCTTGGGAATAGCACACATTTCTGTTTGGCAAGAGGTATCTCCCTATGGAGATTAAGATGTTCAGACTGCTTATGACCTGGAGAGAATATTAGACTTTCCCTACAGGATAAGGGGGCTTGAATTCTGGAGGTAACTTAACACTCAACCACCTCCAGAAAGCCCACAAGTCCCTGCCATGCTGACACTCATTTTTAATAATGTGGGTATTTCAGAAAGTGCCAATAATGTGACAGTTATCAAAGGGCAAGTGAAATGACTGGGTAATTACAGGGCATTCACCTGACATCAAGCCCAAGTAAAAATGGAAAGATGATATCTAACTAAACTGATCATGAATCAAAGAGATAAGAAGAAACACAATGATTTTCTAGAAAATTGACTGTATCACACAAACCTGATCTCATTCTCTGACAGGATTACACATTTGATTGATAAGGTAATAGATTTTCAAGCAGCATGTGACAAAATACTTCAGCTTTCTCACTGTACAGTATTCAGACAGCAAATATTAAATGGGCTAAGAATAGGTACATTAATTGAGGAATATCTAATCTCTTCAAGTAATTCTCAATTTGGTACTATCAGAGTGTTTCTAATGGGGGAATCCTCTTCTCCTGAAGTTCTTGAAGGAAAATGTTGACATAAATCACTAGTCACAGACCTGTGGAAATGAAGATTAGCTGAGAGATAGATAATGGGGACTGAACAAGTCATACATATGGTGCTTGCTCCTCTGGCTGGTTGGGACCCCTAAAACAAAACTTGTTTTTATAAAGCTAAGCAGTTTATAACGGAGGTGGGAACGAGGAAGGTTGACATTCAGGATGGAGAATTCCCTCATGAAAAACTGGAAGTTGGAGAAGCAACAACAGTTCCCAGCCCAATTTCATGGTATAAAAGGAGTAAATTGATCTTTGGATGTGAAAAAAGGGGGACTGAGTACGAATCAGTGATTTTTGCCCCTACAAATGGGACCTATGCTGGAATATCCCATCAATTTCCTCTGTGAACAAATGTTTTAGAAGATGTTGAAAAATTGACCAACTGCAGAACAGAGCCACAAAATTGACTTAAAGGCTGGAGAAAATGCAGTGAGAGCCATAAAGAGCTCGCTCTGTTCAGCAAAAAGAAGACTGAGAGGCTACTTGATCACAGTACATTAGTGTCTTTGGGGGGAAGCAGGTATGACTAGTCTAGAACACAAAGGGAAGACAAGAAACAGGGCCTGGAAGTTGAAGCCAGGGCAAAACAAATGAGGAATGAGGCTTGTGTTGCTACCCATGAGCTTAACCACTCGATGAAAAGCTCAGAGAGCAGGGCAGATGTGCTCTGCAGATCAAGACTAAATGCCTTCCCCAAAAACACTGTTAAGCCATGCAGATGTTTGCAGACCCTGTGCATGCATGAGATTAAATCACATGTGCCACAGCATCGGGTTCAACAAACCAGTGCTTTCTGCCAGCATTATTCTCCGTGAATAAACACAAATTTTAGCAAAAAATTGCCAAACATTTCAATCATCATTAGGTGTCAGCTCATTTCCATTTCCAAAATCTATTCCCATGTACTGAAAAGATTAACACTGTAAAATTTATATGCTCAGCTTGTGCTTTCGTGGCTGTCCTCTGAATCTCATGAAAAGAAAGCTTTTTATTTTTAAAAAGCTTTTTGCCTTCTGGACACAATTTACATTTTAGAGCAAGGCTCTGAAGCACTCTAACCCCAGTATAAACTTGAGACATTAATTTTAAACCAGTTACCTCTCCAGTGCTTCATGAAAATGTAGTCTTACATGCTGTATTTCTGATACTTAAAATGCCAATAGAAAACAGTAATTTATTACTAAACTGATATTAGTAGTCACATCCATGCTGCATTTCCTTTATCTCACCAAACCTTTTGTAATGTCACAGAGAATGCAGTGGGCATCACTTCAAAACTTATGGCAGAGTTATGTTCATTAGATACCTAAAACATATTGGCAATTTGTCTTTCCCTGTCACCAAAATCAGGTATCATTGTTCTCCCAGGCAGCCCCCACGTACAGATGGGATTCTACAAGGTGTAACAAAGTCAGCCAGACCTTTATAATATAACTGGGGCTCTGGAGATGACAAATAGGTCTTAACTAAAACATCGTTTTCTTTCTACAGCAGAAAGACTCCTTGGAAAACTAATTCAGTCCAAATATAACATATTTTCTAAGATGAATTAATCCTCTATATTCTGTTTTACTTCCTTTGCTGAATAGGTACTTAAAAGGCAGCCCTTTTCAAACTTCCCCAAGTCTCACTTTCCCCCCCAGTCAAGAGTCCCAAAGCTGACAGGTCATCTACAAACTCCTACTTCCACACAGAGTCAAGCACTGCAGGGTTATACCACAATTCAGATTTTACACTGATGCCAAGGGGTTTTCATCATGATGTAGTTCATCTCCACAAAAGAACAGGATGGCAAATGGTGTCAGCACTCCCAGCCATCCAGTCTGAGGGACCTGTGCACTTCTCACGTGTACTCTGCCAAAATCCTGACTGCTGAAAGACAGACGCAAGCCCAGAGAGGAGTCCAGCACAACAGAACCAGCTCCACCCACCCCCCGAACACGGAGCCTGAACAACCTCCCCCTCTGCTCCCAACCTGCCCCACCCTTGTAACTGCATGTGAGGAGCCTCCTAACCCTGCTGCACTCCACATCACCTTTTGCACCTGAAACTTGAAAGCAGCATTATTCCAGACCAGCATTCCAGGTCAGCAAACCTTAACACGAATGGACAGGTTTATAACAACATTCCACTAAAAGTGGTGAATCTGTTTTAAATCTTAGCAGCTTTTTAAAGGAAAAAGACTTTCCCTGATATTAAAGTGAGGCTCGATATAGCATAACTCAAATGTAATTCTAAAATAAATGGAATTTTGAAGCAGTCACAACCATCTACTGGCAGTGAGTTCAACCAAAATATCCTCCCTATGCAAATAATCACACTGCAAAAAAAATTAGTCACCTAGAAATGGAATGAGGCTAAATTAATTAGTGTTAAAGTTTATAATCCCTCATTTTTACATAATAGTTACATGACCACAAGTGATGCATAAAAGGAGGAGGGGGGAAAAAATGAAACGTTTGGTTTCATTAATCAGTTCGTAAGTTTACTGATTTAGCTTGCAGAATTTATTCACATGCAGTGCTAGCTTAAAATCCCATATATTAAAAGTCCAAATCCTACCCAAAATACAGGACAAAGGGATCTCATTTTTAATTTATTTAAAAGTTACCAGAAAAGTTTACGAAGGAAAGAGAGAATGTGCAGCTTTACAAATTTAAGGAAATATGGTAAATTGCATTTTAAAACTACATTCAGGACAGAAAACAACAGAAGGAAGCAGCATTAAGTAGTGAACAAATAAGTGTTGCACAAACCTCTACTCAGGCTTTCAGAACAACCAACCCAACTGTTTCTCACTAACATACTTTTAAATTACCATTCCAAGTTCAGTAAGTATCTTTCTGTGAATCCTTTAGTCTATTCTCAAATAAAGCATATTTTTGTCTCTTTTGCCTCATTATTTTTAAAGCCACTGTCAGAAATGAGATCTGAATCTCTTCTCTGTTAACATGGCCATTCACGCTCCTGAAAGACAGGAGGAGGCAAGACCTCACACCCTTCATACTTTTTTCAGACTGCAAACCTCCCTTGGATGGTGCCAAGTGTGGTGCTGGTACCTGCAAGGCCATTCAGTTCAAAACAACCCACCTGCCCATGCTGATACTAAATAAGCCCAGACTCTCACCCATCAACGTCATTATTATGTAACAGATATTGAATTTCATACCTAAACGTGCTTTCAAAGCTGCACATAAAAGTGGAACTGGAGACATGAAGTTACTACTACCCTCTTCTTCAGCTGCTCTTTTGCCCAGTTTGAGGTACACAGGAAGGAAAAGAGGAAAAGGAGCAAGTGTGTTCCAAGTCCTACACCTCAAGAGACCACAACAGATCTATAGAACAGCTGCTCATCCCCTGTTCCACGTGGCATACATCACTGTGTACATCACATGCAGTTTGTAAGCCCTGGATAAATTGCTGAGTAAGATGCAGGTTGATTCTTCACTTGCATGATCTCCAGCAGCTTACTGTCTCCTCTGCATGAATTATTTGGGAAACAAATAATGAGAATTCTTAGATATATTAGAGTCCATCTTTAAAAACAAAACAAAAACCAAACAACCCACAATAAATAAGAATAACTTTGATAAATTTGATAAATAAGAAGAGAGTGTTTCTTTAAAAACCCTCTAGTTAGAAGCCATTTCTCAAATGGACAAACACTGAAAGCAGAAGTTCGGATTAAACCACTCAAAATAACTAAACAGCAAGATCCCAGAGGGAAACATCTCAACTGTGAAATCAAAGGAGGTCTGGTAAAAAAAGACTGTTATCAGCCAGGAGGCAGCATTTCTTTTAAATACATTCTTGAAGGAGCTAAAGCTGTGTTTTCTTGTCATCTTTATTCAAGTATTTCACAGCAGTTATATTACAAATTACAGTAAAATGTTCAAAATCTCCAGAAGTTCAAAAAAAATTAAATAACTTACTTCAAACTAACGTAAAATGAAGTCAAAATGCAAAACATCAATTAAAACACAGTTCTGAATAAAACTATAGATTCCAAAATATACCATAGCTGATGAAGGAAGTCTACTTAATCCACAAAGTAGACACACGTAAATGAAAACAAACAGGACGCCCCAATGTCTAAATAATCCAATGTACAAGATACAAAAGATGCAAGTACAAGCCCAAATTCAAGCTTATGTTGTGATTACAAAATAAAATAAAAACAAAGTAAATGACTATCAGCTGCAGGACCTGCCGTTCAGGAGACTGAAGGTAAAACCAGAGCTGACCCACCTACTTAATTAAAACACCAAAAAAAAAAACAAGGAAGACAAGATATTACAAAACCCAGTAATCCTATAAATACATTGGCATATGAGGAAATCAAGTAACAATACAGAAGACACAAAACAAAACAAAAAAATAATCACAGGTGAGATTCAAGCTTGCAAATACAATTAACTCCATAGCCATCAACTTCACCCAAGAGCAACTCTATCATTCCAAGACAGCCCCCTCCAGCCCCCCAGGGAAACCTCCTTCCTCCTGGTCGGCCACATTCCATCGGCCCCAGCACAAGGACTCACACAGGAGTTTATTTGCAATTTTCACAACAAGAAACAAGGAAGAGAGGTCAATTTGTACAAACTCTTGCCAGTGCTATGTGGCAAAAAAATTAAAAACATACAAAGAGTAAACAAGTTTAGACCACATGGATAGATTAACAGCTGTTTAAACTCTATAACCACCAGACATCTGTAAAGGAAAACAAAAACTGAAGTGTGGTTATTTGGGCTAAGAAGGCGAGTATATCATTTTAGGTAAGCTGTCCACTAAAACATCTGATATCAGCTACTTTTCTCTAAAACAATATGGCAGCTCGTCAATTTGTAAAGTTGCCTCTTAACGATTTTTCCCAATCAACAACTGACAGTAAAAATTTTCCTTTAGAAACCTGACCTATTAGAACCATTTTTAATGATAGGCATTAGCTTAAACTTGCTTTTCACACTGACTGGTGACTAAAATTCTCAACTGTTTTAGTTCATATAAATTTATTATCTTCTTACAAATGAATGCAGTTTTATCTTCCACACATGCTGCTGTTACTTGAACAAAAACTTCTTTGAGTAAGTGAAACTGGAATAAATATTTTTAAAAAATTCTGCAGCAAGAACCTGAGACTTGCAAAAAACCCTTTTATCAGAAACTTGCTACAAAAAATCTGCTACATTTCATTTAATCAAATCTTAAAGTTTGTAACAATTTCCATCAAAATACAAAATGCTGTTAATGTACCAGACACATAAATATCTCAAACAGGTATGATGCTAATAAATACTAAATGAAACATGGAAAAAAATCCCATAATCAAATCTGAGATCAAAGAATCTCATTTAAAATGTGTTTTCTGCTTGTTTTTGTTGTTTTTAATCGCACTTTCCCACCTAAAAAATACAGTTTCTGCATGGGTTGCATTTAGGTGTAACTAGACATACATGAACGCTTAAAACCTTTTTCTGCCATTAGCTACAAAGAAAAACAGTGGCATTCAGGGGAGAAAAAGATCCAAGATAGAATTATGTTTAACCACAATGTACAAAGCACTTTGGATCACTGCAGTAGCCCAAGGCCCACGTTCTCTCTCTGCAGCACTACACTGGGATGAGCTGTAGAGGTGGAGACAAGTCCCTTAGCTTGGTTTGGACATGGGAGCAGAGTGATTACAGTCCTCCATGAACACTGTTGGTAACTAAAATACAAAAAGCTGAGGTAGCTCAGTATCTCTGCAGTAGTCTGTTTTCTCTAATTAAAAACTAATCACACTGCATTGCATATTTCTGGACAGACACTCCTGCAGCTACGTAGGGACAGTCACAACAAATGGTTTACGATGGGAACACCAGCCAACTGCTCTACACCACTTTCCACGTGGGTTCAAAATAAATCAGCCCAGGTAATGTTATAACTCCGAGCCTGTGATAAAACACAAGGGGTTTTTTTCTTGGAATTGCCTGGACTATTCTCTCCAGTTGCCAGAAAGGAAAGGTGTTGAACTACACAATTCAGACCCAGAGAACCCTGGTCCGAACAGATGGATTCCAAAGGATATTCTCCAATCCCCCCAACAGTAACAATGCTTTGCACGGAACAACTTGTGAAACCTAATGGAAGTTCTATTCTCAACTGAGATTGGGCTCCAGGACTTTGACCAACTATAGTGTCTTACCTGCACTGCACAGTCCAAGCTATATTACAAACACACAACTTCAGAATGAAACCTGCCAGTATTAACCTTGCTTTCCTTAAAGAACTCACACTGGAAAACAAGGAGATGGTGGGAAAATGCTTCATTTTTAGCAACACAGAAGAGTTTCACTGTGTAACTTGTTTCTAAAACAAATATATAGCAATGAAAAAGGAATTTCACCATTTTGGTAAAGTATGTGGCTTTTTCAGTGTGTCTTAGTTTAGTTCTGTAGAGTAAGACAGGCATTATAGAACCATAATACTGGTTGCCATCCAATGAAGAGAATACAATTCATCCTTTTGGAGATCTTCATTCTGCAGACAGCTTTCTAACATTGCCATTTGCTATAATCCAAACAAATTGCTTAGCCTAATCTTTCTCAATTGACTAAAAGGCACATTAAAGGCAGTTCTAGAGAGCCTCATCTTCAAATTACTGTACATCCAGTTACTCAAGATTCCTACCACAACGCATCACCGCCTTCTTTAGAACAGATTTGTTTTGTCCATTACCCCAGAGAAGAGAAAAATTGGGAAAAAAAAAATTTTAAAAAAAGGTTGCCTGTTTAAAAATATTCAACTTAGATCTGCTCTTTCCAGTCCTCTTGTATGTGTTGGTCTTCACTTTGCCCGAAGTTTTCCCCAAAGATAAATGCATGTAGAGTGAACAAGAGCAGGAATGAGAACAGTTTCTGTAGCACCAAAAAATCTCCAAGCTGTGGCATTGTATTCTTTATTTATATCAGATACAACTATATGAAGTTCTGTTTGGTTCTTGTAGGCTGGTTGGTTTCAGGTACCTGAGACAATAGCACCAAATTCAACAGAAACAAAAAGAGAGAGCACTTAAGACCAAGGCTCTGCACATACTTGGTGCAAATGGAAACTGAATGGCTCAGAGGGCTGCTCTCCCATGAGCAGTTTGAGAGGATAAACCCACCCATCTTGACAAGTTCACAGGAATGTTTCAAACACATGAACTGTTCTTTCCATCTCCTGCAAGAGACACAGACCATCAATTACATGTAAATATACAAACACAGAAATAAAGTTACATTATGTACTTGTATTTACTGTTTCTTTTAATCTGAACAAATAAATAATAGGAAAATAGACATTTCTGTTTATTAGCTGCTATCTGCTAGCAAAATATGGTAAAAGAGGAAACTAATTAAAGATGTATTAATGCAGAAAAGCACTCTACTATGACAGTCCATGAGAAAAATCGAAGCTTATTAGGGTCACTTATATAATTAACGTGCTCAACATGTATTAGGAAAGCATTGCAGTGGCACACTGCAGGAATTCAAGTCTTACTGCACACTTATGCTATTGGTGACCCAGCTATAAACACATCTCTGCACAGTTTGGATAATCAAAGTAAAGATCAGTTTCTACATACTCCTACTGGATAAATGTCTTTTTAATCTACCTAACATTTTGCACAGTTTTTCAACACATTTTTAGGTGAAGATTGCAAAGGAACAGCATGAAAATGGTTTGAAAAGTGTTTTGCAGGAACTCTAAAAAATCCCACACTAAGGCCTCTCCAGGTTTTGTTGTAAATTATTCATGGAGAAGAATATTTAGTGTTCAGTGATCCAACTGGAAACTTGCAATTGTTGTCCTTTTTCTCAGCAGGGTTGGATATCAGCAAGCTGATCCAAACCCCTCTACAGCTAGAACAGTGATGTTGGAGGGAATGCATATCCAGAGTTATGACCAGACTGTGCCCATGGCAAAATGACCCTTTGCTGAGGAAGTTTTATCAGAAACAACCCCTGGTTTCTAAGTCATTAGAACACTAAAATTCTTTCTGTTTAGAGATAAAAGTCTCAAAGTCTATTTAAAGGTTTTGCCTGTACACCAGTAAACTGACAGATTAACAGTTCTTGAAAAACCTAAACCTATCTCACAATGTTCACATAACAACATATATAAACAAATAAAAACAACTGTACAAGATCACCTCTATAAGTTGTGATTTGTCATAATCTCTACGATGTCTGTAGATGCACTGACTGAGGAGTGAGTACAATCTCTCAAGTTGGTCAACAGTCAGGTTGTCACTTTTCTTCACCACCAAATCAAGCAGTTTCTGTTGGAACAACAAAAGGTGAAGTTAAGAGGATTTTCTATAATCTGTTTTTACCGTGTTTTTAAGGACAAATCAGAAATGCAACCTCCTTCTGAAGCCCTGCTTTGAAGGGATACATGCAAATAAAATGAACCACACCTGGGTATCAGCAAGGCCATTGCTTCCATATAGATACAAAAAAGACTCAATGTCTCTTTTCTCTTCACTATTTTTCCTAAGATTTTTTACTCAGCATAGTTGGGGCAGTGTTTGTTCTGTTTGAATGCCACTTCATCCTATTTCCTCTTGGTCAATAAAAACTGCCTTGATAGCTAAAGCAGACATTTTTAAGAATTTGCACTGGCAAGAAATTTTAAGTACCACCAAATGAAAACACACTTGGAATTCCACAAATGTTGGCAAATGGTGCAAAAAAAGAGAAGGGGACAGGGAGGGGACACACAACACATGTAAAATTGCTCATAAAAAGAAGGTGAAAGTATTTTAAGTAGTATCAAAGAGTAAAATTTAAGATTTTTTTTTTTCCCTCTCATAATATTTCTATGGTTCCAAAGAGATTATCGTACTCCACAGAAAATGGGATCTCCATTTCATAGCAGGTCAAGCTAGTTTTAACAACAGAAGACAACAAATTTTATTGTAACTTTGCTTAAAAAGGGACAAAACTGAAAGAAAATTAACTAGCAGTCTATGATATCAAAACATCAGCACAAATTCCAATTTGTTTTCCAATCCACTAACAGCTCCTTCCACCAAATATACATACACAGGGAAGGAAAAGATGATGTTAACTCCTAACTACTGGGCATATTAACTCCTAATTACCAGGCACCCAGCAGCTCCTCAATACCTGCATGTCCAATTAACACATATGAGTACCTGCAAAAACTGCAATTAAAATAGTGGACTGCTGTGCCATTACTGGATTTGTAAATGTAGTAATGATGGGACAGTCAGGATTCAGCAGTTGTATTAATTTTTCATCCAAGAAACACCGATCAACTCATTATTTGCAGAAGTCACTGCGGTCATAATACTTGTTTGCAGTCAAAAATAAAGGAAATGTGGCTTCAGAACAGAGAAAGGGAGCATTTTTCATGGAGTTTGTTAACAGTTCAAATTATTTTTTCAGTTCTGTTACCTTTAGTCTGTCATGGTCAACAACTACAGAGGGCAAGGGATCTGATGGTTCCTCTGGGACCTGCTCCAAACTTGTGGGCTTTGACTGTTCCACAGGGACTTTTCGTGGTTTTTTGCCTTTGAATATACCTGTAATTTGAAAAACAATTATCAGCAATGACAGTCTCACAAAGTGAACAGCTTGTTTCTTCACTTCAGTTTGATTTTGCTTGTTTGGTTTGCTGAGTTTTTCTGAATCAAGCAAGATTGTAGCACTGCACGTTATTCATCAGTTTTGTAGAATTCTGAATGTTTACAGGTGCACAAAACTACAGTTCAGAAAACACATATGAAACTGGTAATCTTTAAACTGAACTCGGAATTCCCAAGAGAAAACTGAATGCCACTAAGAGAGTTCTCATTATATCATTTGTATTTAACAAATTAAAAAGCTTCTAAGAGAAGTTCAAATACTAAGCTGATGCTGAAAATCTTTCTGCTTAAGTGAAACAAATCCTCATTTTTCTCTCCAAAGCACCCCACCGTCATCACCACAGTAATGGTGATGAATCTGCTTTACTTCAGAAACCTCATGCTTTTGTGACACATGCCTGTTTTTTTTCCACCTCCATGTTCAAGATGTTGTCCAATCCTGTTGCAGAGAATAAATTGTTTTTCTATTTCCTGACTCTCTCCCTACATTCATTCACTATTTTTCTCCTCCTCAGCTACTTAAAAAGCCTTTTCTTCTGAGGACCCCACTATTATAACCATTCTAAACGACACAAAATTCAGCTGCCAAATTTAGAAGTGTAAAGGCTCTTAACACATTGTACTCTTCTTGTGATATTCTTAGAACCTTTCTTGTACTCCTCTCCTTACCCTTAGAGAAAACAAGTATGTACAAACACAGTCAACATGTAGACAGTGATATTCTCAAAATTCAGATCTCTCATTAAAGCTCATTTACTTTGTAAATCTCAGTACTAACTTCTGAAGTAAAGATTTCATTCTTTTAGATAATTCTGAAAAGCTCATTAAAAAGGCAATCATGCATAAGGCTTTTATTTCTGTTCCCTGAGGAAACTATGTCTCTTGTCTTCAAAGGACATGGCCCCTTCTTTTATGCACCACCAGGATTTCCCTTCTCCTTCTCTTATCCTTTTGCTGCACTGTTACTGTGTTCATTTCACTCTGACTCCAAAGCGGGATACCTTCTCCAACAGACAAACAACAGTTTATCTGGCTTTTTCTATGACTTAAACTTTTACTTTAGCTTTTGCTATGAACAAATGTTTTTAAAGGAATACATTATGTATTTCTGTGGATTTTCATCCAATGTCAATGATACTTTTATCATAAATCTCTAAACAAGTCAAAACTTGTCATGTAGGTCAAAATATATATCAGACAGAATACACAGACCAAAAGCTATATCATAGATTTATCTCAATTTATAATATTTTAAATAGTTAATTATTGTTTTAATGTTATCTCAGTATTTACAGTATTTCCCACAAAGCCTACAAAAATAAACAGAATAGTGTTAGTATGAAGATACACTTACTTGCCTAAGATAAAAATACAGCAAGTCAAGAGTGCACTTCTAATTTTTCTATGTGAATTAAATTCTGTAAGCATTTAAGAGTTTCAAATAAATAGTCAGCAGTTCATAAAATATTTCTATATAGTACAAAGTGTAACATATCACAATGAAAAATATACACATTAACTTGGACACTAATATTAAGACAGAAACATTGAAAACAAGCTATACCTTCTTTATCTGCTTCAGCATCTTTAGTTTCCATGTCTGTGCTCTGTAGTGTTTTCTCATTATTGCTGCAATGTGGTAACTCAGCTTTCACTAGATCACTTCCTTCACTGGAAGCTTCCATTCTCTCCTTTGGCTGATCTTCAGATAAAGATTTTTGCTTGTTACTATTACTGTTTTCACAGGGTGAAACAGCATCAAGTGATTCCATTTTGCCATTATGACAGTCTGGAACAGGTACAGCTTCGGAGCTGTGTACAGATGTCTCTCCATTCACACAGTCCCCTTTCGATGTAGAGTCCTTCCTTAATTCCTTTTCAGTACCCAGGGTAACACTGTCAGTTATTAACAGGGATTCATTTGAGCTCTCCTCTTCTGTGGATGCAAAATTGTTTTCCTTTGCTGATGTCCCGTTGTTAAGTCTCTGCTCTGCATCTATATCCATAATATCACAAGAGGATTCATCGTTTGTCATAGAGAGGTCTCCCGTTTCCTCTCCATTCTCCTCAATGCAGTCAGTGCTGATCTCTAGCTCTCCATTTTCCAGCAGTTTACTGTCCTCACCATGATTTTCATCATCAGCAAACTTTGCATCATCATCATCTTTCTTCAAATTATTGACTTTCCTCTTCTTAATAATGCCTTTGCCCCACTGCGAGCGCCGTCTCGATTTCCTCCTTATTCGAACTGAATTATAGAGGGGAAAAAAAACCAAAAGCTTTTAGATGCACAGGTCTTCCCCAGCAAAGAGACCAGGATATTAAAGTGTGTGAAGCAAATGTGTTCACACTTCATGGAAAAAGCTGTGTCTTGATTTCAATGTAAGAAAATTAGAGATACCAATGACTTTTAGAAATATGAGTGGACAGTCATGCACACAATTCCTAAACTGTGGAAACAAGAGATCCCTAAAAATGAATTTTATACATTAAGTATAACATACTAAAAATATATATATTTTACCTATAACTATATACATTTGTAGGTACAACACTGAAAGAAAACAGCTAAGCAATGATGTAGAACTCATCCTCATTTGGGTAATGCAAACTCTAAAGACAGTTATTCTCATTTTCCCCTTTTAAGTTCTCAGCAATTTAAAATCATTATACAACAAACAAGAAGTGCAACCCATGTATTCATAGAATAATTCAGGTTGGAAGGGACACGAGGAAGTCTCTAGTCCAGCTTACTACTCCATCCAGGGTTAGCTGTGAGGGCAGACCAGGTTGCCCAGGGCTTCACCCATCCATGTATTGAAAACCTCCACGGATGCAAGACTCAAGAACTTTCATGAGCATCCCACATGGACAAATAACTGTTGTAACAGTGAAAAGGCTTTTTGACTTGTATGACCTCTTATTCCTGTTTATGTCCACTGCCAATTCAAGGGCATCTTCACTGTTTAAATCAGCTAAATCTCCTCAATCTCACATTCATTTCCACCTCTGTACTGCACTGAAAAAATGTGGTTTTAAAAAAATCTCACAAATGCCTCATTTATACGATGAGCCTGTAAGCAGAAGAGGAAGCAGTGGTCCTTAAACTAACCTCACCATCCCTGCCTTCCCTCCATATTGTGCAACTCAACTTGAAGCACCACGGGCATGTGATAATTTTTTCACAAATTTTTGCATCCTTATTTGTTCATTGTTTGTTTCTTATTTCTTAATTGTATATTCTAAGCCTTTGAAAAATTACATAATACACTACTTTTCAGAAAGAGCATTTGATTTTACTAACCCATCTGTGGTGAGATACAACTAAGGCACCAAACTTAAAAAAGGTTTTGGGACACTTTTGCAACACGATCAGCAAATGCAGAAGGAAGACCATTCATTCAAACTTAATGCTATTGTCAACCTTTTCAAGAGCACTAACAAGATCAGAAGACCAGCGAAAATGCTGCGAAAAACTGAAGCTTCTGAGTTCAAATTCAAGCAATGATGAAAGCTGCTTATGTTTTTGCAAAACTGCTGAACTTGTGGCCAAGTGGCTATACATGAAAATCACAGCCAACAGTTACCAGAGATAGACAGATTTTCTTCCATTTCAAAATGCACCTCCATAATGTTCTTTATATTGGTAAGTTGCTTTGATTTATAGGGTATTAAGTCCTAGATCTGTGGCTGCCAACCTCATGCTGAGTTACAAAGATCTTGCTTTGAAGATACAAGCACTGTGCAGGTACAAGTGCTGAGAATTAATTCATAGACGCTCAGAGAAGCACTGTGGTACTTCAGAACTTGCTTCCCATGACTGTGTATGCAGGTAGTTTCACCACTGCATTAGGAATAAATCTTAGCCTTTTAGCTTTAAAGCTATCTAAAGATACAATCACACTGCAATAAAAACACAGTCTTACTTGGAATGTGTATTTATTTCTACAAATAATCCTCATGGAGAACTGCAAATTTTGAGGGGAAAAAAAAACAACCCTTTCTCCAGCTATTTTCAAGGTTTGATAGTGGCTTCTACAGTCAGTGTCACTGTTTTATTGATGAAAAACTACAACCTACTCATATAACTTTTCAGGAGGTCATGGATTTTTTTTCCCCTAGATTGTACAAAACATTTTCATTAACAACTGAAGCAGCAAATCTCAAACTAAATAGGGAGATGCAAGCATATGACAAAATAAACTCCCCTCTTAGGAAATGGGCTTAGCCTCAGTTCATCTCCAAAGATGGGTAAATAAAACACAGAAGGAGAGTAAAAGTCTTTTAAAGGAAACCTAGTATGTCCTGAAATGTATAAATTAATAGTTGAAATTTTTAAAGATACAGCAAAGTCAGCCTAAAGAGCCAAAATTAGTGTAAGTCAGACAGATATATCAGCTATAATGTCAAATATATTTGACATTTTTTATATCAGTAAATTATACTGTAAATATTTTAATGGCGCATCTCTTCCACCCTGTGAGTCCCACCTGTGATAAGGACCCATAATTTGCCTGACCACACAAGTACATTCCTAAAATTCTGAAGTGAGAGAAATCTACTTAAAAAAATAGGAATTAATCCTTAGATTACACATCTCATTAAATTTCAAGTCTGCCCAAACGATAGTCAGCAAGTCCCATTCACTCTCTGTCTCATGCAGTACTTTTCAAACATACGTTGTGCGTGTTGTTTTTTACTGCTATTTTTAATCAGGACAAAGCAACCACAAAAAAGTGCTGCAGCAATGTTGTTTGGGATGAGAGAGGAAATTCTGGCTCCAGATCCTTAGCAACCAAAGCATTGTTACACGGATTTTTCTTTTATACAGACAGCCAAGCCTCTAAAAACAGTGAAAAAATTGAGCAAGAAATACTACATTTAAAAACAAAACCCACCACCAGTCTGTCTTTCCTGCCCAAATCCTGCAGGTAAGGGAATGGTACAAATAGAAGTGTTTAATGGATCAGAGAACCACGTGATCCATTGTAGACAATAACACCAGCTTTCATAATCCAGATGATTCCCTTTATATTTACTGGGGAAAAAAAAGCACTACTGAAAGAATATCATGGACCTGAGAAGCTGCTGTATGAGGCAGGAAAAAATAAAATTTATCTCTGCACCCTGCAGGACAGTTGAATATGACTCAAAAAAGAAAAAGGAGGTACCACAGGGTAAAATTGAAGCAAAACTAAAAGGCTAATGGGCATGAACTACTGAGTTAATGGATTGCTGCTAAAAAATAAACTGGGGTCCCATCTTTGTTACCTTAATGTTTCTATTTTAGAAGACTGTGAACTGTCAAGAGTAGAATGCCAGACTTTTTATTTTCCAGTCAATATGATTCATGACATACTATCAGTTTCCTGTAGGTAACAGAACAGGACAGCTATTTACAGAAGAAAAACTTTGAGTGAACTTTGTTAAAAAAATGAATAGAGTACAGACAATTGCAAGTTAATGCCTTAACACCTTTTCAATTACTCCTTTTAAAACTACTCATCTGAAATCTCCCCATTGATACCCACTCTTCTGG
Organism: Pachyramphus minor; assembly: GCA_013397135.1. Lineage (NCBI taxonomy): Eukaryota > Metazoa > Chordata > Aves > Passeriformes > Tyrannidae > Pachyramphus > Pachyramphus minor. The sequence goes on from VYXB01024585.1 coordinate 925,019, forward strand.
CAGTCTTTGTGCCAGAGGCAGTAAAAACACTATTGTCAGAGGAATTCTGCTTTATAGGACTGAGTTTCTATAACTCAAACTATTATAATACCAATTATTCACACATGAATACATTCACTTGCTTTCTGAATTTCTCAACTCTTCACTCTATAATCTTCACACAACCTCTACAGATTTGCCAAGGGGATCCTCACTTCAGTTCTAGCTTCCCTCTGGTTTGCTTTTTTATAAATCACTACTCAGAATTTTTAATGACAATAAATACCTGTCTGACCACAAGTCACACATAAAAACATTTCACTTCAGTTCACAGGAAGTTGATATCAAAACCAAACTTTACCTGCTCCTTTTTTTTTTTCCTTAGCTGCACAATCCATACAGACAGCACTTTTAAAAAGTGCTATGTAATACAATGCAATTAATCACTGAATATAAATTTACTCTGCCTTTTGTTAAGCAGTAAATAAGGTTTCTCAATTCTTCATTCTAAGTTGAGTTACCCTTACAGAGTTGTCTGAAAGACCCATAAACAAGGCAGACATTTCCCTCAGTAATGATTAAAAAAAAAAATTCTGTACTGTCCTTACTTCAGAAGGACTAGTCCTCTAGGTGAAGTTAAGAAAAATTAAGCCTATAGCAGACTTTTAGAAATTCTGAATTCTTGCCCACTCACAGGTGCTGCTTGGAGATTCTCAAGTCAGATACACCAAGTAATGACATCATCTTCTGGTGAAATAAGCACCAACCTTGTCCAGAGCAGAGCACAGTTCTTGGCTATTAAAGAACAGTGATAGTAAAAAATAAAACCCTAAATGATATGAAACAAAAAAACAAAAAAACCCAAACAAACAAAAAAAACCCCAAATCAAAACAACTCCTTTCCACATTCCTGAAATATTTCTGCAAGATCTAATGGTAACTATGACCTTTCTGTCTAGTACAGTCTGAAGAAAACAAGCTCAGAAACATGGGTGAATGGTACAGAAGCTTCAGAGTTGAGGATGTGCTGCTGCTGTCCCCAAAATCCAGCACAACAGTGACAGAACTGTAGACTATACAGCAATAAAGTTAACTGTTGGAAAAGAAAGGAGATATAATTAGGAGATTCAAAGACTGTCAATTATTAACAAGCAAGTCTGCTTCCCTTAGTGTGGAACTCTAATGAGATGTAGCAACAAAAGCAGAGATGTTTCTCTTGAAATTCCTGTAGTTTGACTACTACAGTACAGTAAGTGCAGCACAGCATTCAGAGGCTAACAAGTTCACTTTATGCTGCAGAAAAGACCCTTACATGCCTCTGCACTGCTTAAAATCCAGAGAATGTGAGTCCTCTATCATTAAATGATAAAACTGACATCCATCAAACAGTAAATTCTCTGTTGTTACTTTATTTCATGAAGAATTCCTGGGGATTAAAATCCAAAGAAGATTCTCATGGCAAGCAAGATCACCAGGGATCTAGACTTTTTGTCTGCAGTATCAAGAACCACTTAAAGCAATGCACATTTTAGGGGTTTTTTCCCCAAGATCAAAACCTTCAACTCCTTTTTGATATCTTGTGTGTAAAGTAACTCAAAGCCTTGAGAAAGCACTTACTATTAGCAACTTATGCTCTCTTATGCAGCATCCAGGATATCTGTGTACTTGCCACAGTAATTTAGCTGCCTCCAGTAGCTCCACATTCCTTACCAAGGGGCACCAAATAGTCCACTTGAAAGTCTCTGGAGTTTCCACTCACAAAGTCCCAAACTGCAGTCAGAGATAAGCAGCAAGAAAGAACAGAGCACAGTTCCGCAATGGCTTAAAAAGCAAAATGAAGTGCCAGCTTCCACTAACAGACCAAGCCATTCCTCCTCCAAAGCCAGCTATAGCATTTGCACTACCTCATCTGTGCTGCCACTACAGTTCCTGCAGTAAAACAGATAAGGGAACTAAATCCATCTGAAACATTTTTTTGTTTTGTTGGGTTTTTTCCCTCTGGGTTAGTTTTCAACATCTTTGGTTGAGCTTTCCAACTCATGAATGACGGTGCTGGCACAGGGGACATGGTGGGAATATGCCACCAGTGACAAGGCAAGTAGTGACCTGCAATTTGACCATCTTGAAGTGACTAACCCCTGAAAGGGTAACTAACCCCTAGAAGATGCCATTTTCGTCACCTGGATGGAGGGCACTCAAGGCATAGAGCTGACAAGTACATTAAAAGAACTGCATGCAACAGCTTCACATATTTATGAACTTCATCAACATATGCAACAGCTTATGTTGTGTAAACAAATACTAAAAAGAACTTGGGCACTGCTACTCAATAACGAAGAGTCAAGTTTCATAAGGAGCTGAAATGCATACAAAACCGACCTTGGCTGCAGCATCCTCAGCATTTTCTCCTCCAGTCACCTGCTTTTCCCCACAATGCTCTCAACTTAAGCTCTTCCCAATATTTCTCACAAAACTCTCCGTATCTCCTGTTTCTCCTCACCCCAACAAACAGGACACACACAACACTGCAGCTGAGATGTGCAGGCCGTGCCTGGCCAATACCATGTTTTAGCTGATCAGCTGCCAAGACAAGGCAGAACAGGTAACTGCCACCATTTCCCATCTACTGCCCTTTCCTTCACTAGACACGTGGATTTATCCAGCTCCCAATTTTCACAAAACCTGCAGGAATCTAATCTTTCAGCCCTTAACTCCTGTCAAATCCCTCTGAACTCTGCTAAATGATTCACAAGTTATTAGGGGAGCAGAGATGGACAGAGAGCACAGTTATGATTTTCTTGGGAAACCAAGACAGAAATATAATTTACATGAAACCAGAGCAATTATGTCAGTAAAATACATGACAAGATAGTCACATGGGAAAATTAAAGAGGAAAATTAAGTCAAAAGAGAAGAGACAATCAGATTAATGCCACCTGTGGAGGTAGTTTTTAGACTTTCCACCTCTATAGATCTGCTCATTTTCCCTGTGCTGATGATTAGCTCTGTACAACAGCAACCATTCCAGCTATACATATTCTTGGTACCTTCCCTTGGCTCTTAAGGACTAATGAACAACAGCTTCCAGCTTCAAGGGAGCCATAAACAAACAAGAAAGAATCATGCCTACTGGGTGGTTTCTCTATGAAGGAGACAAAATTGAAAAACAACAAAACAATACAAAGAAATCTGAAGGTAAGAAATAGGTATTAACCATCAGAAAATCAACAACTTCTGCAGACAGAAACTTAACACCAAAACTTAAAGCAAATGTTGCAGATTTAAAAAGAGAGGGAGGAAGGAATCTATCTGGTCTGAAAACTGCTTTTATTACCTCACTTGTGCATACCACTTGGAGGAAAAAGGCCTGACTTCAGAAGAACTAATTAAAAAACCTTTTTACCATGTTTCTAAGAAAGGAGGTTATAATGCTTCAAGAAAACCTCCTTCTTAAAAAAGGCTGAGCCATCCTGCATTACTGAGTTATAAAGGAGACAAATAACAGCAGAATAATAAAAAGTCACTGATCAGGTAAATTGTAGAACCCATTTTGCCCTCTGTCAGGGAAGGAGACATTCGATCAATTCAAGAGCCAGGTATTTAACAATGATGAAAGAAAATTTCTTTGCCACTAGGTATCACTGAGTCTAGAATTCAGATGGGATGCCAAAAAAGTTGATTTATTAGAACTCCCGCAAATTCATTAAACTGCATTTTAAATAAGGAGAATTACAAAACCTATGGGTTTTAGAAGAACTGTTAACCAACTTGGAATCAGTTAAGTTGGTACTGCCATCAAAATCAGGCATTTTAAAAAATACTTCTCAAATGTTTGCAACTTCCTCTTGAAGCATCTGGTTGAAGCCAGCATCAGACACAGGAGATCAAACTACTCCCATCCAGAATGCCAACTCCTACACTACCCAGAACAAAATGATAAAGAAACAAAAAGAGACAGTTGTCTCAGCCCTGAGAAAAGATGTCCTCAAATCCCAGAAAATCTTTTTTAATGATGTCTGTCAAGTTACAGTACTTGCCTCTACCTCAAGTGAGAAATAATCCAAGTCAAATCTGGAAAGCAGGAGGAGAAGACAAAACAGTAGCAAGTGTAGGATGTGTGACAAAACAGAAGCTACTCAAAATTTAATGTTAGCATCTGGATGACTGTTAATATGCCAGTATCCAAATTCTGAATCCAAACTCAGAACCAGACCAAAAGACAGAAAATAGTTATAATAATAAAAACCATACGGCATCTGGTCTGCCAAGTCTTTTGATAAGGCATTGCTGCAGCCACAGGAATGCCTGAAGTACAGCAATCACTGACATCACTGTAGCAGACAGGTCAAACACACACTAAACATGAAAATCAGGCAATGACTGAGAATAAAGCTGTTTCTGAGAAAGACTGTAAACAAAAGGCCTTTTCTTTCTAAAAATTAAAAAAAAAGAAAAAAAGATACTGACAAAACAAAACCTGACAGCAAAGATCACCCATTCCAGAGGGGAACCAAACCAAAAACCAACCAATAAAAAAAAAAAAAACCAAGCCAACATAAAAATGCATGCAAAATATTATTTATTTAGGAACTACATTTTCTGCAACAGTTTTTTTAGATCCTTGCTTGATCTCCCTGCAGTTCTTTCTATGGAGACCACTAATCACTTAAATTATTGGGAAAAGTTAACAGTGTGTTTACTTCATATTTCATAAAATGACTTTTATATAAAACTTGTATTTTTAATACTTTGCATAACACAAAGGATTTAAATTTATTTGCTCCAAATGCCATTTTCACAGCTATCCTATTTATCACGTGGCATAAAAGACATCTTCTCTATGAAGAAAACATAAAATCTACAGTCTATCACTACAGTATATTATCATTAAATGCTGCAAAAAAAGATAAGAATGCAAAGCCAAATCATCCCCATAGAGTTTATTTATATGTAACACTGAAGGAAGCAGTAAAACAGTATGCAACATGCCCCATCTACTGGCAAAATAAAGCAGCTAGATAAAGTTTTACTATACAGTATCTCAACAATTAAAGAGATGCCAATGCTTTCTGTGCTACCATGTCTCTAAACCACTTAATTCAGCAGACACACTGAACTGTATATTGATGGTAGTTTCCTCTTCCACACAAAGGTAAAACGGGACCATTCTCATCAGTGCACAGTGACAAGAGGTAATGGGCAGAGATCAAAATATAAGACATTCAAAATTAAGGAAAAGAAGTTACTGTGTGAGTTGCCAAGCAGTACAAGAGGTTCCCCAGGCATATCACAGAGCCTCCTTTCTTGGAAATGTTCAAAATACAATTAGAGAAAGGCTTGAGCAACCAGCTCTGAGGGGAGTTAGACCAGATGATCTCCAGAGGTTCCTTAAAGCCACAGGAATTTTGTGATTCTGTGATCATAAAACTACTTACAATCAGACTTTTCACCTATGTCCCATTCTAAGTTCCTATCAGAACACTTGCACTTTTCTCAAAATACACTGTTGATCTGGAAATATTTTAAATTATCTGTAACAGAACTTGCCGAGATAGATTTTCAGCAACTTCTAGTAGTGCAACACATTTTAAACTCATCTATACTGTGATAAACAATCCACCAGCTGTACCTTCAACGAGGGAAATGGAAGTTGCAGATGAAATCTAACTCAGGAACATGAGTTATCACCATGCCTTCAAACAGAACAACTGTTCTGTGCCACATTTGTGACAGCCCATCTTGGTCTAATCAAATCAATAAAATATCTAAAATATGTTAGAAAAATTATAGGAATCACAAAATAACAGGTAACAAAAAACCTAAAGTTTTATACAAAATACATAACCTCAGAAAACAAACCAACACATCCAACTCTCATTGTCTATTCTATCAGCCCTGAACAGGGCTTTAAGTTTGGCAAGGTTGCTGCACTGTCTACAGTTCACTCTTCTTTTAGAGAAGATACTTGACAACAAATTCTTTTAGAGTCCTCAAGTTTTTCATCTGAATTAAGCTTTTTGCAGCTATTCTCTAAAATACTGTAAAACAAAAGCTTCTAAAAAATAACAACTTATCAGGAAAATAATGTTGCAATTGGTGATTTTTTCCTTAGGAGTTCTATAAGGAAAAAAATTAATTCAAGTTCGAACAGCAGAAAAAAATGAAAGATTTTCAGAATTATTAATTGCAAAGTACAGGTTTTATCCTGTGTAATTAAAATACACAAATAATTTTTCTTGTTACTCTGCTTGTGCAATACATTATAGTCTGGGGGGGCGGCGGGAATCTTTGTTCTTGACTGTAAAAAAATTTCAACTCTACCTCTAAAATCATGTCTGTTAACAAATCCCTTCTCTGAACTTGTTTCTTCCATTTATACAATCACAATCCACAATATCATTTGCTGCTATTCAAGCTCCCTACAACCGGTCAGTTCTGCTCTCACCCTTCTCTAGCTCTGTCCTCCAAGAGCCCTTTTAAGGCCATTTCTCTTCTAATTTCTAATTGCTACTGAACTGACCACACTAATCTTTAAGTGTGTCCATGCACTACTTGAATCCCTTCTGCAGATTTCTGATTGCTCACCAATTCCTGGTTCTCTCTCTTGATTACTAGATGCATCACATCCCTCCTGCACGAGTTACCTTTCCCAGACTCAGCCTTAAAAGGAAGATTTTCATTTGATCACAGTCCTAAACACCACTAAGCCTCAAATTTTCTTGCCTTCCAAGCTAAACCACCAAAATGCTAACAGGATCAGTGCCTTAACAGTAACTTTTTTGTTTACAGAGACACTGGCAGTTTCCTACAGCGGATGGCTTGAGTTTTCAAACAACTGCCACTGCCTCCACAACAGAGAGGAGAGGGGAGCTGCTTTGGATGCAAGTCATCAGCAACGGCTGATGTTATCAGCAATGGCTGATCTCTTCCCAAGAGATGTCCAGCTTGGAGATCTGTAAACCCCACCATCTGCTGCACAGCTAGGAAAGCGCTCTGTAGATCAGCCAGACTGAGAATCTCCATCTTGGATTTCATAGGAAATTTTAAAAAAAAAATTTGGGAATCCCTTCCCTCCAACTTCTGTTTTTGCATGAGCAGCCAAATGAATAAAGAACAGCTTGGATCCACATCATCAATCTATTATATAACAATTTATTCAAGCCATAATTCTGTACGATTGACTTCAATTCCTTTAACGGAAGCAATTACAGCTCCGGGAAATAAAACCATACACCTCTAATTAATTAAACCATTTGACATCAACGCTATCATTCATATATAAACAATGTTCATCTCTGGGCAGTTATCAACATGCCTAGAAAACTATTTCTCATCAAGAAAAGGCACCATGAAGGAAAGCACAAAGACCAATGAAAATTTGTCTGCATCAATCTATCAGTTTTCACAATAAGCAATAATTGATAATGCTACTAATACTATACTTAAGCAGGAATGTCATGCACAACTATCAGTATATCCCTCATACTCACTTTCTCTTATAGTCTTTATTTTCCTTATTAAGGAAATAGCTGTTAGGTATTTACCTGTTCTAATCAACTTACCTCATGAAAGTAATTAGCAGTGCCTCTGATTATCTACAGTTACACCTCACAATCCTAGAGATTTTGATCATTTACTTGGATTAGTCCAGCAGGCTCCAGTGAGTCTATCTTAACATCCTCCAGTAATGCTTACTAACTATTGAAAACCATTGCCATAAAAGAAAACAGTTAAATTTGCAATCTCTTCTCTAGCTTTCAGCATAATACGGAATGTATTGAAGTAGAAAGTGAGTATAGTGCATGTGAGAGTATTAAGCAGTATGTAGGTATGTACCTGTGAATACACAGAGGGTAAAAAAACCTGAGCACTTGTTAAACCAATAAACTTCATCTTCTCACTGGATCAGTTATCTTATACTGAAAATAGTATTTTACAAAGAAAAATGCAAAAACTCATATTGAATTAGAAAAACAGGTTTTCTTCGTCACAAAACCAGAAATCCTACTTCTTTGCAACTTCTTGGGCAGAGATTTCATGTAGTCAGAAAAGAAGGATGTGTTCCACATGTTTCATGTGTATAATCACTACTGCTTACTGATTATTTTCAGAAGTAGAGACATATTTGAAAAGTTTGCCCTTGGAAGAGCCTCTAATTTTGCACAACTATCACCCAGAGTACTCACATGCACATTTAGTCGCAGAGTTGGGCCACACCGCCATCGTAGGTTTTTGTTTGTTCCGAAATGCCTCTTCAACTCGAGCTTCTGTTTTCCGTACGGTGGAACCATGAGGATTTATCTGTTCTGCTGGTACTGATAAGCCTGCATGCAAAAGATAACCATATCTATTTAAATAAAGCAAGCTGCATAAAACTACTGAATTTAAGAAGAAATTTGGAATACCGTGCTGCAGTAGCAACACATCAATTAATATTTAGCTGGACATCCACAGCAAAGATTAGAATCAAGAATACTTGGTTTCTACTTTCAAAATAACTTACTGGTTACATGGTCTTAAAACTGGCAGCTCTCACAGATTAGAAAAATGTGACTGTTTCTCACACTTGGGTCCCCAAAGATTGCACTCCTGTATCCATATTTCCTCTACAAAACAAATGCTTACTGACCATTTCAATTTCTCCTGATTTTAAAATTTTCCTGATTTAAAATAAGTGGCAAGTCATAATGGCATTTTCTGCCACATCAAAAAGAGTATCTGAATAAGAACCCTGTATTGTCACTGTGATCTATGTCACATAAAATGGATCCATTTCAGAGTCAACAGCTCTTAGATTAAGAAAATGCAATTCTGCTTTTAACAAAAAGTATGGTTTTCTTTCTGTAAGATGGTTCATCTTATTGCTTCTGCTGTTTCATAGGGGTTTTAACTGAATTCTAAAAAGGCAAACTTTCATACTGGTTAAGCACGTTTTAAAAAGACATCAATGAATCTCTGAAGTTTCATATTTGTGAACTAGAATTTCCTATCCAACCACTAAAATGGTCTTCAAAATGTCCTACCATGTCTCCAACAGAAACCAGAAACAATGATCAAGAGCTGACATTCATTCATCAAAACTGATGGATGCAGAAATTAAAAGATTTACAAAGAAACTCTCACCTCACAGTTAATATTTACAGAGTAAACTTCTAGGTGCCATTACAAATATTTTAAACTGCATAACATATTTTATTACTTCAAATATCCACCACTTCTACCTTCTTATCTGCTAGTCTCAACAAGAAGCTGCAAATTTCAATAATCTAGGATATAGGGTTCTTATTTTACCAACTTAAAACTTGCTATCCTCAGGTTTAGCATCTTTCAACAAAAGCACCCCATTTCAGTCATACAGGAACAAGAAATTCTAGTTTAACTTCTAGATACTGATTTTATTGTACAGTTTTTCTTTTTGTTACATTGCTGTACTTCTGAGATTGATCAGTCACAGTACTAAGTAAAAATGGTAGATCTGTCCAAAGGAAAAAAAAACCAACCAAACAAAAAACAACAAACCAACCCAACAAAACCAGAAAAGCTGTACAAAAAGAAAGCAATGTAGAAAATACCTTCCATTTTACAACTGTGTAAGACTGCTAAATAACTTCCCAAAACAACTGTGAGGAAAATAGATATGGAGCTTTTAGCCTTTTTCATCCCTTGCTCAAACTACTCTGAAAGAGGGTACACGTCAAAGTCTAGACCAGCAGATGCACTGTAATTGTGTTGATCTGCTCTCTTGCTAAGCATATTCTATAGAGCAAAACAGGATAAAGGCAAAGCTGATCAGCTTTCATATCCCATCCATCCATTACAGTGACCAGTGCCAAGACTACGTTCCTGAAGCGGTGCCATCCTGATGCTCTGCACCACCACAATCTTTGACACAACCTCTAATCCAGGAACAGGACAATCTCTTTTTGTTGCCTCACAGCATGAGGCTTCCTCAGACCTCAAGAACTTGATATATTTTACTTCACCCATAACCAGTTAATCCAACATAGCTTCTTCCATGCCTTTCAAGTATTGTGTCCTTGCTAACCCAGTAAGTGATCTTAGCCTTCCACATTCTACAGTTGGACCGGTTGCAGAGCTCATTTCTTCTTGAAACCACCATAATGTGGTCCAGAAGCACGAGCATCTTTGAAATGTCACTATGACACTGTAATGACTTCCATGCCAATGTACTGAATCCACACTGAGACCTGCCTATTGCTGTCTGTGAGCTGTTGCCCTTCACAAACAACTGGCACTGCCTGCCACCTACCCGTACCTGAAGGTCCAATCACCAGCATCTCACACCAAAAGTACCTGCTTTTTTCCATTGCATGATGCCATCAGCCTTAATTATGACTTAAGAAACCCCTCTTTCTTTCAAGAGGGTTTTGACCCCAAAAATATATATAATTACTTGGCCACTGCCACAGAAAGAAGGGCATCATGCCAGTTAGTTCTCACAAACTTGCAAGAAAGGACTACGAGCCACAGAGTCACGCTCTAACAAAGAGCTTCTACAAACATTTACTTTAACCTCAGAAGCAATAACCTTTAACAATCACAGGGACTCGGATAATTAACTAAGCACAGCTCTCAGCATGACACTATGGCCAGAACTGTGAATATTCTTATACTTCTAATAGAAAAGTACAGAGGAGAAATGAAGGCATTATATTACTTCTGTTTTACAAACACAGTGAATCACAATTGGTTCACTTATCCACATTCAAGACACACATTGGAGGCTTGCAAAAAATTAGACAAAAACATGCATGACTGAATGGGAAAATAAAAGGAACTGTATCCATTTTAACCTGAAGAAAAAGCCTACAGACACCTGTGTAGTTCAAAGAAATTTATTAATAAAGCGTCTTCAATCTACTGACAGAAGTATTTCAAGAACCAGCAGTCACAAGTTAAGACCAGCCAATTCAATCTAGAAATCAAATAATGCAGCTTTTTTTGGCCAAAGCAGGAAACAACTTGCCAAGCTAAAGATGGAATTATTGAAATCAATAATCCCTTACTCAGCATGAAATTTGGTTCTAATGTTATAGTTCAGTGATTTTCAACCTTTTTCAACTTTCAGAACTTTAAAAATTTTCCACAGAGGCAGAATCTTTTATGTAAACACAGCACTGTTCCCACACTGGGAATATGTCTGGACTTTTGATTACTTTCTCTGGTCATTTTAGAAGCCATACACAGACTTGGAGGTCTATGGACTAGAAGTTGAAAACAACTGGCCTAATTTAGTAGGGGGCTCTATTTCCTAATTCTGGGCTTTTATATTTTCAACCTCACACTCTCTTCAACGTGGACGTAATAGTTGTTTCTTAATCCAAAAAAAAAAATCAATATTTTATCACCAAAAATGCACATGCACATTCTGCACATGCCAGGGTGAACTGAAAATCCAGTGGTTTAAATGTCCATCTCCATTATCATAATTATTATACTGCATTGCATGGCACTTTCAGAACACAGCTCTGGTTCCACCACATCTTCAGTTGGTACAGTAGTCCTAACATTTATCTGTTCACCAGGTTCTACAGTACCATCTGTAACAGTAGGCAGTGCAACCTTCTTTTGGAAAGGACAGTGCCTTATCAGACCACCTCATACATCCACAAAAAGCAGACAAGTTTCAAGCTCAGTCATCCTTTAATGTGCACCATCCAAATCTGACATGCACTCTATATTTCATCTTTTTTTATATGGACATTTGTAAATTCTGTTTTCTATCCCCTATATCTACAGCAGCTTTTCTTGTTGTCCTTGATGTCCCTTGGCCAGGTTTAATTCTATCAGGGCTTTAGCTTTCCAAACCTGATCCCTGGCTGCCCAAACAAACCTCTGTATTCTTCCCAGGCTACCTTTTCCTGCTTTCGTTCTCTGTAGGCATCCCTTTTGTGTTTAAGTTTGTCCAGGATCTCCTGTTCATCCTTTCAGGCCTCCTGATGTGCTTGCCTAACTTCCTCTTTGTTGGGACACATCACTCCTGAGCTTGGAGGAGGCGATCCTTGAATATTAACCAGTTTTCTGGGGTTCCCCTTCCCTCTAGGGCTTTTATCTTACAGGACTCTACAAAGCAGATGCCAGAAGCAGCTGAAGTCTGCTCTCCTGAAGGCCAGGGTAGTGATCCTTGCTGTGCACCCTCCACACTGCCCTAAGAATCTCAAACCCCACCACTTCATGGTCACTGCAGACCCAGCTGCCTCTGAGTCTCACAGTCCCCACCAGCTCCTCGTTGGTGAAAAGAAGGTTTGGCACAGCACCTTTCCTTGTTGGCTCCTCTGTCACTTGGAGAAGGAAGTTATCCTCAGCACATTCCAGGAACCTGCTGGATAGCTTATGCCCTGCAGTGTTGTCTCTCCAACACATATCAGGGTGGTTGAAGTCCCCCACAAGGTCCAGGGCTTGTGGATGTGAGCCTATTCCTGTCTACAGTGGGCCTCCACAGGTTGTTGTGTTACAATAAATGAAATTAAACGTACCTCTTTTTCTTCTTGCTTCCTTGATTTCTTCACACATCTTATTAAATTCTGGATCCAGTTCAGCAGCAATGATAGCATGAGCAGTGTCCTTCAAAGTGCACGCTCTATGTCTAATTATTTTATCTAGAAAACAGGACAGCACACTTGTTTTATCACAATTATGTAAATGTTTTACCATTTCTATGTTGTTCTGTGTTGTCTATTACAGCACTGATACAGACAGAAGTAACACAGTGTAACATAGTGCAGAGAGTCCCAGAAGTAACAAGAGCCTTGTCCAGGAATTAATTTACTCACTGAGGTCTAGGAACATTCATTCAGTTATACTGCCTGAAAAATCACACCAGACATCATCTGCATCTGTATCTCTAAGGTAGATCCAGCCTGCTTATGTTCCTCCCCTGCTGTTTTTTTTTCTTTAACCCGAAATTATTGCTTAATTAGTATTTTGCAATTAAAAAAAAAAAATCAAAATTGTGCTAAACCAGATTACTTTATTCCTTATTTTAAATACATATTTCTCACTTCAATCCATTAAGGAAAACTGGCTAGAAACAAGCTTTGAGGGTGCCACATTTTCATGCCTGTTTGAGGAACAGGACAAATTGCCCATAATAGAAGCATAAACGGAACTCACAAAAAAACAGACCAGTTCCCATACCTTTGGAACGCACAAAAGAAATTATCCCACTGTTGACATTTGAAAAGTAATTGTAACTTAATAAGTAAGCCCATATGTGGAGAAAATTGACATCTAGAATGTTGTTTTTCAATGAAACCTACAACAGTCATTGTTTGCCTTTAGTACAAACATATTTAATTAGTCAATTCATCCACACTGGACTACTTTTTCCAGCTGATGGAGGTACTTCAAGAGCAAGCATCAACACTAACATTATACAACTATCAGATTTAATGTTTTAATAATCTTTAAAGATGACAATTAAGAATATCAGTGAACATTTATTAAGCAAGGTTTGTAATTCTAGAAACAGTAAATTTTACAGCTGGAAAAAAAGCTGGGTGACAAAGGCTATCCAATATCCAGCTCAAAAGAGCTCAACACGTTTTATTTTTCTTGGGGAAAAATACCACCACATAAATCTACTGGAAGTTTAGAAGTTTTTACTCATGTATTTGTGAAGCATTATGTTTTATTATTACAAAAAAATTTACTGTATTCTTTGCAGACATAATTTTGAGATATTAGACTTCAAAATATTGGTCAGATAAATGTTAAGATGCCCTTGCAAAGGAGAAAGAGAAGGGGAGAGGAAAAAAAATAAAATTCAAATCAGGGTGTTTTAATGAACCACTACTTTCCTGTAATCCTATGATGAGCAAAACTTTCCTACAGACAGTGCTTCAAAGAGGCAAATACTATTATGTCCAACATTCAATGGTTACGTTTCCATGCTTTTAAGAACATTTCTCAGTCAAACAATGGAGGGAAAAAAATCCCTACTCATTTCACTATAGAACCTATCTGAAATTTTATAGCAAAGTACCAGCAAAAAAAAAAAAAAAAAAAAAAAAACCACTTTTGGAAATCTGTACTGCACATAAAACTAGTTAGCCCAGTACCCCCACTGCTCTTCCAGCTTCCCAACAAGACAGCATGATTCCTCAGCAAATTCATGCATGAAGCAGAGGGAAGCTTGTATGCCCAGCTCCAAAGAATGTGAACATTTACAGGGTAATATTCAGTTAATGCATGCATCTGAATGCATGGAATGCTTCCTCAGAATACCCATGGTGTGCTGCTTCAGCAGTGTGTTCACACAACAGCTCAAGAAATCCTGCATGCCAGAAGAGCAATACATCATATTGTTGTTAACAGCAGAGGACAGAACTATTTTTCATTACCTCCAATCCAAAACTGAACCTAGAAAGAGCCAGATCAATTTCTCCCAGCTCAGGAAAATCAAAATATCTCTAAACAGGTGCTCTTCAGATACACTCAGAATCCCAAGTGCCCATCAAGGGCTTTCATTAGTTCACATCAATCACACCTTGGAAGTCCTCAAAAGTGTGTTATCAAGAACACAGAAAACCTTTTGCTGTATATTGTCAATGGATTTTCTTAGTTGTAAAACAAAATGCATCATAAACTGAAGAAATAGTTGATCATCTACAGGTATGAACCAGCACTCACTCAGGAGCCAACAACACACACCAGGGTTCAAAAGGTGATGTGAAACAGGTCTAAGTGTTTGACCAGACTATACTGCCTCTAGTCCACACGAGACACTTGTGAACGCCTCAGAAAATCAAAAATTTGAGAAGAAAAATACAGAAAATGGTAAAACAATTTCACAAGATTTCATGAAAAAGCTTTTTACCACATTGGACTACATTTGTTAGTCCAATTAGATGGACCCCGACCTCCAAGTATCTCATATATTAAATACAACTACATTACAAGACTGGGTTTTGTTGATGTTGTTTTATTGATGACACTTGAAGCTGCCAGCTGAAAGGCTTTCTTTTGGCAATGTGCACTGTAAGGCAGCCCTAGCAAAGAGCATACAAGATGTTCTTTCCTTAGTTTGAAGCATGAACAGCTTTTACATGCATTTCAGTCTACAAATTCCATTTTAATTGAAAGCATCCCATCACACTTTGTCAAGACAATACTGTCTAATCTCTCCTAATCAGCTGCAACTGACTTCCCTGCCTGGTGATTTATCCTGTTTTATTTCTATCCCCAAATACATAGACTTTAATTTCTG
Source organism: Pachyramphus minor (assembly GCA_013397135.1). NCBI lineage: Eukaryota > Metazoa > Chordata > Aves > Passeriformes > Tyrannidae > Pachyramphus > Pachyramphus minor. Next base: position 940,227 of record VYXB01024585.1, read on the forward strand.
CGTATGAATGTCATGTTCTAAGCCAATATGGAAATACAGCAGGCCACTGCCAGATTGCGTGCAAGATTCTCTACAGAGCTCTCCAAATTACGGTGGGGTTTTGTTGCATACACGAAGTCTATTCACTGAAAAGGAGCTATCAAATTTGAAAAGGAACTACAAAACCTAATTTATTAGAAAACAACTGAATGCTGTAGTTCTCCTGCTCTTGTAATGTCCCCCAGTGCACTATATGCCTCAGAATACTAAAAGCACAGACTCTTAGGACTTGCTTATCCTAATTATCACATAGCATGCAGTTTCTTTAAATGCCCGAACAGCAACCAAATACAGGATTAAATACCAAACTTTCAGATTTAGGTAGGCCAAAACAAAGCAGGTTCTTACCTCCAGGGTCTTTGTCTGGATTGTACTCCAATGCATTACTGCAGATCAGGTCTATGTCTGTTAGAAAATCCTTGGCTGTTAAATAGTTGTGTTTATCAATTTTGGTTATTACTGTTGATAGGTCCATTGGCTCTTTGATAACTTCAAGGTAATCTGAAACCTACAAACAAACAGCATACAGAAATGACACAGGACCATATGAGTTCCTTTTGAATGCTGACAATATCACATCTTCTATCCTTGGGTTCATTCCACATGCATAGGTTTAAGACATTAACCAGACATTTTGGTTTTTAAACAAATTTATGTTGAAAAGAGAAGTTGTATCAGACTAAAAACAGGATTTCCAAAGCTACTTTTTCTTCAGTATGTCACCAATTTCTTTCTCAAAATTAATTTAACAGTATTGTTGAGGCAACGCATTTTAATGTAAATGTATTTTCTATTTAGACTGATTTATGTCTAGTTTTTCATAGTTCTATAACACTGTCTTGGACTAAAAGGGCAAAAACCATCATTCTTGATCAACTTGAAACACCAGGAAAAATTAGGGAAGCTCTTGTTTGTTCACCTTGTAGGTAAAGTTCTCAATTAACTGAACAGTCAAATTATCAGCTTTTAAATATCTTCTATTAAATACTTTCTTTTAACAAAGAAAAGTCAGGTTTTATTGCTTGCAGACATTAGATTGACTGTAGAGAAGGACAAGGTAAAGAAAAAGCCTTGTGTCAGTTTACGATGAGCTTAGATCGTAACTGGAGATTCAGCAACCACTAGGGTACACTAAAAAGTGTTTAACATAATTAATGGTACCATATGGATCTTAAGCTTGATAGTCAAATGCATCAGCACAGCTGCTGTAACAAAGTTCACCAAAAAAAAAAAAAACAAAAAAAAAACCAACAACCCTATGAATTTGTTATTTACTTCAAGGAAAAAAACCCTATGCTTGAATGTTTCAGTGTGATTAATTAAAAACACTGGCAGTCTCTGAAACAGTATTGCATTTTCTCTTTTGAAATCACCCACATATAATATGCACTGCCAAAGCCCTGAAGAGTTAAACAGATATTCAGATCAAGCTATAACAGCTCCTAAGAATTTATTTTTTAATATAGCTGCCTGTAGACATATATTACAACATAAACTAACGTTAATGCATTACTTCAGTGGACAGCAATCTGTCACCTAATTCCTTAAATACAGGCATTAAAATTTATTATGAAAAATTAAAATGGCAAAAATTCTCTTTTTGGCTCCCTGCATGGAAACATGATGATAACTGGTTCAGGGATTAGAAAGCCAAGCCAAGGACTTCCTTTTCTTTTAGCATCAGAAAATCTTCACTGGAAGTTGTAAATATTACTGCTGAATTAGCCAGGAAAATTCTTGACTTGTCACACAGCAGCATTCTGTGCAATGCAAGCAGGAGTGGAACAAACTTTTCCTAAGGAAGTCAAGCAGACAGGCTGTTCTTAAATGCACCAGGTGGGACGTAGAGGATTACATTTGATTTCTAATGCTATGATATATTAGCAGGGTTTTTGGCAAGGGTTTAAATAACAAATTCACATTTCAATTCTCTCCATCTACAAAACGAAGACACTTATTGGTTCTTTCTTTACATGCTCTTATACATGTAACAAATTCTCTGGGGAAAGAAAATACCTCTTTTCTACAATAATGGACCTCCCAAACAGTTCCATAAGAAAAATCAAGCCAAGTTACTGCTCAGACCATGCTCACACCATAAGCTGCCAGGTTAAACAGCTCTTGCCAGTCTTTCAAAAGCAGTCAGCTACCAAACACTATGGAAAGGTTAAATTAAGAGAGGACTGCATGGGCCCGTAAGAGATCCCTGTTCCACCCTGCAAGGAATTTACACTCCAAATCTGCTTTTTACAGTGCTGCATTTCTAATGTTCCATATTCACCTCTTAATGTCTTCCAAAAGAGAATTTTCTCTCTTTGGAAGCAATTAAGGAATTTTTTTTCAGTTAGCAAGCCTGCAAAGCTTGCAGCAGGCCAGCATCTGACCTCAAAGTCAGACAAACACAATCCTATTCATACAGCAGCAGCTGAAAATAGATTTGCAGATCGAACTGTCTCATCAGTTAGGTGTGCACACTCCATAATCGACCAGTTAATGCCTTATAATGTGCTACCATCTGTGATTAATGGCAGCCACAGGCATTACTGCTGAAATTATTCAACAATACTACTAATGCTGAATACATTACAGAACACAGATCACTTTCCCAATATTATCATGTCTATGATTACAATGCTGTAAAAGCTTTTATTAAAGAATTATATCTATGGTCTCAAATATTTCAGGAGCACTGGTAGGGATTTTAAAATGCTGGTTTCAGTTATAAAACTGACAGGAATGCACAAGCTTTTTCAATAGGTCACTGGCAATAGAGCATACTCCAAATCCTTGCATCACGATGATGAGGCTGTGACTATCTCACCAGCTAAAAAAAAAAAAAAAAAATATCAACATTTTCGATTGGAAAGATCATGGATCAAACATCTATTTTTCTTATTAACTTAACCGTTCCCTTTTTTTTTTTTTTAATTTATATTCTTTTTCTAATAGCTTCAACTTCATTGTTTGCACATTACTGAAACAAGACCTCTTCAATATCCACCGGTTTGCTGAAGATGTTAAAGCGCTTGTCTGTGGCCAGCCTCTTGGTAACATCCCTGAGAAACAACCGCAGCTCTCGCAACGTGTTCTCTTCCTGGTCCTCCATCCGCTGTTTCTCTGCCTCCGACAGCTCCCGGGCAGGACATGGCAGTGCAAGAGGAAGAACTTCCAGAGCACGAAGAGCTAGGGAAAAAAAACAAGAAGTCAGACAATGGAAATATTAGCAACACAGTCGCTCTTGGGATTATGTCACTTCAAATCCCACCATATATATTTCATCTGCCTCATGGATCTAACTATCACTGCATCCTTAACCTCACAATTCTCCATCTTCTAAAACTGTTAACTGTAACTCTGAAATTTATTCTGGGCACTGATTAATACTGCCACATGTTAATTACACTGCCAATTACCCACACCTTTTTAAAAAGGAAAGTACCACAAAATAAAACATTCAGATCACATTATAATTGGTTTTACTGTAACTTAGTTTACCAGCCTGTTTCCTTCTTGGTGGGGGCATTGCTGCCTCATCAAGAATTAAGCCTCTGAAAAATCGCAATCTGTCTTCTTCACTTGGTCTTTGAATATAAAAAACCTCTTCATACTGGATTCTGAAAATACATTTCACCTAGAAAAAAAAAATTTTTGGAAAATTGAGCCCCCACTCAAAAATACACATCAATGACCATATTAAAACACTAGTCACAAACTTTCCAAAATCAGCCACAGGACAGAAGATAGTAAACCCTACCTAAAGCTGTGTTTACAGTAAGGGTAAAACAATACTTTTAATTCTCACTGAATAGTAACTAAACTTGCAGTATCCCAGAATCCTAACAATGGCCACCTCTGCAGTGAAAGGCAGAGGAAGGGAAGGAGAAAAAAAATAGTCAAAAAATGTTGAGGAAAAAAAAAAAAGGGAACTTCCCTCTCTCATCCTGAATAAACCAGGTCTTCAGATTAATCTGCATTTAATTATAATGGAGTAATTTACCAAAATAAACAACTGACAAAATGAACAATTTTGTCTTCTCAGCAGAGTAGCATGGACCTTCTGAAAAAAATCAGTAATATGGACATACATCCCTCATTAAGGAAAACTGCAAACATTCAATTAATACTACATTTTCAGTTTGATATATTTTAAATTAAATTAGAAAACCATTACAAAACAAAGTGTTTTCACATGACCAAAACATTCTGAAGAGCACAGAACTCCCTAACAACGCCTCTTTCCTCAATAAACTTACCTCTTCAGGCAATTCACTAAACATGGACTCGGAGGTAGACAGTAGAAATATAGGGGAGAAAGATGGTATATCTTGCAGCAGAGTTAGGAAAGTAGCTCTCACAGTTTCACTGACAGCTTCCCACCAATCACCAATATGAGGCATGTAAACTATACTTGGTACTGTTCTTCGAGCTTCACGAAAAATCTAATTAAAAGAAACAGTGATATTTAAACTAAGGAACTAATTGTTAGTATCAATTGTGAGTAATAAAATTTTTGTGGATTGGGAAATGACTCATATTTGCAGTATTTTATAGACAAATGTTCCAGCAGAATAAAATTATCCAATGCTAAAGACTTTCTAAACAAGTGTTTGTGACTCTTGGCTGTAGCATTCAATTATCTTACGTCAATGTGCCAGTGAGCACAGAGCATCTACTTGTCATATAGGTTTTAAAAAAACTTGCTACAACTGAACAATCAAGATGAAGACTCAGTTGTTTTGAAATCCGTGCAAAATCCACTGCCAACTGTTTTGAAGCCTAAAACATTTAAAACTAAGCAAGTGAACCTAGAACAACAGCACACCAATTCATACACAGGTGAATAAAATGACCATCAGGCACCAAGCACCAAGACTAAGATTACTTGGTATTTAGTTATGTGACAAGGGGACAGGTTAAAAATGTAATTATTCTCACTAGTCACTAGAGAGATCCCCATTACCCTCTGGAGACCTCTTTATTTTAAACATGAAAATAGAAGGACTCTATGAAAATCTGGATTTTAGGTTACATTCCAACAGGCTGTCTTTACATTGGTGCAACTAATCTTTTCCAGAATTACATAATTGACTCATTACAAGAGAATCTGAAATGTCACCTGTGCACATGACTCTTCAGGTGTTTTGGCACTGACTGAATAAAGGGCTGGCAGGTCTAGCCTGTGTACAGAGAATTTTTCCAGAGTGTGCAATAGTGCTGGAGCAAGGTGCGAAGTCTGACCCGAACCTCTTTCTCCAGAGAGCAGTAATCTCGGTCTGTAAGAGGTTGGCTGGTGATAAGCTGACCTGCAACAGAATAACAATTACAAAAGTCAATTAACATGCCAATGTTATCAATGGATGGATATATATAATAAGATTATTTTAGAATCCAGGAGACTTTCAGTATTGGGTAATAGTTTCCAAAAACAGCCTAAAAAGATTCAACTAACCTAACTATCCCTCAACACTACTTCAAGTCCCAATAATTCAAGTTTTGTCTTAGCTTTGGTTTCACAAGCATTTAATTCAACCTCATCTGTGCAAAGTTATGCATAATATTAAATTCATGACAATTTTCATTATAACTAATTTATTTAGAACTAATTCCTTGATCATATAAAAAGACTTAATGGACTTACAGTAAAGACAGCAATTTAATCATGTCTAGTTCAGTTTTAACTACTTAAGTATCTCTTCAGTAGCCTCAGGAATCCCAGGTCAATCCTTTTATCCCTTAAGTGCTGCCCAAGATTTCCAAGAAGCACTGAACATTTCAATCGTTTGTTTTTTTAAGAAACAGGATTTGAAGTAGGATTGAATAAAATCACTATTCTTCTTGTATTCCAGCATATTCATACATTTCTATTCAGTGGATTTCCAGACAGAAAGAAGACTGTAAAGGAAGAACTCCAAAGGTAAACTTTTTGCTTGTTTTTTTTTGTTATTGAAAAGAAATTCTCAGCAGTCCCTACAAGGGGTTTTGGGATTTTTTGATTCTTTGGGGGGATTTTGCCCTGTTTTGGGGATAAATGAGATGTGAAGAGAGAAGCATTAAGTTCCTCCATTAGAAGTCTTTTCCATTTATAGGAAACTGATTATAAAACAAGAAAGTTTTTAATTAATTTGCATTTTCTCTCATCAAGGCATTTTTATCTGCACATCAGTCAGCTCAGGCAGTGAAACAAGACTGATGGTATTACTTCATGTTAAACATTTTGGAACAACGATGGGCACTGCTGACCTTCAGCTTTTCAGTTCTGGTGGTGGAGGTTACATACACAGATAACAATTAAAAAAGCCCAGAAAATATAATCTTCCAGATTCTCTTATTTCGACATACATCCACACAAATATATATTGGTTTTGTTTTGGCTTCCCCTGTCACAACCTCACAACAAAAGCTTAAATTTGGCATTAAAATACTTGACTATGTACCTCTAACTATTTGACCTTAAATCCTTATTTTTAAGCTCCATAAATTCTGTTCTGGCATTACTGTTTAGCACAAAAAATTTTGCAGTTTTCCACAAGATGGCTCTACTAAACAGTACCACTAATGAACAGTTTTTCTAACTTCAATTTATTTATTCAGCAAACTCCCTGCAGAAACCATCACATAAAAGTAGTCTAAAACTATTCTTAATATAAAACAAAGAAATTTTAATTATTGCTAATTACTGTAGAACATGGCCTTTCCTAAGAACATTCCCATATCTGAAACTCTTGACCAGGCACTTACATGTTTCCATCACAGAACACCACTGCCACCCCAAAGATAAAGAATGTCTTCCTTAGCTCTGCTGATGTAGGAATTTCATGGTTTCATCTATCTGGTTATATGCATTTAGAGGAACACTCACATTGTAAAATGAAGGTAGGGTTTATGTATAGCAGCTGATGACTGTTTCTTTGGTGATCCTGAGTGACAGCTTGTCTCAAAAATTGATGAAGCATTCTCATCTTCACTATCATCTAATATTAGACTTGGTACATCTGTTCCAAGAGATGTATTAATTAGAATTTTATCACTTTTAAGTACATATACAACAAACAAATTTTTTGTGTCAATTATAATAAATCTTCAAATGTAGAACAAATTAGTTAAAACTGTCTAAATATCAGAATTCAGAATAATAAGTACTTATTACTTCAAAACCCAAAACAAATTAAATACTGTAGAAGTCCAATATTAATCACAATTTTTTTTTTAAGCCATGAAGTTGAACAACTCAAATACAAAGAAGTTTAACTTGTTATGAAATGCGTCCTTGGGTTTTAATTCACAGCTAGAGATTTTATCAAGGAGAGAGTCATAAAATTTGTAATTCCTCAGACTATGGAGAATTTTCTAGTTATTTATTTTTTCTAAGTGCCCAAATTCTCACAAGTACACTTCTTCCAAAATTATTCTCAGCATGACTACCTAGACAATGTATGTTTATGAAGAATTGTTTTCCACCCTCTGATAATCTGGCAAAGAATATCAAATTACTTTTTATCAAAATCATTTTAATGCATTCCATGTTCATTTACTATACCTTTACCTATTTTAATTCCTTTGCTAATACAGTGAAATATAGAGAGATACAAGTGTTACTCTCAGAAATACAATGCACTGCAGTGGATTTGTGGATTTACACAAAGCCATAGCACAGGTCATGCTACACAGATCAAACTGTCACCACAGGGGAAACCATCACAAGGGAATCACCTTCGACACAGCATTAAGTGCTGGGTGAAGATGCCACCTACAGATGGTGCATCTAGCCACAGGGCCCCAGGAAAAATTGTTAAGAGGCAACAAAGGTTCCCTTAGCTGGCTGTGTGATGTAGGAAGCTGGATTCAGAGTAGGCTGGGTAGGAAAAATATTCTGCTGGCATGGGATGAGGAGGTGCCACAATCCTTGCCAAGGCATGATGCAGTCACACACCTCAAGGAGCAAAGATGAAAAAGGTTTGCAGACCCTAACCAGTGGCCAAAAGCTAGTCCATAGCATGAAAACACAGCATAGAAGCTGCTGGACATTTAGCTACAGCTACAGACAGAGATCTTCAAACCAGCTGGACACAGGCCTCTTAACTCTAGGCTTGCTGCAACCCCTAAACACACAGAATTTCCAGTTTACCAGATGCAGGCCACAGGGCAAGTCCTATGCTCATGTACTGGACCTAGCTTTTGCTTCCTAAAAACCATAATTATTTCAAAAAGCAGCCAATCTTTTAATCCCAAGCACCAAGGCTCTCTGACATCCTTTGCTGGAGCATCTGACTCACTGAATTACAAGAAATGGCAACCGTTAGTGTAATGCAGAAAACTAGATGTGCAGATTGTGAGCACAGCAGTAAGCATCTCCTACATACCTGGCTCTGAATCCAAGAAAATCTGAAGCCCTAGCGTATAGTCTACATTTAATCATTGTACCTGAAAGTGGATTTTTCTGATTTTAACAAATATTAAACTTATTATTCAATACTTTCTTGCATTTAAGGAAGTAAGAAGAAAAACTACGGTCAGACAAAATGTTAAAAAAAACCTTAGTTCATGTATCTTCAGAACTGGATATCTAAAAATATTTATAAGTATCCACAGCAGCACGTTATCTAGTCAAAGTACTATTTAAATCAATTAATGCTTCCAAACTCACTTTGTTAGCAGTAATGAGCAGCAATAAATAGGGATATACAGAGATGGAATAAAGAAGATATTCTGAACTAGAAATTTACAATAAAGAGAGGGGCACCAATTCTGCCACCATAATGGCAGTCTCTAAACTGGGTGTTACCAACAGGTTAACAGTATTACAGAAAGACTTAAGCATCTTAAACAACTTTGGTTATGAGAGCCTAATACAATCGAGGGGGCCTAATAGGATCTAACTGCAGCTGCAAGCCAGCTCATTTTCCCCTACCCACCACCAGGGCTCCCAGGGCCCACCTCTGGCCAACTCCAACTCTTATTAAAACTTCCAGCTATCCCACAGTCAGCAGAAAACTGACCTGACAAATACATCATTTTTGGCTGAGTTTTCTGGCTAAAATGGTTTAACAAAGGAACCTGAGGTACTAAAGTAAGTGGAAAGGACAGAGCAAAAATGCACAGCTGGGCTGCGGGAACTGCAGCAGCCAGCACAAGGATCAGCTTAAGCTGCCTGGACTGTAGGATGAAAATGTGCTCTGGAACAGGAATGGAAAGTAAGTCATGGTTGCACATTTGTTTTATAAATGAGCTATTTGCAAGTTAATCATGCACAACCCCAACCATCATTTACACAGTTGGGGTGGTGAGGGTGATCCCAGGTGAGAACAGTAGAAAACAGGGTGTCAGAATAAGTATATATCAAACACAAGGTACCTTGTTCAACTTTTAACTTCCAAGAAATGACCAGAGTTACTGTTAGAGTATGTCTCAAGAGAAGAGCTGGGTAAAAAAACCCAGAACCTATTGACTCACTGCCAGTCAAAACAGTCAGTTGTATTCCTTCTTATTCCCTGTTTCCTCAGTGCACTCATATTGTTCCCATTGCAGCAGGGTTCTGGCATTCACTGACCCCTTAGTGAGTGATTTTACTCACTAATTTGGCAAAAAAAGCTAACTTGACAAAACAGCAAATAGTTCTCCACTTGCTTAGGCATTAGAATCAACTCAGAGGACCAGGAGTGCACCAGGCCAGTTCAAAGCAAGGGAAGCCTCAGGACTTTCTCCTTCATCACATTACACAGGCTAAGGTATCTTGGCTAAACACAGTCTCACCTGCTGAGCTGTGAGCTCCCAAAAGTTTCTGCACCATCAGCAAGCAAAGGACTGGGGGGGCCAACACTCAGGACAGCGCCAATTTCAGGTCCTAATACACTGAGCAACATTATGTATTTTTCTTGTTTTCTGGCCTCTGATTATGCACCATTATTTCTTTTATTTAAATTGTAAATTACTTGTGAGTTCTCCTTTTCTGTGGATGGCCCTCACACCTCTGGGACCTTGGTCTATATAAGTCAGTTTATGAGATTCCACAACAACTTGGAATCAGCAAAAATAACTAGGAAACATCCAAGTAAACTATATTTATGTCCTAAAAACACTGAAGCTAATACACATCAGATGTAAGGCTCTTAGGAGAAGAAAGCCAGCTGAAATATTTCCAAATTGAAACAAAAAGAGCCAAACCACACACATACCTTCACTTTTGTCACCCTGGCTAAATTCAGCATGAGGAAACACTTTGTGTAAAACCTCAAGAAGTTTAGTGAAGGTCCGTTCCAAAAGTGGTCTGATCACAGGAGACAGTGCATGTCCTGAAGATGTCACGGCACGTTGGGAAGCAGGCACAATATTCTGCATTGCATGATAAAAATCCTGCGCACTGAGAACTACCGAGGAAACATCCAGCTGTAGCTTCTGACTGCTCATGTAAATCTGGGGGTAGCGTCGTCTCAGGGCAATCAAGGCAGCCTCAGTGCAAAGTGCTTTTATGTCAGCTCCACAGTACCCTAGTGCACACAAAAACAAAAATATCTTCCATTAAAACCAGCAATGCTGTACTACATGTGTCTCAAACATGCCTCAGGCTAAAAAACAATCAGTAATACTTAATTGCCGAGGTCCACAAAGCATCTGCCAAAAGGTATCAGGTCATAATCTGGTGACAGTGTTGTGTACCAGGAAGTTAGACAAGTATATTAAATATACAAGAAATGAATTCCACATTGAGGTTAAAATGACCTACATTTTCACTATATGATATATAGTGTATTTTCAGTCCTGGGTTATAGGTTTGTCATTGCTCTTTCTTTTTCTTTAATATTGTCTAAAGTATGTGTGCAATTTTAACAGGCTAGTCCCTCTCCTCTTCTTTTACTTTAATATCTCTACACGAATATGTTCTTTAATAGCAAAGTAATTTTGTTACACTGAACATCAGTGACTTTAAACTTTTACAGTCTGAGAAAATGAGTAGTATAAAGAAAACTGTTTCATGACTAGAATATGGAAGAAATGAAATCTCTTGTTAAAAAAGCATACTCTGGACTACTGGAAAAAGGTTAACTTCTACTATCAAGAAAAATGTTTCAGACTTTTTAGAGTTTCATGATTTTACCAATATAACCAAAAGTAAATATTAAAATGCATTAGAATTTTAATTTAGCCTTTTTTTGTAATTATCGCCCTATAAGTGCTTAATCACCATTGCTGAAAAACACAGATCGGGTAATTATGAAATACTGAGAGACTTAATGCCTCTGTGTCTTCTGCAGTACTAATTGTTTGGGGATTTTCCCCAGAGCTAGAAATTAGATTTCAAATTTTTCCATCTCTCTCAGCAAGACACATTAATATTCTCCTGTATTTTGAGGCACCTTAGCTCTATCTTTCAAAATCTGTAAAACCATATTCCAGTGAGAAAACTCTTTTAGAGAATTAGTCACTATAGGAAAACGTGTTGCTCTCAGGTCCTGCCATATAAAAGTTAATGGGTTTGTAACAAAGTGTTTACAGAAGCTAATTAATCAATTCTTTAGTTAAAACTATTCTCAATCAATGGTTTTTTTGCCAGACTTCTCATCCTCTCCACCAGGTCTTACACCTTTTGCACCTTTTCTTCTCTCTTTTTTTATTAAGCTGAAGGAGGGCAGGTTTAGATGGAATATTAGGAAGAAATTCTTTAATTATAAGGCACCTGAACACATTGCCCAGAGAATTTCCTGGCAGTGTTCAAGGCCAGGTTGGATGGGGCTGGGAGTAACCTGGTCTAGTGGGAGGTGTCCCTGCCCATGGCAGGGGGTTGGAATTAGATGATCTTTAAGGTCCCTTCCAACCCAAACCGTTCTGTGATACTATGATTGGTCTTTTGGCAGCATCAAGTCCCAAAACTGAATCCTGCCTTGCTTCTCTCTTTTTAGCCTCTCATGTTCTTTCAGTGCTGCTGGCATATCTATTTTTTTCAAGATCCATACAGCAATAAGGAACAATGCTGATTCTATACAGTGTTGAAAAATAAAAAAGGAAGCAATTAATACAGAAGATAGACACTCTTCCATGCCCATCTCTCAGATGCATAAACTTGGAGGATAATAATAAAAAAAGATAACTTTTCAGCATAAAGATTATTTAAATTGGATGAGACTTCAAATTGCACCTCTTTCTCATATATACTTAAAAGTAATTTTTATAAAAACAAAAAAGAAAAACCCAGATGGAAGATCACCATAATATCAAATGACTCCTGAAACTTTTAAACCAAGCTTGGTAATTTTATAAAAAGGTTAGTAGTTATAATTGCCTAAATTTGATGAGCCCACACTGTGACTTATCTAAAACATATGTAGCAATTACACATCCCCAAGTTACCTTGAAATAAATACACATGACATCTGAAGCATGTTCAGATATATCCACTAATTAATCAATAAACGACTAAATATTTCCAGCACTAAGGTTATGTTGTGGGGAGGTTTTTTTGACTAAGCCACATCATGAAATGAAAACTATGTAGGCACACTCCAACCATGTGAAACTATTAGATAGTAGCTACAGGTGCATCAGAAAAATCAAGACCAGAGTTTTTCCTCTAAATTCTACTTTGTTCTTTAAGTATCAGGTATCACATTCCCATTTAAATTGGCCCTATTCTCATCCAACAAGTACACTGGATTAAACAAAAAATGACAGGGTGAGGGGAGAGCACTAAACTGAAGTTTAAATCAAAGATATGCTGGAGATATACAGCACCCTGAATACCTGTCACCTTAAAAACTAGTTTAGTATCTTCATGAAAAAAAAGATTCAGCACTCAGGTGCTATATCTTTTCCAAGTTTTATATTAATAAATGCTGTAATATCACTTTCTAAGTCATTTTAATCACCGCTTGTACATCTCCAAAGAATCGCAAAATTAGGAAATAATAGCCTGTAGCCTATTTTTAAAATTACATTCTCAGGTGATCAGATACACAATTAGTCTCCATTTCTATTTTTCATTTCTCAGGAGCAATTATGTTTGAAGACTAATAATTGGTGTCTCTTTTTGAGGGGCTCTCTTGTGCATACTGTACATCCATTTCAGCGACAAAAAATCTGCAAAAATCCTGTACCTTGTGAAACGTTACGAGAGCTTTTTATTCCTAAGAAGCAAATGCACACTGATTAAGAGGAAGAAAAATGTGAGTGAAGTACTGTCAAAGCAAAATTAAATGTATCATGTCATCAGTAAATATCCTGAATTTATTTGTACCCAAACTGACACTAGAATATAAACACAGGGTTCAGTGCATTTGCCTCCATTTTTGAAGCATCTCACAGAAGATGTTCAATTTGTCAGGCAAAATGTACTGTCACACCTAAACTTAGAACAAAACAAGGATTCTTGTCAAGTAGCTAATTTTCTTCTACCCAGCAGCACCACACTCTGCTAAACATTTCTGAAGTCCAACTTTCAAAAAGCAGAACAGCAAGCAAGTGGATTCCCATGCAGATTTTCAAAGAATGCACTTTGATCACTGTCATTTTCAAGCCATACTCTTCCACCTCTACTGTGCGGAAATTATGTCCTCCTTAAAACTTCTTCTAATACCCACCCTAAAAACCTACAACAAACTGCTACTGAAGTGGGTGAAAGATTTAGGGGAACAGTTTTGACCACTTCTTCCAATGCATGTCATTCAACTTCTTACAACCTCTAAAATGGACTGCAGAGTTAGCAAACAACTCAGCATGACAGAGGTGAAAAGTAATTATCACATTTGTTTAAAAGAATTGAGAAAAACATGAACACTAAAGCTAAAATTTCCCCCTCTATCATTACATCAGGATGGGAAAGAAAAATCTAACAAGATATCATTTTGCCACAAAATCCTCCTGCAAAAGCACAGAATAGAGTGTTTTGAGTGTGATAGTTTGCTTCCTTACAATTTTACTTAACGTTATTTAAATAACCCTTACTACATTGTAGAAAGATTCATCTGCAGGATGACAGATGGAGGAATTCACACTTCTTTGGTTGCTAATGTTTTGTTTCCTACAAGACTGAGTTCATAGGTAACAGTCCACCTACAGAAAGTTACCATTCAGAAGAGGAGAATAAGCACAAGAGATAAGAAAGGATTTACAAAGCTCAGGGTATCTGGGACGCATCTCCAGTAAGCAGAAAAAACATAGTAAAAACTTCTGTTTGTTGAAGGTACTAGTAAGACATGAGTGTTTGGTCTTCTGAGCAATGCTGTGCTCTCCCCAAGCTACTTCACTTCGTCTCAAACACATTGCAGCCATGAGGCCATTCAGCAAAGTGAGGACTTCAATTCTCACATACACAAAAATCTTCTCAAAAGGTATGTAATCTGTAACACCTGGGACAAAAATCAACCCTCAGGAAATAACCCATTTTTTGTAAGTCCTGAGGCTTTTCCCTTTCGATTTCTTTCTAATTACACCCCCGGATCTTAAAAAGTTCATAGTCACATATACACCTGTTTCCCCAAAGTCATTCCCCTTGGGAGTATTTGAGCAGTTTTCTTCCTTAGGATCCAAAAGCTTGGAGTTAAGTGTCACCAAGTCTGCTGAAGTGGAGAGAGGAACCAACCATGCTGTGCAAAAAGCCTGCCCAGTCTGGGCAGCTTTTACCTGGGGAAGGGGGTGTGTTGGTTTTTCAGAAGGAAAGTTGCTTTGGAAGAAAAGCTGCACACAAGAGGAAACAGACTGGTATATACTGTATGTGTGCCAATGAGTCTGGTTCTTAATGGCCACAAAGAATCTGGAAAGTCTGCTTAAATCATCAGTTGCTGCAGATTTCACTTACAGAAATGATGAGGCCATCTAAAGACAAAGAAGATAAACCAGCCCTACTTGCTGTTTTGAAAAGTCCTTGTAATAGTCAAAAGGTTTTAAACTTGGATGTATGGAAACACTTAAATTCCAAGATACAGAATGGAGACAATCAAGTGTACAGTAGTTGGAGAGTAGGAAAGCCAAGAAAAACAGAAAAAAAACAAAACCCAGCTTTTTGTTAGCTGACTTTTCCAAAGAACCAACAGGCTTTATGGAGCACAAAGAATGTCTTCCAATCAAACCTACAAATGGCTTTCCCTGTTGTCTGAAATTTTAAAATACATAACTGTGTTCTCAACGAAAAAATACGCTGAATTTTCAAAGAAACATCTGGGGGTTTTCCCACCTATTCCCCTCTCTCCCACTAAGCAGCACCACTGTCTTTGCACAAATCAAGCAGAATTTACATGAAATGGGTTTGGCACGTGCTGTCTTATACCCGGCAAAGCTTAAACTGGAGTTTGCTGGACAGTTATGTTTTCTCCTCACCAGAAGATGTTGAGGTCTTTGTGCATCAAAAGCGGAGGGATGCTGCTTCGGTGACAGATGTCCCTGTGGATGAAGAGGATAATTCGGATGTACTGTAGCTGACTGAATGGACTGATGTTCAATTTAAAGTTCTTAGATTCTCTGATGTGCTGGATTCCAAAGCACATATATTTGAGACTGTCATTTTTCTGAGAACTTCAGTGCTTGTCCAAGCAGACAGAGGATGTATCTTTGCATGACAAATTGTTGAGAAGAGATTGGGGGGCAGGTGTGTGCTTAAGGGTCATTTCCTCTGTTAAATTCACTATAAAAATATTTGAGCTTATTTCTGATTAGATTTAAACAGCAGGCTTATCTTGAACAACCAACCTCCATTCAGTACAGCAGGTCTTTGGGAGCTCCAAAGGTGTATTTAACGTATTCATGGTGTGGTGCCCTTTTTTTTTCCCCTCCCTACCTATGTCTGCACTTTGAACTTGTTCTGTGCTAGCAGTCTGAAAAAAAATTCATCTTTAGAAAGGCTGGTTAGTTTACTGGAGTTACATCAGAGGGGAGCATGCCAGTCAGTAAACAAACAAACAAACAAACAAAAGCCAAAAACACACGCAAGTACTGATTTTTTTTCCTCAACAAGTAGACAGAAAACTCCCAAGTCTCCCTATCTCTTTTGTAATGTACTAATCTAATGGGAAGTCTACCTAAAGATTCCAATTCCGACTTCATTTTACTGCTGTTTGAGGGTAAGCACGAAGACAGTGATGTTACAGAAAGGAAACATGGTTTTATTTTCAAACAACTACTAGCTACTCATATTGTGTTTTAGTAAGACAGAAACGTATTTTGTTATCACAAAAAGTGTTGTTCAAAGTACAGAAGTTTAGAAAGGCAAAGAAAACACCTTGATACATTTAACATACCTGCCAAGTTTTACACAGAAGAGAAAGCTTCTACAGTAAAAGTATTAACATCATAACACTCACCAACACATTTTTCAGCCAGTTCTCCTAAGAAAGGATCTGACAATTTGGGGTTCCAATCCCTGGTATGAATTTGTAAGATGTGCTTTCGTGCCTCATTTAAACAAAAAAAAAAAAAAAGGGATCAAAATTAGCAAACCAAATCCATGTCATAATATTTTAGACAAAAATAATACTTATTCTTGTGAATCTGAAGTTATTTTACCATTTTTTTGACATATCACTGAGAGACAGTTCTACGTAAAATAGAACTTAGGACTCGAGAATCTCAAGAGCAAAGGTTTTCCCTTCCTTTTTAATTTTATATATAAGCAGTAATTTTTTCAGTATATGTTATACATTTTACTTGCTGTTTTATCAACATTATTATATGTGAACTGATCAAAACTCATGTTCTATCAGGAATCATCATAGTTTTGTATTTTTTTTAATTACTGTACCTATGATTAACACCTTCCACTGTCAAATCTCACCAATGAATGTGTTGCTGAGTAGCACAACACGTACACACGAATCCCAAACAATTTCAGCTAAAAATTCTACAGAATACAAATACATCTATCAATATACAAAGTAAATTTAATTTTAAGCATAAATTCATGAAATATTATGTCTGAGTTTATGTAAGCCTAGAATAAGCAACTGAAAAGTTCCTGTTGCCAACATAGTAATGTCTGGCTTTGCATCTACATTTTTTACATAATTAGATTAAAAAAGTTATTTTCCCTTATCATAACTTCCAAAACCCCAAAGAGTTAGGGTTCATTATACAAATCCATAGTTTTTAGATAAACAACTGAGTTTATTGTGAATAATTTACCTATCTGTTCAGTTTTAATTACATCAATCTGTTTGTAGTACAAATGTCTTCCCAATTAAACATTCTCACTAGCAAGAATGCATATTTTTATTTCATAAGCTTGGCTATCAAGCATTCCAATATTTAATATCCTAAAGATGTTTATTAATAAATCTCATTTCTAGGTTTTACCTTTTTATCAGGCAAGTTGAAAAGAAATTCCCTGTCAAAGCGACCAGGTCTCCTGAGTGCAGGATCTATAGAATCCAGTCTGTTTGTAGCACCAATTACAACTATTTCACCTCTATTGTCCAGTCCATCCATGAGGGCAAGAAGAGTAGACACTATAGAGCTAAAAGACATGTTTCAGAAAAAGAATATATAGAGAATACTGCACGAAGTTTTGGATCTTCAAATGCAACATTAATTATTTCAAAGGAAAAAACCAAGTTTAAAGAAAACAGGTGCATAACAATTTTATATGTTCCATTAACCTTCTTGTCTGCTGACCCCAAATTTCTCTCCTTTTTCTCTCAGTTGAGTGGAGAGAGATATACACACAAATGCCACCACCTATAGAATGACAGATACAAGTGTGTTGCCATATAGTGCAGAGCAAAACTGAGTCTGAAAGCAGCCAGGAAAATTTTCAGCCAACTGTTGTAAAAAATGTTTTAAAAAATGGCACGATAGCAACACAAGATAAGTTTGCACATCACACCAGCTAGAACCAAAATCACAAGGGAGTTCAGTTCATTCACAGAACATTAAAATTCATCATCTTAAAAAAAAACAAAACCCCAAACATTTTTTCAACTTGTTATTCTATTGGGCTGGTAACAGACAATCTGTTTAGAGCACAAAAACAAAAGAAAAGCTGTGGAAATCTTGCAGTTAATAACGTGGATGAAGGATAAATCGCCGCTACAATTCAATTCCCAGCAAATTACAATCTGCCTGAAGGACTGAAAAGATGACTTTAAACACCAAAGAAGCAATCTGTTCTTTCTACAGTAAGTGGGCTCCAGAAAAAGTAAAAACCTTTCCTGGAAACTGAATTAAGTTACATTTAAGGGTTTACCAAGACAACACACCATATACCAAGATAATGGCAGCATATGAGAAATATTACCTATGAATCTGATCTTGTCTGCTAGAGCGAACTGGAGCCAAGCCATCTATTTCATCAAAAAAGATTATAGAGGGTCTCATCAAGTATGCCTGGTATGCAATAAACAAAAAGAAAATTGAATTCACTGTTAAGTCATAATTTATCCATCAACATTGAAAACTGTTTTTACTACAAAGTATTAACATGCTAAACTAACACATATATTGAAATATATTTGTTAAAAAGTATACAGTCTGAAAAGAAAACTGAATTTTCAACTACAGCACTGTTTCAAAGCAAAACAGGCTGCAGTCTGCTGTGAGTAAGCAAGATGGCACCAGTGTACCAGTTTTACTGTGTGCTGGACAAGTTAAAGACAAAACTGAGACACCTCACACTCAGTTACAGAAAACACGATCTTATCTGCTCATAATCTGTTTGTTTAGACATATCTATCTGAAAACTACTTTTCTTTGAGCTACTGCATTTCACTTGTTTATGTGACTGTCTCTTCTGTCCCATCTCTTCTAAGCCAAATAAGAACAGTATAACAGATACAAAACCGACACAGTCGTGCATTCTCCTCTATAGCATTCATCTTGAACGTGCCAGTCAACCTCAAACTCATTTATTTTAAATTTTTACCCAAACTACTTTGCTTCATTAATGGGCAAGTCGAGACTTCTTCCTCTCAATTTTCAGAGCAAGAAAAACTGTTGTCAATATTCCTCTATTCTTTTCATCTATATATGACATTTGGACAAATCCTGCTTAAGTTATGAAAATTTACAAATATTTAGTTTTATTTGCAAATAACTTTGGCTGTCTAAACCACAAAAAACAACATACAAAAAGTTATAGGAAAAATATGTATTTTCTTCTAACCTGATCAAAAAGGAGTCGAAGCTGACGTTCGGATTCACCAACCCACTTACTGAGACAGTCTGCTCCTTTCCTCATGAAGAAAGCCACCTTTTTGTCTCCTTGACTGCACTCATTAGCTAGAGCTCTAGCTACCAAGGTTTTACCTGTTCCAGGAGGACCATAGAATAAACAGCCCCTGAAGATAAATGGATCAACACAGTCACAAACTTATTTTATGTCTCCTGAAAAACTCCAAGTCAAATTTTAAAATGAAGACAGGGAGCCTGGAGAAGAAAGACTTAAGATCTCATATTATTATTTAGTATATTAACATGACTTCATAAAATCTAAGTTTGTTTTATTCTTTCAAATCAGTAAAAACTTGATTTGTAAAGGTCATTAATCAATGGCATACTAAGTTTCCAAAGGATACATTTACATTAGTTGAACACCTCCTCAAATATCAGAACTTAGGTTAATACTTGAGTCAGTGTTTGTTACTTCTTTGGAAAGAAGGAATTCCTTCTTAGAATTTACTTAGATTCCATGTACCCATTTAAATCATATACCAAGATGCCTGATTAAGAAATACTAAAATCATAATATAACATTATTGAGATTACACCTATAGAAGAAACATCAGCATTTCAGTTCATTTAGTAAAATATTTGATAACACAGTGGAGGGGGTGGGGAAGACAAGGTACTACTAAATAGAATGCTTGAGAATCTTTCTTTAACAAAATCACAAAGTTTACCTTCCTATCACAGGAAAAATAATCTAAATTTCTTTTTTAAATGAAGATTTTTTTTAGCTCTTCATCCTGCTTATTACATTCTGATAGACAAGTGGGGTAGCAAACACATAGGTCTATCTGAACTGTAAAGCACTTCAGGGAAAGAATCAATCTTCTATATGTTTCCAAGTGAAGCATTCTTCAGAGCTTAATAAAATAAAACAAAGCAATATGAATAAATACACCTACCTTGGTGGTTGAATTTTGAATTTTTCAAATACTTCTGGATAGAGAAGAGGAAACACTACCATTTCCTTAAGTGCAAGGATATGATGGCTCAATCCCCCTATACTGTCAAAACACACCTTAGGAAAAAGAAGACAGAGCATACAAAGCTTATATTGTAACAGCTTTCCACAAAAATATATTTACTTGTAAAATATTTGGAAACAAATTAAAAAAAACACTGCATTGACCAACAGGAGTCCCCTGAATTTTGAAAGTGTAAAGAAATATTTGAGAAAGTCAACTCTTGGCTGCCCACATGAGGTTTGTCTGGTTTGCAAGCTAACTGTGCCAGGGATGCCTTAACATCTACAGAGATCCAGCCTAAGTCCCAGATCATCTTTAAGGTCAGGCACAGCGTAATATGAATACAGTCAAAGCACTTCTAGACAGAGATTTAGCTCCAGTAGTAATTCAGCAGCTTCTACACAGCACACACCATAAGTTGATGTGCATCATTGGTTCCAAACGCACAGGACTCACATGGTACCAGAGTTAACCAGCCCAGAGGGTCAGGATCTCTGTTTGCTGCACTGCTCAGCATATCCCAGTTTCCACTAGTGCAAGTAATCACAAACTGAGTATAAACAAAAACTATAGTTGGGCAATTGATACTTTGGCTTATTTATGACTTGCATGCAGGCTGCTGACTACCCACAGGCCAAAAGCAAGTGCTTTGCAGTCTAAAGAAATAAACAGACAAAAGCCTTGGAAAAAAATAAAAAGAGATCAGCGAGCTTCCTATGAATTTACTTCAGCTCTAGTAAGAGGCTGTAGAGAATTCTACTCGTACATTATTGGGGGAAGGGAAATGAAAAGTTCTAACAGAACTCACCGATTTATCAACAATCATAGGGTCAACATCAGCCAAACTGGCCCCAACTTTCACACGTTCTCGAAGGATTCCACTAGCTAGGTCTTCTGCTCTAAAGTTCAAAGGCAGGCACCTGTTCAACAACAAACAAAACACCAAATTAATACTGTTTGTTTTGTTCCTTTGCTTGAAGGGAAGAACAAGAGATTAAATGCCTTCTACTATGTAAAGAAACAACCTTTCTGGATTGATAAGGGAAACAAAACTGACCTTTTTTATTGGGGTAATTATTATTGTGTACGTGGAAGTTCACATAAAGTTAGTTTTACGCTTCCCCTACAGGTACTTCAATCTGGGCAACTAGGCTGTACAGACTACTTTGATTAAACACAGAAAAAAACATTTCCTTGCTTTAAGGATGTAGTACCTACATAAGCAGTACATCAGGTCAACTACACAGATAAAGGTACCAGTAAAGACACAAGTTACACTCAGAACTGCACGTCTGGTAGTTGAATTCCTCAGGATGGAAAAGGGAACAGCGTGATAGAGCGGAAGAGTTGGAAAAAAGAAGAGAAAACTTTTTTTTCTGCTGAATTGCATCTATGGCAGTAAGTAAATTTATTTATAATAATAAATAATGGCCAGACTTCGCGAACGAAGATCTGTGGAAGGTCTTTGTACACCTTCCAGCCTGCGCATTGGATTTATTTTAGGTGGGACACAGTGCGCGCAGAACTGAGCCCACCCTTTAATCCTAAGGTTCGTCTGCCGGGGCCAAGCGAGCTTGGACAGTGGCAGCGAGGTCCTCAGGACGTAGGTGGATTGCCTTACAGGGCTAACGGGCTCCACCTACCCGGGGAGTTTCCCCGACCGGGAATCGAACCCGGGCCTCGGCAGTTACAGTGCCGTATCCTTAACCACTAGACCACCAGGGGCTCCCTCTAAATTTATTTATAGATCTTACACTTTTAGATAACTGCTAAATACATGTAAGGTCAACAAAATATGTGTTGGGTGTGTAGAATGCACGAATTGTTACACAAGAGGAAGAGGGAAGACCTAGTACCGAGTACAACTGTGAATTAATTTGTACCAAGTAACACCAAGAATAAAAATCTATTTTAATCAACAGAAGCTGTCTTATAACCCGACTGAATCAAGCAGGTATTCTTATCTTTCCATCTTTTTATCACTATTATTAATTATCTACTCATAAGACTTCAAGATCTGTATTATATGTGATCAGCAGTTTTCCTAAACCGCGTCTGCAGAATCAAATTATGCATAATGGAAGTCAAACCCTTCTAAAGACCAAGGATGTTTTGATACCTATTCCTTGCTCTGGCTATGCTTTTAGATTTTCTTCTTTCAAAGCGTTCTTCATCTGAAGAGGTTGTATCACTGCTGTGAATGGCATGCTTCTTTCTCCTGTTGAAGTGGCAAAACAGAAAACTCAGTCCTTTTTGCAGTAGAATGGCATGTTTTGGTTCTTTTATAAAAATAAAACCAAAACAACAAGTACAGTACTGCTCAGGTTTGAGATGCACACAAATTTTAGCTTTGTTAAGTATCAAAATAAATCTGAGAGGGGAACAACAGCTCTTACTACCACAGGGATTATCTGATTTCAACATGAACATCACTAAAACAGTAGAACCCCATAAGATATGAGGTCCAGTTCATGTTGCCTCAGCAATGTGATTTGAGTATTCAATCAATAAGCTACAACTGTACTTAGGAAAGCATCCAACCACTTTAGCCACCTCTAACATAAGAGAAAGATCAAGACCTCCTTACTCAGTTTGATGGTTTCACTTAAATATTCTCTGAAAAAATTCCATACTTCCAAAAGTATATAGTCTCCTTTTATGAGGTTATTCATTTTGAACCGCAGAACAGTTTCATAAAACCACTACTGTAGTTTAACTTCTGATCTGAATCCAAGCAAAATTACTATTCCAGGTCTGAATGAACCATTTCTTATTTTAGTATGACCGTATCTCAGAAAACTGAGTATTTCAGAAATATTAGAGAATGTACATTAGATCATCTGTACAAAAAAAAAAAAAAATCTTTTTTGCATGAAAAAGCTGGTTACTAGTAAAAAGTCTTGGATTTTAGATGACGATAGTGAGCTGCATCATTTGTATGAATACGATAATGCACTGAACTAGCTGGTTTTTGCCAATGGATAACATGGTCAGTCAGTTTTACTGCTCAATGACCAAAAATGAGATAAATGTCAAAGTACCACAAGGAGAATATCATGCAATTGGCAAGATGTTTCATGATAGTGTCCTGACAAGAAGAGATAAAATGAGAGTGGAGCAATGAGCAGGCTAAAACTGAAGTGATAATAATTTTCACACTCTTCATATCTTAATCGTAAGTACAAGTCATGAGATTATCCAACACAATGCACTGGGGCAGGGGCGTAACAAACTTTTATTTGTATTACAAAGAAACTTTAGAATCATAAAATTCATCTAATACTTCATTTATTTTTCATATTTTCACTACACCATTAAATTGAGCAATAAGATAAGTGTTTCAGCTATGAGTTGTGAGTAGCATTCGTTTACATTTTTTCTGTTCATGGACAGATTTATCTTTTCGAAGCTTTGACTAAGTTTATTTTTTTAAAAATGCATTAAGCTGTAATCTCATCTGTTTTTTTACATAAAGCCTACCGACAGTTTCCAAGACAACTTGGTATATTCCAGACTTCTTTGACACAAAACATAAGAGTAAAAAATTATGCTTGCTAAATATTTTATTAAATTGTTGATAATTCTTGGATGAAACTTGAACTGAGAGAAAACAGAAAACATAAACCTGATTTGTCTAGTTTTGCAGAACAAAAAAGGGATTATTTGTTAAACTGATGCTCTGGATTAAAACATGACAAATACAGCCTTACAGAAACAGTGCAGAATGTACAATTCTTCCCAGTTCTTACAGCACACCTGTTTCCATTCTGTTCAGCCCAAAGCTTCTACTGGGATTGCAAAGTGCCAAGACTCTACTATTTGTGTGCTGATCAGGGTCTAAACCTGGGATTCAATTCAAGACCCACACAGGTGCGTGAATAAACTGTACAACTCACTCAAGAATGGTCTGAAAACCAAAAACTACCAGAATGTACTGAAGGAAAGCAAACAACTATGTACCAAAAGACTGACATTAACCTGATATGGCTTCTTCTTGCAGGAGATCTGTGAATGTCAAACAGTGTATTTTCTCTCTTTTTCTGATGAGCTGGCACTAAGAAAGAGAAGTCACAGGTTTGTAACATCAATTACAAAAGAATAATACTCTAATCTAAATGCAGCAAAGAAGTGCTAGATTATCACTTCATCAATTAGATTACCACTGGTTTCTCTAAAAGCTCAAATTAAGAAAAGAACTACAGGGTGGCAGGAAATCAAATCTCTTATGCTTTATTTTACTGTCACCATACTTGGCTTAATACAGGCACAGCAATTCCACCCTCATCCTCCTAACATCATCACAGCACATTACAGCCTATTACAGCACAGAATGTGCTGTATAGGGCACTGCATTTCTATTTTATTTTCAGGACATGAAGCTCCATACAGAAAACCTCTTCACAGCTGATAATATGTGATGTCTTGAAATTTCTCTCGAAAAATAAACACAGCATTTCTCTATCAGAGCTTAAATTTCCAAGTTGCCTTAAGATGAAGCACACTGATACATCACTAGACCATCTAGATTGAAAATACACATTATTTTAAACAGGAGTATTAAAAGGTTCAAAATTAGAGACACTACACTGTACCCTGTATGGACTCTGATAGTATGTCCTGTGAGGAACAGCTAAGAACACGGGGTTTGTCTAGCTGGGAGAAAAGGAGGCTAAGGGACAACCTCATTGCTCTTTACAGCTTCCTGACAAGGGCAAATGGAGAAGGAGGTGCTGAACTCTTCTCCCTGGGATCCAGTGACAGGACGTGTGGAAATGGTTCGAAGTTGCATCAGGGCAAACTCAAACTTGACATGAAGCATTTCCTTACTGAGAGGGTGCCCCAACACTGAACAGGGTTCTTACAGAGATAGTCAATACTCCAATGCCTGTCAGCATTTAAGTAGCATTTGGACAATGCCGTAAATAACATTTTACATTTTGGTCAGCCCTGAAGTTGTCAGCAGTCAGACTAGATGATCATTATAGGTTACTTCCAACTGAAATATTTTAAAAGTTTCTCATCTAGGCAAAATGTGGTAACTGCTGTTATGTCATTTATCTATATGAATTAGGCTTACTACTCCAGAGGAAAAGCAAGTGTAATAGCAACTATTTTTTCTAAGTAATTACCTGATTTATTAGACTGCTTCATGTCAAATGTTTCCTGACTTAAACCCTGTGTGCCCCCAGCCCTGAGCCCAGCACATGGCAGCGCTGGCAGAAGTCAGTGAGGCAGCAATGCCACCCCCAGTGACAAAGAGACAGACCGTGTCTCAGCAGTCCTGTTCGTGTGGTGAACAACAACAGGGACAAGGCGGAAGTCACAGAGTGCTGCGTGGGAACTCTGTCAGGGATGAAGAGCCATCCAACTTTTCCCTCCCACACCCATGTCATTCTCAGAGGTCAGCAGACCAAAGGCACACAAGCACTGTCTGGCTCCTCACCTATTGGAGGGGCCTGGTATCTTTCAACAGTTTTTCTCTGTCTGAGATTATACGGCCGATCATTTTCTTCCCCCTCAGCTTCTTCTACTTCTATATCTCCATCTTCTTCCTGAGACTCTGTTGAGGGGGTAAAAATATTTTGAGAACATTTCTACTTGACGTCAGTTACTTTTAGCCTAAAAGTTAACATTTTAATGGTCAGTGAGAATTACTGCCCACTTACTACTTCACACTAATTGGAAAAGCACTGGAAATTTTAAGACTAAGCTAATTCTACAGCTATTGTTAAATTTCCTTCTAGTTTTCTACAGAAGGTTCTAGAAAAGCAATAGAAAGAAACATAAATACATTCAGAACAGTTTTAGTTGTAAAGTACTTCAAGTATCACTTCCATCCACTACATTTTTCCTTCAATAATTACCCTTCGACTTAAGAATAATGCCTGTCCTCTCTCTTCCCATAGGAGCCTCAGAAAAATCGAGTATTTGACACAGCACAAAAGTAAGTACAACTTTATGATTCACAGTATCATTTTTACACAAAGCAAAAGAACACAGTGTATAGAGGCATAACCTAGGCCCATCTATTAACAGCATCAGGATCTCCATCCATGGATCTCATAACTAAGACTGAATTCTTATTCACTGGGACAAATCATATTGTGTACAGCAGTTTTAGTTAAAAACTGAGACACGCTATGCTTGCATGTACAAAGCTTTGAGTCTGATTTCTTATGGAAGCCAAGCATGATGCTAATCATGCCATCACAGACAGACCCAATCCCTTCTTTCTCAGTAATTTTGACACCCAATGCCCAGTTTCATTCAAATTTTTAAAGGACGGTAGAATTTCAAACACAGCTGTGTGTCTACAAGCCTTTTAAAATTCAGTCGATGGACAGAAAACAGGGACTTTAATTAACACCGCCCCTAAAGAAAGGATGCAGGACTGACTGCTACATATTCTTTCTGGTAACTACTACCCAGCACATGAGAAAAATCAAGTCAGTTAGAACACACATAGTTGTAGACTACATTCATCACATCCTGGCTTCCACCAGAGGATTGTCACAGGGAATATAAAGAAAGTTTCAATTACTTAGTGTTAGGAAAAACAGGAGTAAGGAAACACAGAACAAATATTTAGAAACCAGGCTCTGCTATCTATAGTGCAATATATTGCTACCTTTTGCTACGGAGAACTTTGTTTTACAAGAATTTCAGACAAGTACGTACAATTCTGTTCAACACATACCTTCTTCTTCCCCTTCTGTGGATACCTCATGGTGGTTCTGAATCCCATAGCTATTTCTCCTCAGTGATTTCCTCCTCCTTTTCACTCGAGAATACATATCCATGTTTTCCTGGAATAAAATGCACATGCACTCCCCCCATCAGTACTGTCCCATGTCACTTACAGCTTTAGCCCTCAGTTCACTAGTACCCTGAGATTAGCTCAGCTGGTTAGAGCATGATGTTAATAATGCCAAGGTTGCAGGTTTGATCCCTGTATGGGCCATTCACTTAAGAGTTGGACTTGATGATCCTTTGGATCCCTTCCAACTCAGAATACTCTGTAATGCTCCACACAATCTGTAGTCCTCAAATGTTTTTTCAGCAGAGTTCTCCACAGGTAGACTACCAAAGTGGTCTCCTTTAAGAGGTGCTGAAGTAAGCCTCTCAGATAGTACTTAGTCCATCTAATACAGTTAACATTAGTATCAAGCTGTTTTAGGGAACAAAGCAGATGACAGTCACTGGTCCTGTTTCTAGGTTATCTGAGTGTGCTTCAAACCAAAGAAGAACCACCACAGCACATCGCCAGAGCGTGACAGTCAATTTAACAATAAAGAAAATATTTTAGTATATATCCATGAATTGAGTTCTGAATTTCAGTTCACCAAGTTTTTTAATGTTGTCCACAGAGGAAAATCAGAAACCTTTAGACAGAGCTAGACAAATGTGTGGTCTTTGCAAAAACAAACGTGCTCCCCCTTGATATTTCTTTTATCCAAGAGCTGGGACACTTTGCACTTACGAATTCTGTGTCTGTCCACATCCGCAGCCGTTCTACTTCCCCCGATCGCCTGTTTCTCCTGATGTTAATGTTGTCCATCTCCTGTAGGACCGCTTCAGCAGTACTAAAATACATGCAACAATTAATACACAAAGATAAAAAAATCAGTCTTAAAACAGTAGCATGCAAAACTTTCTACATAGCATCTAACATCTTATGATGTCTATCTATTAACTACAAAACCAACCATAATAAAACTGAAAGATGAACCTACAGAATATAAACTAAGAAGTACGCAAAAGAAGAAATCCTAATGCTGTTAAGATATGAGATTCAAATTAGGCTGTAACACTTTAAAAAGCATTTTAAAAAATTTTTGCTCAGTGTAAATCATAACGTAAATTTGTAACTGCTTAGATGTTAAGATTGGGTGTCAGGTAAGATTAAATTTGCAAAATAAAAAACTAAAGCTTTTCACCTACATAATTATAATACTGGGAATGGAATTAATGCCTCCACCCCATAAGCTTTACAGTTCCTTACTGTGGCCTCAAAAAGGCACTAAAACAAAGATTTATTTTTTTTTTTGGTCACACCTAGAATTTCATTGTTCAGTATTTGACCTCACTACCATTTCTCATCTATTTAATTAGTCTACATTTTCATTATCTGGAGTATTTGTAAACAGCTGTCAAAACAATGGTGGTATATAAATAACAACCTTGGCCAAGATGCTTCATTGCTAAGGAAGAGAACAGAGTATTAGCCAGGCCAAGTCAATTATTTGGCCACCTGTCCTGAACACCATGTTACTGCTCTTCATGGTGATTATAGCAGATTTCCACTACAACTATACTATAATTGTATAATAATTGTAAGAAGGCAGAAACTTTCACTTCCTTTTTTTTCCCAGCAGTTTAGAGGTAAATCTAAAAGGTGAAATCCTGCCTTGAGAGCAGACAGTGGAAGTTCTGGTGAAAGAAGTCAGTAATATCAAAATTTTGTTACAAGAGCTCCCCTCAATTTTAAACAATTCTTCTAAAATATCTGATGAATGACAGAACCACTTCAAGTAAAATCATGCTGCAGTTTGCTATCAAAGAAAATATGTTTGGAAGGGACCTGGAAAAGTCTACGTGCTCTGCCAGGTAAGAGCAAACTACAGAATGCCTACATCATTCCTGACAGATATTTGTCTGACCTGTTCTTAAAAACCTCCAATGATTATGGGACACACTGTTATCAGTGTAAGCTCATATACAGACTTCAGTACCATGATCTTAACAAATCTTCATGGTAGACTTTTTCCTACTGTTGATGAGGAGAGGGAGATTCAACTGCAACTAGAAAAATAAATGTAACTTAACATGAATTTGTAAGCTGATACTAAGTAGTTACTGAGTAAGTTGAAAAAAAAATTAATAAAACAGCATACATTTAACAATAAAGATCATACTTGGCAATTGAATGTTTATGTTTAAATCATTTTCCAACACTAGAGAAAGCAGTCTCTCACAGATGTGACTGTTAAAACCTGTTTTACAGGTGGGAAGATTGGGACCTATTACAGGGCCACACGGAAATAATATTTCAATAAAAGCATTTCTGGTTCCCATTCCTATGCTCAGACCAGACCGTGCCTCCCTGTCTGACCTACTTTGTCTGCACAGTAAATGTCAAAAAGTGACACCCACCCTATGGTAAAAAAAAAAAAAAAACAAAAACAAAAAGAAAGCTACAAACTTTTGATATTTTATGATCAAAATCATACACGCAGAATCTAGAAAGCTTCCAAGCACTGCTGCTAATCACCAATTTACATCACATTTAGGGTATCACTACATAAACAGGTTACCAAGAAACAAACTAGGGTGTGGATTTACAGCATGTCAGGCACTCTGCAGTAACTGCCAACATACAGTTTTAACCAGGTGTAAACACACAGTAGCTTCCTCCTCAATGAAAGCCTGGGAAGGTGCTCTGCATTTAGAGCATGGATACCAGGGGCAGTCACAGCACAGATCCAGCCGTAACTCAAACCACAATCTAGCTTGCCTCAGTGCATCCCCACAGTAAAGCAGACACAGCACTGCAACACAGGGATTTCTAATTTTAAGACATCATTAAAGTGCTTTGTGAATACAACTGAAGTATCCCCACATACCTGTTTACTAGCTGATCAAACAATAAACTCTGATTCAAAGTTTCGAATCTGTTTTTCCTGGACCGACAACTTTTTCTGACTTCTATATCTCCGTTTATGCAAGCATGGTCCCCATCTCCCTTTTTTTCCCCTCGAAGGGGGTGGCTTTTGAGAGCTAAGAGAAATTTGTATTACTACTTAAAAATGCAGGAAACAACATTTTCACAAACAAGAATTAATAAGAGAATACTTAGCAAGGACAATAAATCAGAAGTTATGGAGCACAGTATGATCTAAAGAACTGTATTGTTTTTAATTCCTAACAAAGTTATTTTAAAAGCTCTTTCTTCAGCTTGTTTCCTTATATGATAATCTTACTTTATGATGAAAATTTGGCATTCAAATAACCATTCAATACTTTTATGTGAACATCAGTACTACAATGCACACTTGGCCCACACTTTCAATTCTTAGTCTTTCAAATAGAGTATCAAAAGGTGAGATACAACATATTGATTTCCCAGCTACTCTGTACAGTGCCAAACAAAAACAGATCCCACTCCTGATTGTTCCTTAGGCACCACAATAAATAATAAAATACCAAATATGCTTAATGAATTAACATTTACGTAGAGTCAACACAGAACTAAACGGGACAGAATTGATGAAAAAGGGACACAAAAGACAAAGTGGTTTTAGCTGAGAAAAGCAATGAAATGGCAAGTTTGTAAGGTACAAGCATATAGGAAGGTTGTTCAAGGTAGCAGGAGCTGCAGACAAGGCAGGTCTCTCTAAAGCAATAGTAGAGATAAGTAATATTAAGAACTACAAAAGGCCAAATTTCAGATAAGCGAAGAGAGTAAGTAAATTAAAGAGACCAGCTGGGCAAGGAAGGCCAAAATTAGTTCCTAACAGTAATTTGGGAATAAGGAAAACATCAAGATCATGGCCAAGAGGTCTGAATTGAGAAGAGAAATGGATTTTCATCTAAAAATGTTCCCCATATCCACAGAGAGCATCCAATATGCTGACAGAAGAAAACTGAGCCAAAAAAGGAACTTTTCTGGTCAAAATGGTCAAAGTAATCAGTGAAGTTATCGAAAACATATGCCACTGAATATCACTGACATAAAATTGTTAAATGTAAAAGTAGATATAAAAGGGTTTGCTATAACATACTTACATAAACTACGTCCATTTGGTAGTGTAGCACCAGGCTGAGAAGTTAACCTAGGAAACAGATCAGACACACAAGTAACATTAATATTCCTTCACGAAGCAAAAGGCACACACTGAAAATATAACTTCAAACAAAACATGCTACATGATACACTATGATTTCAAAACTCTTGTGACATGTAGCCTCTGAAGAATCCGCTTCATGTCCAACATTGGAATGAGGACAAAACGGCCCAATACTAACAATATAAAAACCCTCAAGTTACCTAAACATCTTTTTTTCTTATTCATTGCTTCAATGTTCCTCCATGCCATGTCCTTCTGCTAACTTTCCCCTTAAATTTCAGAACAGAGCCTTGATATAGCTCACCAAAGGCAACTATCATTCCAACACTTTGGATAAAACAGCAGAAACTACAAACTTTTGGGAAAAGTCTTAGTGACTTAAGATGACCCTTGAGCGCAGCACTTTGGATTTTGGCAGAAACAAAAAAAAAAATCTCAATGCAAAGGCATGTTGCAGGGGGGTTTAAATGAGTAACATGGCCAAGTTTCATTTGACACAATGATCTAAATTCTACCAGCCTTATCAAAAATTTTTTTGTATCTTAACATTTCCAAGAGGTACAGTACAAGTCTACATTTACAAAAAAAGAAACAGAATGTTCATAAGTTTCAATACATTCCCAGTTACAAGGGCATATTAATATGCTATATTTCATTTATTCTGTCTCAAAAGAAAAAAAAGTAACAGAAAAAGATCTATTTTAGGATTTACAAAGTTTTTAAACAAACTTCATCCTAGCAGACAACAGTCCAGTAGTGATCTACAGTCACTCTTACATATGAAGCATTACAAGAACGATTTTGACTTGTACATAAATATGAAATACATATCTACAAAAGAATCAGTATTAACTGAAATTTCATGGATCAGGAAAATACTGTGTACACTGTCTCACAGATACTTGTAATCATGTGAGGAACCTTATGAATGCAAGAGTGCTTCATAAAATACTATGAATCACAGTTATTAAACAAAATTAATTGCTTCTCTCTCAAGCTATAAAAATGTGGCAGGACTGAGGCAATAATACATAAAATTCACTTGACTCTCTATAATCAAACAGGGACAAGAGGCTGAAACAACAATGGAAATAAACTTGACCATTATCCGTTCCCTAAAGAGGACAACATTGGTTTTCTAATTCAAATGTCACGTCTTCTTACAGCCTGAATACATGAAAATACAAATTACTTCACTAAATTTAGATATATCAAGGATCTAGAACTCAAATAAAATTACTTTCTATTTTTGCACAAATATGCATAGAATGGAAACAGAGATAAGGGGATTGATGTAACTCCTGGAGTCTTAAACTAAAGAAAATTGTGTGAAAATAACACGCTTCAGAAGTACACTCTTGAGCTGCAGCTGACTGCAGAAATAGCCTAAGTGGGTTCACAACACAGGAAAAACTGGCAAGAGTTTTTTTCTCTTGGCACCAATTACCTGGACTGTCCAGTTGAGATGCTCCATTCCTCTCGCTGCCCAGTACTGCGTGATTTTGATTTGTCTTTGCACACAGGATCAGCATGTTTTGAGGTACGTTTGGCGGGAGGAGAGATGTGGCTATCACTCAAACTAGCATCACTACCTTCATCCTTCTGAAAAGAAAAAAAAAGCATCAGACCATGCTTAATTGGCTCATTTGTAATACCCTTGTTACAAATACCCTTCCAGAAAAAGAGGAAACTTCAGCTTAGTAAAAGGGAAGCCTCTGTCAAACTCTTAGTGACCGGCCTATATGAAACATTAAAAATGTTTATTCTGAAAAATTACAAAAAACTATCAAAATATTTCATTTTAAATATTAAACCTCCCTAATATTTTACCTGTATTTCTAAACAAGCATTCTGTTTCTCTAACTGTACTTTTTATATCATACACGACACTGCCACTCTCACCCTACTTGCAAAAGAGCTAATAGTGCAGTAAAGAGGAAAAAAAGCACTGAGGAAAATT
Organism: Pachyramphus minor; assembly: GCA_013397135.1. NCBI lineage: Eukaryota > Metazoa > Chordata > Aves > Passeriformes > Tyrannidae > Pachyramphus > Pachyramphus minor. Next base: position 973,175 of record VYXB01024585.1, read on the forward strand.
AAGATACTGACAAACACAGCATTGATTTACTCTGATGTTACCTCTGCCTTTAAAATGCTTAAACACATTATGCTCTTACTTCTTGGAAGAGTTTTCCAATACATTGTTCTACCCATCAAACTGTCCACCACACACCCAGGAAAAACTGTAAGTGGACTTTCATGGCAATTTTTGTCTAATGTGTTTATTAACAGCACTATACACACCAACCACAATAGTCTTAACACCTTTTAAGAAGCACCTAAATAGTTCCAGAGGAGAGCTTTTTCTGTTGCTTTTACCTATCAGAGGTAACATAAGACAGAAACTCAAAGATAGAAGCAAGAGATTGTATTAGAAGTGCACATAAGAAATGGACAGACAGCAAACTTCAGAGGATCTGCTCCTGTTAAGGTGAATTAACCAAAACAAAACAAACAGGATTCTATAAACCACAAATTTTAGCTCATCAAAACAGTCTTAATGGCATCCAGCAGGACCCTGAAAGGCTTGAGAGGTGGGCCTGGGCAAAGCTCAGGAAGTTCAGCAAGGCCAAGTACAAGGTTCTGCACATCCACTGGGATGATCCCAAGCACAAATACTATCTGGGTGGAGAAGCGACCTGGGGGATGTTGGTAGACAAGAAGTTCAACACGACCCATCAATGTGTGTTTGCAGTCCAGAAAGCCAACGGTGTCCTGGGCTGCATCAGAACAGCGTGGGCAGCAGGTTGAGAGAGGGGATTCTGTCTCTATCTCTGCACTCCTGAAACCCCACCTGGAGCACTGCGTCCAGCTCTGGGGTCCCCAACAAAGGAAGGACGTGGACCTGTTGGTGCAAGTCCAGGGAAGGACTCCAACCACTCCAACCTCCTTGGATCTTCTTCTGGTGTTTCTCTGACCCACTCATAAACCAAATCAGCTCACTAAAGCTTCAAAAGCTCACTTTCCTTCTGTTAGATGAACTTCCTACCTGGTCAGTGATCTGAATCATTTCACTGAAGGATCAGACAAGTACAAAAGCTAATACAAGGGAAAAACAACAAGGTGAGGACATGACCACTGTCTGCAGGAACAGAAAGCTGTAAGTGAAAATAGGCTGTCTACATCACACCTTAACACCTTGTCCCCCAATACATATTTTTAACCATTATTAACTAATATTAAATACTTACAACACCAATAACAAATACTGTATTCATTATGATGAACTATTTATTTACTGCATCTTATATGTTACAATCAATACTTTCTATAATACTAAAAATATTAAATACTGAAAACTAGTATTAAATGTTAGCTAGCCCATGTTCACGTCATTTTAAAAGTAATTTCAGCTTTGATAATTTTTAGCCTGGCAAGGTAAATCTAAGGGAAGAAAGAGCTCCATATGGAGATCAATTCTTAAGATTCATTCAGCCCTAATTAAAAAAAAAAAAAAAAAAGGCACCTTACTTTTGTTTTCCCCTCATTATTTGACTTTTCCAGGACATACATCAGTGTAACTCAAAATAAGATCTATACTACAAGATCCTAATTAGAACTTTAAATCAGATGAAGAAGAATTTGGGATCTAAACCTAAGATTGGTCTAAGTGGTAGCAGAGGTAACTACCACCACTCCTAAATATAAAACACCTGCACCTTGCATAGCACTGTAAAATCCATGAGCAGCCACACAGCTGTTTTCCATAACGTTCTGCAACTACAAAATACTAACTTCTTACAAAATGTTAACAGCCTGCATATTCACTTCTGAACACTGTAAGCATCTGTGTAGTACTTTCTGCTTTAATTAGCCACAAGTTTACTCATGGACTTAGCGAAATGCAACACTGCTAAGTCAATTTTAGTAACGACTTTCCAAAACTACAAGAGCTCCCCTGTGCAGGACAGAAGAAGAGTTTCAAGCTAAGCCACAGAACCAGTTTGAAACCGGCTAGGCGAGACAGAGAAAACGAAACTAAGAAAGATGAAGCCGTATGTAACAAAGCTTTACAAGGGCTAACATTAAAGCTGTTTTGCAAGCAGTGAAATTAGTAAAGAACAGGTTCCTATACTCCATTTCCATCCTTTTCCATGCAAAGAGCCAAACTCCTCCAGGTCTCTTACCGATCACCTTTCTCTGAGTTCCCTGCCCAGGTCTCAAGATCAACCAGGATCCCTCACTTGTTTTGTCTCTCAGTCAAAGGCAATATAGCACTGGAGCTACTTCTGAGCCATGAGCAAGTGATCAGCTGGCAGCTGAAACAAAATACTAACACTGGCGACAAAAATCTGCTAGCAATATTCACAAAATTTATAAAAGCCAGATATCTTTGAGATCTCTAATGCTGGAGTCAAGCGAACATATACTGGAAAATAGCTTCAGAATCTGGAAGATTCAGATCAGTGTGATCACAACAATGCAAGTGCCTAAAGAACCAGACTAGCAATGAAGGAGTTTGTTTAATTAGGTTATTCTTTGTTTAGGCTATTATTTTCAACTGTGCCTCACTTGTCTGCATATTAATTCTACACACAAACTCGACAAGTACAAGACGTTAAATTTTAAGACAGTCAAGCCCAGCTACTAACCTATGTTAGGACACAGGCTGTACAAGATGCACTAACATCATGTTAAAACATCATGTTAAACAATGGTTTACCATTAAGTAGCGACAAAGCTACTTAAAGTTGAAATCACTGAAATTTTAAATACATTACTTAGAATCCAAGCTCCATTTTGCAGTTAACACACAATCTTAAAAATTCAGACCCTAGGGAATCAAATCACACTAAACTGCCATCCAGAACTTTCACCTACCTACAATAAAATATGGAGACAGAGCTTTCATTACACTCAAGAGATTACCCAAACTGGGATATGCTAGAACAAGAAATGAAATTAATTTCAATCTAGGAAGCGCTTACAGAGAGCAGTCTATCCGCTGCTTCCTCCCATTTATAGCAAAAGAGGTCTAATGATTCCACAGCACTCAACTTGCTCCCTCAAGTAACTGGGTCTCAAACCATTTATACCTTTCATGATTAAAAATAGCACTTCAGTGTCAACCCAGAAACTTATTACTTAACAGTACATATCATGAAAACATTCTGGGACCAGACAGACATGATACAAGCATCAAACTTAAAAATTAAAAAAATTAATAACGCAATTGCAGAAGTAAGAACCAATGCACTGAACTCAAAGCTCCTAATGAAACACCATCACTGAAGCAAACGCACTGACATGCTGAGAGAATGCAGAGAATATGAATTAATAAAATCTTAATCATGTCAGAAATTGCCTGCAAGCGTAACAAAGCCACAAGGAAAAGGCAAGCACAGAAGAATCAAAAAATTACTTTATGTAATGTCAGGAAGTACAAAGAGATAAACAAATTTCAGCACAGCTGTATTGATCCAACAGAAATGAGGGACCCACCATCTCCAGCTGTAATTGAGAACAACCAGAACAGCTTCTTATGGAAAGCACTGTTTCTAATAATGAGTAATGAAATAATTGGAATTAACAGCACACCATCAATGGTCTAGACTGGCAAAACACAGTCTTCATTATCACTGGATTCTGGAGTAAAATGGAATGTGACAACTGAGTGAATACCACAAATCTACTGTTGAGCTAAGAGTCCAGCAGAGGCAGTGGGGCAAACTGTTAACACACCTTCACTGAAGGCACTTGAGTGATGGTACCAATAAATCTAGAAACAAAATCTGAAATAAGTAAATACAACAAGAAAATATACAGACCTATATATTTATCTCTATGTTTTCTCTACTTTGTATGAAAAGGAGAAACATGGAAAAAATGTTTATTATAATAGACATATTCATGAACAAGCTACAAAACCACTGATATGTGGTATTACCTGCAGTCTCTTCCATGCCCATCCCTAAACTTAAAAATAATTATTTGATACTAACAGAGCTGTACTTATAACATGTAGAGACAAGTCGCTAAGTTTTGGAAGAACACAAACTAGAAATCAATTAATAAAACTGACTACTTCTTTCTCCATCTTTCCTCTTAGAAAAACAGTGACCACGAATACAGTCTTTCAGCAGGACTGAAGGACACACATACCAGGGGACTCCTCTCCGACAGGTGCATCACAGGAACCAGCTATCTAAAGCATAACACTGGATTAAAATCCAAGTTGAAATACAAAGATTACCTATAGCATACTGAAGGAGACAGGGTAAGGTTTTTTTGGTTTCTTCCATTTTTTTAAGTTGAATCTCCTAGCCAACAGAATAACCAAAGAAGTCCTTACTACACTGCTGGTCTGAAAATCCCAAAATAATCCTAAATCCAGTAGTCTTGATAATAGAGGATGAGTACTAACCATCTCTACCATCTCTTGCCATCTCCAAGCATGTGAATGCAAGTTCACCGAGTTGTGAAGTCAGACATGATATAACATTCAAACCACAACCACACCTCGCAATTTCTGAAGCAGACTCTGTCTGGTTTGCCACAGGTTCAGCTGTACTCAGACACAGGCATGCAGACATGAATATCTGAGGGTTCCACCATGGTCAGACTTGCTCTCCTCACCATGTACTGTGTGGGTAACACCCTTCTGACTCTGCCACACCCTGAACACTTGCACAGCTGCTCCTACAACTCCCCACTCCAGCGAGTTTTCAACCCCACTCTCTTAAACCTGGCAGCAACTGTATTTTTTGTTTCCTGTGACCTCTTCCCATGTCTAACACGTGAAATTAATACACTGACATTCAATCTTCAGCTGATCAATCCTATTTCTCTGCATTTTCTTAAATGCACAAATAGCATTTCTGTTGACCCACTGAACAAGCACAAAGGACCCTGCAAGTTACTTTCCCTTAATAATAATAAACATTTTCAAAAAACCTGTTTCAGCTACAGGTTTTCAAAAACTTCTAACTTAATGATTAATTTCTGATATTAAGAACTTTTTCCTCTTCATCTGACTATCTGAAAACACAATGACTTCAGACATGTCTCAATCTTAGTTTTACTAACTTTGAAGAAACTGAATCCAGGTCCTCCAGTTATTTCTAACTTTCTATTTTCTAATTTAAAATGTATCTTATAAATAACAATACAAGTTCTCAGATGTCCCAGGATATTAATAATCTGGATTCATATTTTAAAAATACATGTGAAGAAAATCTGGTCTACTTTTTCTTCTACCAGTCCATGCAAAGTTCTTGTAGGAACAGGCTGTCCATTGAAAGAAATAAAATACATACTTGTGGCTAGTTAATAAACACTTTTAACCCAATGGCCTAAAAAGATAAAATCGTCTTTACAAAATAAAAACTTGTGATTGTGTCCCCAGTGTACAATTAGTTAAGCTCATGACTCACTCATCTTTGCCCTCATATAACTATTCAGTTAACAAATAACTTGCATTTTCTGTGTTTGAACCACGACATCTGATTTCAAACACCAATAAAATACACCAAAAACACTCTCTAGCTGTCTGCACAGTGATTTTGGATGAACCTCTTGCTCCCTTGTGTATCATTTTCTTCAAAGGTAAAAAATATGGATTAAAATATTAACTTCTACAAATTCATTGCATTAAACATCTACTTTAAGATCTACTGATGAGAATTAGGTAAGAGCTAGGTACTATTCCTAATGCATTTCTGGGCTAGGTAAACTAAGCAATTAAAAAAAAAAAATCAAGAGGCTTCACAATCTCTTTGAGATATTTTATGATCGACTCTTTTCCAGTTCCAAATTGTACTTAGTAGATCATTTTCTCATAACTGTGATAATGTCATCTGACCAGAATGTAATAAATCCCTTCAATCCCATTTCCAAGGTTTTTTTAAGTTCAGCACTTTGTATTATAGCTTCTTCACCAGAGGGAAAAAAACAAACACACAAAACCAAACACACACCAAAGGACTAAAACTTCCCTGCTCAGTAGAAATGTTCAGTAGCTGAAACACTGTCATCAGTGTGCTCAAACCAGATACCACACCTTGCCTGATGCATCCACACTGTGTCCTAATTTCAGGATGACACACCACACTACCCATTCTCTCCAGCACCAACACATCCTCACAAGCTCCTCTCCTCCCCACCCCAACCCACACTTTCCTGGGCCCTTTCCAAATGCCCTTAGCCCCTCTTCTATAGGAGAACTGGCTACCTGTTTGCTGGGAAGAGGTAAGACCTGATACACCTGTCTGGGAAAAGAAGGTAACATGACTGAACATGAGGTCGAGCATAATCCAGCAGACTGTTTTTGTGATGGTACATAACACACTGCTGCATGCTGAACATCTACCCTTGTGTCCTAAAAGTCCAGGGTAAGAGTACTTCAAAGCCAGCTTGGATGGGACTCTGAGCAACCTGGTTTAGTGGAAAGTGTCTGTGCCCATGGCAGGGGTTTGGAACTGGATGATCTTCAAAGTCCCTTCCAACCCAAACCATTCTATGATTCTGCCTGTGCCTTCAAGTGACAAGAGGCTGGGAAATAAACGTGGTGAGATTAGAGCACATTAACTACCTTACTGAGAACATCCAAATTTCATGAAGGACCTCATGTGTTAACCTTGCTGATAGCTTGAAAAAAGACAAAGTTGGCTTAAAAGAACCCATTGTCTGGTGGCAGTTCTCCAATTTCCATTTGTTTGCACACAGTTGTTTATCAGACATTGGCTCTCCACAGGTGTTAAGGGAAAATAAGATTCATGCTTAAGTGCTTGATGATCTTGGAATAAACAACTATTAACACTGTATTTCATTAGTGGTAATGATAGTAAACAATGTCTCAATTACAGGATGATGTAAATTCTTTTAACATTCAACTTCTGGGGTTTTTTTTCCCTAAACAATGCTTAAGTCAATAATAGCCATTAAGAACATAAAGAATACCATCATTTAGACTTTTTCAGAAAAATAAATTCTTCCCCGCTCATTCAGATAAAAAACAAAAAATCGTATTTCTTGCATGGGAAGATCTGCTTCATTTTTTCAGTAGATTTCCATTTTACTTCCTGGAACTCTTCAACTCTAGAATTCAGGTTATTTTAATAAATGTGAAAGCTTTTGAGAAAAGTTAAAAGCTTACAAGATAAAAACAGAAACCACTACCTACAGCACTGTACTGGGGATTTTCACACCTGCAACCATTCCCTCTGTCTATAATTGAAAAAGACACCTGTTCATACCCAGACTGAGCAAGTGCCTTTCAATGGCTTCGTGACACCCCAAAAATTCCTGCAATCTACAGGTGACTTCTACATTCATGACCAAAAGGGAGAGTGAGCTACAAAGCAGCCTCTGCCAAACTGTGACAGAGCCCATAAATAGTGAGTGAGCTGAGGTTTGTCCTCTACTCATCATCATCTTCCCACTCCAAGCATTTCCACTAGGAGCACTCCTCTCTCCTCCTCTGCGCCTCCACTAAAATTAGTGCAACATCGCAAAGTTTCAGCTGATAATCCAATCAAAAGGATGGAGGGGAGGCAAGGAGAAGCAGGAGGATGTGGGGAAGAGGATTAATTTCGGCTGGACCAGTAACATGATCCTGATCCAGCTGATCAAATGTCCTGGCAAGCATTAATAGTGGCAAGCATTAACACTGGTGAGTCTGTTGGTTTTCACAACTGCAGAGTCAACAGCCAGAGCTCACAGCACACGTGAGATCACACATCTTCAGAAGAACAAGCCTACTCAGAAGAGCTCTAATTCCTCTATGGGGTCCATGCCTCACCCAGAAGTTTTTCTAGAATATTCACTTAAAGGAAGTTTTAAAAACCACTGATCCTCCTTATTTAACACTGAAGGAACACTAAAAGCAACACATTTTTAGTCAGAACCATGTTGACCATTTCCATTACTTTCTAAAGTCTGTCAACAAAGACTTTTAAAGCAAAAATTATGTTTCCGTAATGAATCAAGAATGATTATAACTCAGATATGGAAAAACAGAAGACATTCAAACAACTTTTTTTCCTACCCTCAGTCCTCAAAAATCCATCTTGTTTCTGCTGAACATCCCCATCCCAAACAAAGCCTAGAGGACACGGGTTCCTTTAGTACTATTATAAACGTAAATAAAGAAGCAGAATGATCTGAATTATGATTGCAAGGAGCAGAACAGAGGACCCTTGGACCAGAGGGTTCCACAAGGTTTGGACATGACCAGGAAATAGGTTCAGTAAACTAAACAAGGAAGTGTCTGTAGCAAGGGAAACTACAAGAAGGTGGCCTTCTGTGTGAAAAAAGACATGGGATTAAAAACACTCTGCATCCCTAACTACCATGCACTTGAAGACAGTATTTCAAAAGAAGAAAAAATTAAAATTATGTAGAATTGTGATATGAAATCTTAAGATAAAAACAACATTCAAGGTTTGAAAGATAAATCAGAGAAATAATAAATGATAGCTATTAAGTATTTGGAATGAGGGATTGCTGATGCACGGCAACAAATTTCAATGCAAGTAATCTCTTCCACATGTATAGAAGGAACAGCTTCTTCATTTCAGGTTATTTAAATAGCTTGGCTCAACAATTTATCCATTTGAAATGAGAGAACTGACTGGGGACTGGAAAAAAGCAAAAAGCCCATTTCCCAAATTATGAAAACACCCAAACCAAAGCATCTGCTCCAACTGCAACTGGACACAAACTTTGCACCAAAGCTTTCGATCAGTTAGACTATTAACAGACACATTAGAAGCATAAAGATAAAACCACAAAATTCAGCACAGGCTACAAAAAAAATTATAGAACTTGGAGAAGCTTTTAAATTCTGTACTTCTGATAGGAGAACTAAAACTGCCTCCTTCATACCTAATTCAGCTGGAGTTGGAGTATTATAGCATGCACATACTGAGCAGTGTAAAATCAAAAGGCTTACAGAAGATTACACATTAATCTTACAACTGGTTGAAAAGTTGCCTGTTTAAATCGCTACCAAGCAAAAAGAAACTAGATTTATTCAGGAAGAGAGTCCAAGCAAGTATGAATGCAAAACAACACTTGAACAATTTAAAGAAGAATTAATGGTTAAAATAAACCATGAAAATCCCATCAAAGGTAATAAAGACAATATTTCAAGAGTGAAGTCAGACTGAAAAATTGTTTAGAAAAAGCAGCAAAGCATGAAGTGTACACAAAAAGAGGCTAAAAACATATTGTCAGCTCCCTTTGCAATAAATGGGTTCATGAGTGGTATTACCCACACACAAAGTAATCCATTAGAGCTAAAACATCTACTAAATGATCAGCATCCTTTAAAAGGGTCACAGCTGCAAAATAAGAGCAGTGAAAGCTGCAGGTCATTGATGCCTACTTGCTGCAAGCTTTAGTTTGAGAAGGTTTTTATGAAGTTTTACATAGAAATCATTTAAAGCATCATGAGATTGGAATTAAAAACTTTTCCACAGCGTAGCAAACACTCAACAATTTAGGACAGGATGTGCAAAATCATACCACATCCAACTGAAACTGCAGGGGGATGCAGTTGATCAGAATGTAATTACCTGAGTTAATTACCTTGCACAACCCCAAGCTGTATGCCACTCCTGCAAAATTGTCATGGGCTGTCTCACGGCCATGGGTCAAACCTTCTGCTTGAAGCTCAGATTGAGACAGAGTAGTTGGAGAAGCAGCTTTTAATATTACTTGGGGACAAGCCCAATATTCAGAGGAAGCAATGTAGCTCACCAAACATCAACACCACTTCCTGAGTATTCTTTGGAGTTCTCATCCACTCACTGGATTAGTCTTTATATTGCTTCCTTTCAAGGCCCTGGAAGAGTGTGACACCAAGGATAGCCAGCTTCCTACAGGATGCACCCCTGCCTCCCAAAACAAGCTATGGACACTTCAGAGGTGTCCTGACTTATGACAGGGGCCCAGACTGATTTGGCAGGATACATAGGAAGAATTCAAGCTCAGGACACCCCTTCAGAAACATGAAAGGATTACAAATGCCAACTGTATGGTATTTTGATAGAACCCTGAACACAGATTGCTTCCGACAATTGCTCTATTTCCCACTGCTCACAGCTGTATTAACACCACGCTACCAAGGAACAGCCTGCACAATTCGTTTTAGATCACTGATTTTCCCCTGCTAAGTCCCAAAAGAGCAGCAGACCACTAAACCAGAAAGAACCCGACATTTTATTACACACCGAAAATATGAGCTTTCCTGGGACTCTTCCTTTAAATTAAATTGTTTGGAATAACTTCACAAGACTCTCTTATTTCAGGATGTATTTCAAAGAACTGCAAAAGCATTAACCTCAGCACCTTTACTGATGCTACTGTAAACTCAAACAGGAAGGCAGTTTCGTTCCTTAAAACATAGATAGTGTAGAGGAGCTTTTTTCCCTGTAAGAGCTTTACATGCAGGTGGCCAGCATCATTTATCCAGGAAAGGAGGAAAATCTAACTTTTTTTTACAGTTTTACTCAAAACAGCAGAGGATCCAGAACACCACCAGACACTTTGTATAAACAACAAAGAAGACATGCTAATCTGAATCAGACTCTTTTGGAAAGGAGAGTTTAATTTTTAGAAAGGTCTATGGGTTATATTCAAACTTATTATAAAGAAATTATATTTTAAGAGGAATTAAGTTATTTTTCTATGTTTTCAACAGCTGACCATGAAAAGCCTTTCAAGGAGTAAAACACAGAAATGAGTTTATGCTACAAAAGCTACGTTACCACCCAGAAATCAGTAAACATTTCTATTGCTACAGACTGAGGAATTACAATAAGAGACACTGAGATGTTGTACTGGCATCACAGAGCACAAATATGCTGCTTAGCTCTCCACCTTCCCACACTGCAGCACCCAATGTCAATCCTCCAGCCCCTGTTTGCTCCCATTAGCAATTAAGCACAATGGAGAGCTCTACGTTGCCACTGAGCAAGTTGAGCGATGTTGGCAGAACTACTTTTAGCAAGGATCATGTGTTACAATTATCACCGTGCCCTCAAGTAGCTCTTAAGGCACTGCTAATGCTTTCTTGGCTAATTAAATTAAGCTAATCTTGTATACATTTCTAAAATGTCTAACTAGTATGCTGACATGATTTAAGAGTGTTTATTTCACAATAAATTCCTAAGTTTTCTTGATCAACATTTTTGATTTGTATTTTGAGATGACTGAGAAAAACCATTTCAACTGCCAAGTAAATGTTACCAGCAATCACAACTCAGTATCTGAAAACATCAGACATTAGTAGATATAAATCACAAATTTAACCACTTATGGTCACAGTAGCCTCAATTTTTTCACAGTGTGAATGAATTCCACTAGATTTACAAGCCTTGTGTTACAATTCTGTTTCTGAAAACTTTAGAAGATTTTGATGCACTTTTCTTGTCAGAATGCTTTAATATAAAGCCAGAACACTTTCCAAGTTTTAAGGCTAGAAAAAAATTACAAATAATTTGTATAAAGACTGAACATAAATTTATGTTAGCATAACTTCAATTTCTACTAAACAGTGTGTAAATCAGTCCTAGATGCAGGAAGAAAACAAAGGCCAGTTTTTCCCCTCTGTACCCTCTCTATGCACTCTGCTATGACATCATCTCAGACAATAAACTTCTTGGCTCCTTGATCCATTTAGTGAGGGATTTTGTTCATTTTAATCTGGCTTCTGGTCAGGAGACAGACACACACATGTATTCATCTTCATCGCTGACTGCGTGGTCTCCAATCAATAATTCAAACCAGTTTACTTTTCACAAAGCCTGACATCATTGCTTTCTCTGGGCTGAGCAAGTACTACAGAGGGAATACACTCAACATGATAAGGGCATTTAGACTATTACAGCCCATTTCCATAGAATGTGTGTTGCTTCCAAACTCAGAACAAATAAAAACACATTCTACTTGTACGTAATTCAGCATAATATTGAAGCAGAAGACTAGAAACTTAACTCAAGTTCTTGGAAGAGGAGAAATTCAAGCCTATCCTTGTAAATGTATGGGGGGAAAAAAAAAAAAGCCACAACCCTATGTACACCAGAAGCAGCCAAGAGGAAGAAAGGAGAAGGAAATTGAAAATAGATACAAAAGAGGTAGAAGGCAACTCCTAACCCCTCATCTGGTCTACTCAGCATCATACAGGATGCCATTAGGTTACTAACTCAGTTTTTGTTGCTAATAAGGAAGAAACAGATGATCTTTCAAAATACATTCTGAAAGGTGGGCCACAAGCATTGCCACCGATAAGCATTTCTCTGGGTGTCCAAGTCAGAACCTCCGTGGAAGAAAATTAAGTCAAACAGTGCAAATAAGAATCATCCCACCCCTGCCAAAGCTCCAAACTCGAGCTGCCCATTAACCTGATTAACTGCTGGTAGTAAGGCAGGGTCTCCTGACATGACACCCAAAAGATTTAAAATGGACACACTGTTCCAGTCAACTTAAAAAAAAACAAAAAAACATACAACTGCATGAAGATGATCCCAGCACGCCTTCTGCACAGAACACAGCCTCACTATCTGCCTCCCGACAGTCGCTTCCAAAAGCAAAGGCTTTGTCTCCCTACTGCTACAGTTATTCATGTCCTAATCACTGAGATGCTTCTCTGGCACTACTTCAAGAAGATTCAGAAGCTCAGAAAGACGCTGCATTGCTGACAGTACTTCCATCTGAACAATAAAAAGAGTTGTACAAAGACAACTTTAAAATACAGTGAGATATATATACTTTACAAAACACCCCTCTTGGATAACTTCTGCTCATACTTGGCAATTACATCTTAAAGAAAAGAAAAAATTCTACCTCAAATGCATGAGATTTGAAGGGAAACAAGTCTATTCCCATACACCAAAATTTACATTTAACTTTAGAAGAAATGCTCTTTTAGAAGCACAGACAATATCCTGGGAAGTATTTACAATATTTGAGGCTATTTTGCACCACCTCCTTTCCTTACATCGTGAAAATAACAATTTGAACACTTTAATGATTTGTAGTATAAAAATACTATTCACAGATTAAAAGTACTTGGAAAGAAGCCCAAGCTACTTTTTTTAGCACCAACAAACTCCCTGCAAAGTAAGCCAGTAAGGGTTACACCAAACTTCGCTTCACAAACCACAAGACCCACGATATGAATAAACAGAAACTGCACACTAGAACAAGCAGAACAGCTTTTTACAGCTATGGTGCTACATCCCCAGGAGTCTACTGAAATTAAACAAGGAAGAAACAGGGAAAAGGGAAAAATAAGATGGGGGAAGGGAAGAACTATGAAGCATGAAAGAACTGAAAGAGAAGCACAGAAGGTATGGAGTACCTAGTCAGTAATCTCAGGTGTTTTTAGTATTTTTAAGACCAAAAGAACGGAGCAAAAGGTTTTGTGAGAATTCCAGGTGTCATCCTTCTGATTTGCCTCTGGCTATTACTGCTGTTTTTCTGCTTGTCTGATTAACTTCCTCCTTAGCAGGGCTGGGATGTGGCCAGTTGATGCAGGACTGTCCCTCTGACCCTCAATTTTCACTTCCATATTTACACTGTTTTTTCTAATATACATGCAGAGCAAGCAACTATAACTACTAGTTTAAACCTTCAAAGCAACACATGAAGTTTCATCAAGTAAAGAAAAAGTCCTGCCTATAATTCCTCCTATAGGAGGAATTTCTTCACAGAAAGGATGATTAGACATTGGAACAGGCTGCCCAGGGAGGTGGTGGAGCCACGGTCCTGGAGGTGTTTAATGACTGAACGTGGCATTTAGAGCCATGGTCCAGCTGGCAAGGTGGTGTTTGGTCAAAGGTTGGACTCAATCTTGGAGGTCTTTTCTAACCTAATTGATTCTGTGCCAATTAAAAAAAACACAACCGCCGTTCTAGTCAACAAAGCCGTTTAGAGACAAGGAAGAAGAGAGTGTCCCGAATTCTTTCTTCCAGTTGGAATTCACCAAATATTAAATTCTCCAAATCGGGCTGTAGAATTCCACTTGCCATTCAGCCCTTCCAACCAAAGCTACCACAATAAATTCGGCTGGGAAAGCATTCAACTTAAACTTGACGGCAAAATCGTACCCTCCGTGCCACAAAAACGGGCGGGCGTGAGGGAGGCAGCGGGGGTGCTTTCCCAAACACCGGCTTCCTCCCGGCGCAGCCGCCGGCCGAATCGAGGTCATTTAGGGAAAAGGAAAAAAAAAAAAAAAAAAAAAAAAGAACACAACACCACCACACAAACCCGGGCCGAGGATTATTGCGAAGTTGCTGCGGGCGCAGCTCCCAACTTTTGTCTGGCGGCGGCAGCGCCGGGCGCGGCCGCAGGGGGAGCCCCGCGCCGCCGGACC